>JACEHZ010000091.1:1392500-1410000 GCA_017893485.1 Hemerocallis citrina
CAACTCCATCCTCTTTTCTAACTATACGAACTCTTAAACTACCCCCACACCTCTGAACTCTTTAATGATGGTTAGAGTTGCTCTTACTAAGATTTTTAAGTATTCATTATGCAGTTTCTCTCCACTGTTGCTTTATCAGTCCATAGAATGCATGTGTAATAGAGGTCAAATTGTGACCCTTATTCATACATAAATTGTATGCGTAGGTTGAATTCAAACATTCACTCAGATAAGAGGACGCTTGAAAAAGTGTCTAGGTCATGACAGTAGAGATATTCGAGACCAGAAAATGAAAATATAATTAGTTTTGGCAACAAATCAGAGCTTCCAAGGGGTTATAACTCTTGGATACACTCAGTACTCATTTGGGCCATACAGACCTGGAATGTATACTGATTTGGGATCACAAGTGATGATTGATGAAGGTCAGAGATGCAAAGTATGCCTAAAACCTTTTGATTAGCTTTCCCTAACAAAACAAACTTCAGAAAAACTACATCGAGACAAACTAGCGTAGAAGATTTGTATCCAAAAACAAAAACAAAAATGAGCATAAAAAATAAAGCCTCAAATTACTGTTGAGGGTTGCTAATCCCATATAAGAAGACTGCTCTCATTCCACATACATTCCAAAATCCCCAAGGAGCATCGATAATGAACACTTCTGTTAGAAAAATTGAGGATATTGTTGAGTTATGCGATGCAATCAATGTAAACTACCAAGCAAATAGAAAATCACGCCAAAGCACACAAATTTGTCCTGGTTGGGGCTTTCGCCTTAATCCGGAGAAGAATAAACCCGAGAAGTTTTTCAACTAGAGAAGATACAAGAATATTACAATTATCACAACGACCATCTCTCGTCTCACCAGCAAGTACTAGTTGTTTATAATTAGAGAATCACTCATTCTCTCTTTCAATAAAGTAGTCTCTCTCTTAGCTCTTAATGGGGGCCAAGAACAACAATATATAAGATATGGAAAAATCCTAGTTTGATATCTTGATACAATAGCCAGTGGATATTATAGAAGAGATAACCTTACAATAAGAGACATACAATCTAACTTGAAGAGCAAGTTCGGACTTCAGCGAAATCACCCCGACCCACACTCGAAATCTGCATCAGCGGTGTGCGGTCGATAGTTCCCCTCGCGGAAAAACTTGTACAGTCAGGCGTTCGACCGTCTCAAAGACAGGTCGACCACAACTCCTCCTGTTGCTGCTGCTATTATTGTTTCCTCTTGCTTCCACTCCGTCTCCAATCGTCTCGATCCCTTCAACGTCTCAATATCCAACATAGTATGCAAAACATAAATCCAACAATACTGTCATTCCAAGTTCTCTATTTGTAAAAGGAACCGGTAATCCGTTGCTTATTTTAGACTGAAATGACAACATCCCAAGATGAACGAAATGCATAATACACGAGATAATGTGCCATGCATGAAAATATTGTTCAACCAGTGGTAAAATTTATTTCTTTCTAGGTATAAAGTTCATGTGGTCGTCGCTATAACAATGTAGAAACCCTACCTTAGACCATTTTAGCACCTATAAAACCAGGACCATAAAGACTGATTTTGATTTATATAACAAGAGAGTGATATGCTATATATTTTTTAAGAAAAAGGTGCAATACCGCCACCCTGCTTCATTAATAACAAGTTAACAAAATAACTGTAGAGAACTAGGAGAAACTACAAAACAAGAAATAAAATATAAACCTCCAACAACTTCCTGGAGGGTGGGACAAATCCAAAAGTAAAATATCAAAAAGAGTACAAAGCAGTACAATGACACATAGAACGTTCCTTCCAACAAAACTCTGGAAAAGGTGAGTGTGAAGATGTCGTCTCATTAACGCTCAGTCAAGCGTACTTCCAAACTCCACCTCCTCATCATTGTACTCGTCTACCTAGAAGGCTCTGGCGATCCTTTCTCTTGGCCTTGTAGCAGCATCTGTAGCCCCAAAAGAGATCAAATGCATGATAAGAGTTAGAATACCATAAGTACTATTACTAGTCCAACGGAAGTAAAAATTATTTTTGTCAAGTCATAAAATTCAGGTCAAAGCGAAAATGGCGATGTACCACGCCTCTTTCATTTTGTGTCGAATAGTGGCAAATTTGGGTCCCACCCACAAGTCCTCCTAGGTGTTTGGGTGTTTGCTCATACCCAAGGCCCTGAGCACCTCAACCAACGTAGCCGGTAGCCCTATTCCGCTTACATTCGATGAATAGACGGTTCAGGGATTCCGTATGGATATGCTATATATTGAATGAATTCTAAACAGACTAACAAAAGAATCTTTATGTTCTTTATATTTTTGGGATAAAACTGCAACAATTTTTGATAGTCTAAAACTTGCTTCTTTTTGGGCTTAAATGGGCAACAGAACCTCGTAAGTGTCTCTAAGGCCTAATTCCTTAAGCCCAAATAGGGCTTGTGGGGCTGGAAAACACTGATTGCTTAAGGGACTTTAAACCATAATCGGGTTTGGGCCTTTACATAAGCTAAGCAAAAATCACATATTATATGTTAGCCAAAAAGAGTTTATAGAAAAAGGTATAAAAATAATAAAATAAAATGATAACTCTTAAATAGAAATTGGGACTCGTTCTCCTAACTTCAAGTTTTTTTTACCTACGAATGATTAGCATTATAAGCGAAGTGTATTTACCTACCGAATTGAGCTTCAGTTTGGAAATCGTAACTCATAATTTTCGATTGTCAACGAATGTTTGAGAGCTAATTTGTGCGTGGAAGCTCTCAAGTCTATTTACTTTGGAAAGTCACGATAATTTGCTACATCTCCCACCTTGTGCAAATCAAAGAGAAACGTAAAATCAACTTAACAGAATAGAAGATTCATTACAGTAAATTCTCACGATTACATGGTTGAATCCGAGAGAACAAGTTGATTGTTTGTTCGGACAAAGTCAAGGAATATTTCATGCCTCCTCAATCCTAAGCATGCTAATTCATCGTTCATAGGGGTGAGCATAGTTTGGTTAAAACCAAAGTTTTAACCGAACCATATCCAAATATCCAATTTTATTGGGGTTTGGTTAAATAGTTTTGTTATGGGTCTTGTTTTCCTAGATAATAAAGAGTTTGGATTGGTAACTATTAAGGAGTTGTTTGGTGGCAAAATTTAAAAAAAAGTATACAAAACTTTTGGGCAGTTTTAAAAAACTGAGTAAAGTATTTTTATTTTTTTTAAATGACACAAAGTTTAAATTTGAACTAACAGAGTTAGCTGGCGTTAACTTCCTTATACGTGCACTGCACGTATTCTCATTAAATGACGAAAAAACCATTGTTCTCCTCCTCCTTCAGTTCCTTACCGTAAATAAAACCCAAATCAGTGGAACCCTAGTTCACCCCATAGATTGAACGTATTGATCGAAATCTTGGACAGGAGCTCAGTGATTGGTGTACCATCTATCTCCCAATCCAAAATCTGACGGAGAGTAGTAATATTTGAGGGATGGACTGATCGATTCGGAAGTAGCTCCCAATCCTAAATCGCACCGAAGCAATCTAAGAAGGTTGGTTGTCCATAATTTTATTTCTTTATCTTTGTTTCGTTTGGTTGGGTATTCTGCTGTTGTTTGATTCATATGAAAATGTGGTTTGGGGGATGAATTGTGATCATTTTTTTGTTGTTAATGTGGGGTGGTACTAGGGTTTTACAATCAACCCATGTGTTCATCTTCCTTACCAGATCTTATGCTGTAATCGGAACCGAATATTCATTGAAAAAGCTCCATGTCAGGTTGAATTTTTGTTTTCAACTTCAATCTCATAGAATTTTGATGTTTCCATGTCTCATATAATCTTTATGTTGTACAATTTTGATCTTTGCATACATCTCTTGCAGATTCCACAACTTCGAAAGCTACAATGAGGAGGTCCACCAACATTTGCGATGGAGGTGGAACCCTATTGTGTCATCACAAGGAGCCTGCAGTCGTTAAGATAGCTAGTACTTCTACCAATGCTGGAAGATATTTCGTTGGTTGCCCAAATTGAAAAATTGATAATTGCCATTTTTTTAGATGGGTAGAACTTGTGGGAGACAACAAGAGGGAGAAAGCATACTCAGAATTGATGGCGGACATTGTTAAGATGAGTTTGCTCGTTGAGGAAACACCAAGAGGTTACAAAAATTGGAAGTGGAGTGCGACTCACTGCGAAAGAAGGTGGTCGATTTGAAGGTGAAGGAGGGTACACTGATGGGGTTTAGCGGTTGTCATTTGTTTGTATTTGTTGTTTTCATATTGTATGTGTTCAAATTGCAGTATTGAACTGTTCAATGATTGTATTTTGATGATAATATAATCGATGTGTTTTGAATTGTGAAACATGATTTCACTTGTGTGCTCGATGGATATGAATGCTTGGGTTGTTTGCGTAGTTGACATTTGGGTACTCAAAATGTTAATAGATGTAGTTGTTGTGATTTTGAAAAGTGCATGTTGATGTAAATTTACGAATTAAAGTAGTAGCAATGGTTGTGCACCACATTTTTGTACAATATCTTGAACCAAAAACAAATCAATGAATTATGGCAGTTCACATCAGAGAAAAGAAGCAAATATTTCCAGTTTACAACATTATTGTTCTGTTTAAAAGTGTTTAAAAAAACTTCACAAAACTATTCTTTAGTTTAAAAAAAAACCACAGAACTCTTCTTTTGTTTAAAAAAACATCACAAAACTATTCAATTGTTTAAAAAAACATCACAAAACTATCAGATTAGTTTAAAAAACATCCCTGAACTATTGATAATGTACGGTATAAACATCTGATCAGGATCAGGTTTTCTTTGAACTTTATTATTGTGTATATTTCACACTATATTCATCAATCTCAGGATTCTCTCACACTATATTCATCATTCTCAAGAATTACACACTTACGACATATTGCACATTCCACGAAATCCAACACCTCAAACAAATCACAATTATACATAGCACATTCCACAAAAACCTACACCTCAAACAAATCACAGTTATAATATGAAGCATCAAACATTGCACATAAGATCAATCTCATCACCACAAAACAAAAAAAAATGAGATCAAAGCAGGAGAGATGTATATAACGCTTTTACTCGAATTGCTTAATACTTGTTTAGTACATTGCAGTTAATATATTTATAAAAATGGCCCACATACTTGAATGTTCAAGTAGAAGATAATTAAATTTGACTAGTTACCAAAAAATTGGAGCATATACACCACATCTGCGCCAAATTGCAGTTTACCAAAAAAATCAGTCTGTACCAGATAGGACTAGTTACAAAAAAATCTGACTAGTTACAAAAAAATGGCCCACATTGCAGTTTACACCACATCTGCGCCAAAAAGTGGACCATTCTTCATATCCAAATCTTCATGTCCAAAATATATCCACCCCTGTACTAGATAGAAGAATATAAAGTGCACAAAATATATGTGGTGCAAATTATATAACAGCTGATGCACAAATCTCTATCAGTCTCAACCTGATGCCCAAATCAGTCTGAACATGAAACCTGATGCAGAAAGTGCACAAAATTAATCAGTCTCAACTTACTTGATACATTCAAATCTCCACAACCAAATTCAGCAGATTGGAGAATATAAAGTGCACAAAATAAGTTTGGTGCAAATAACATGAAACCTGATGCAGACATGTAGTGTCTCTAGGCTGCTGACTCTGACTCTGGTTAGTACTACTTACCTTCATTCCTACTGTTGCTGACTCTGACTCTGGTTTTCACTGTCTCTAGGCACATCTGCCCTATTTGACACCTACAAGATGTCACAAAATATGAACAAGGACATGTAGTGTCTGGCAATATATGAACTAGAACTTACAATATAAAATTGTTTCTTAGAATCACCTTCTGCTTCTTAGATTGGAGTCCTTGCATATATGGCTCCTTTTCATTCCTTTTTCTCCCACATTTTGCCTTGTCGGTCCCAAACCCTAGTGGATTAGCATCAGCTGCACTTCCACTTGCCTTTGCACGACGAATACCTCTTCCTATTCCACTTCCAGTAGCTTCATTTCCAACTTCTTCTTCCCCAACATTCATCACTCCACTACTGTGAAGAGAATCCAATGTTTTCTTTACCCTATTTACCTCCTCATCTGCCCTCTTTCCCTTCGGTCTTCCACCCTTCTTGGGGGATCTTTCTGGTGGTGGAGGTGGTGCCGCATCATTCTTGCACTTTCTAATGTTATGCCCAAATTGTTGACACCTCGTACACTAGAGTTTATATCCACCCCTGCTTGCCCTTTGCATACCGATAGGGTCTTAAGGGTTTTGTTTCTTTGTCTCGTTGGGGTCCTTCTTTCTAGCCTTAGGTGGTCTACCTGAAGGCCTTCTCAATTTTGGGGGAGTATTCTCGCATATCCCAACCTTTCCCAAAGCAATGAGCTTGGAACATAGTCTATGGTGCCTACAAATTTAAGATGTATTAAATTGCAAGATTTAAAGTTGGTTGGATTATGCGCTAAAATAAGTTGTGGAAACTTTACAAACAAATGGATACCTTCATATACTTTGATGTACGTACTCCTATTGTAGCTTCTGTCACAATACTCCTCTATGCTCTTCCTTGCATTGTTTAGACATACCACTGCATGCCTAAAAACCACCCCACTTAACTGCCACTTTCCACAGTCGCAACTTCTTTCTTCTAGGTCGACACAATAGTTACTCCCATGCTCCATTATCCCGTACTTTGTATCAGATGATTTAAAAATGAAACAAGCTCTTGACCTTTCGTACTGGGACTTCAACTTTTCTCTAACCTTTGGAGTGACAATACCCGTGTACTTTGCAATCATCTTCCTCTTCTTCTGCAGTCTCACCATAACCAATCGTCTAATCTTTTCCAACAAAGTTATAATTGGGCAATCTCTTGCCTCTATAACGTACTTGTTCCAAGCTTCACATATATTGTTGCAGAGTAGGTCACACTTGCTTGAATCTTCGAAATGTGATCTTTCCCATTTATCTAAACCGATATCCATCCACCATTTCACAGCCTCCTCATCTATATTCTTCGTTGCTGCCATTGAGGACTCCCAACCATGCTTCGTGTAAGACCTTGTCGCAGCCCATACATGCCCATTTAAGTCTAAGCCTCTAAACTTCTTCACAAAATTCGCATATAGATGCCGTACACAATACCTAACTTGAGCTTCAGGGACAAGCTCTTTAAATGTCACGAGTAACCCCTGTATTAGATGAAATGTATTAAACAATAAGTTTACAGTAGGTTTACTTAAGTAATAGCAAGTAATTTTTTTACTAATTAAAACATAAACATTAATTAGTACCTTCTGCCTGTCCAAGATAAAGGTCCATCCCCGCAGTGATATAACCTCTATTGCTTCTATCAGATTTGTTAAAAATCAAGTCCAAGTGTCCTTATTCTCCATGCCTACCACTGTCCATGCAATTGGCCACATTTGATTGTTGGGGTCTCTTGAACATGCCGTAAGTAAAACACCACCAAAAATAGTCTTCAAATGACAACCGTCCATCCCAATTACTTTCCTACAGCCATTCAACATCCCCTTCACAAGTGCCCCAAAACAAACAAAGAAACCATAAAATCTTTTATCTTCGCAACCCACTATATTTTCGGTTTTTATTACTACCGTAGTGTCAAGCATTTTCTTCAACATTGCGTTCTCATAATCCCATAATCTACTGTACTGCTCCACATGCTTCCCATCCACCTCATCAAGTGCCATTCTCCTTGCCCTATAAGCTGTCTGTTTGTTGATGGTGATGCCATAATCTCTATTAACCGCTGAAATGAAGGCATGCACATTCCAAGTTGGATCATCTTGGAAGGACACTAGGTACTTGTTAGCTAGCCATGGAGCACTCACTTAACTGTTTTCCATTCCCCTCTCACATGTATGTTCTTCACATAGAGAAACAATCCTGAATACCCTTGATGCTGCTTTCCATGCACCTCCAACATAGAAAGGGCACCCATTTTAAGATGCACATTCAACCGTAATCCTCATCGAATTATTTCTTCTCCAAAACAGATCATATCCCTTCTGGATGGCCCACTCTCGTAAACATGCTCTAAAGTCACTAGCATGTGGAAACTCCATACCAACTACTATCACCGGATCCACCAGATGTCTCTCTTTATTGAATTGTATGTTATCCAAACTGTCATCATCTGAGCTAAGTATATCTCCCAATTTATCACTATCAGCATAGTCTGACTCCAAAGTGGGCGCATCACATTCATCTCTACATAATTTCTCCTCTTCTTTACTCCTTGAACTTGATGACCTATCAACTCCTCTTTTTGCCCCCATGCTGACACTGATTACATCATCATGTACAAATGTTGACTGACTAGGGATATCAATGTCTTCATCTGTATCTCCTGCCTGTCCCCCCACTTCAGCACATTTGCTGGGGCCTCCAGCTTCTTACTGAAATACCTGTGACTGTGTAAGTCCTTGAGGTGACAACTGGCTAGTTATTTCCTGCATTGTGAGATCGAGAGCTTCAGACATCATCTCATCAGGTATCTCATCAATCGTAACAACATCCGTAGGTTTTTCTTGAATGGTAATATCATCTGCAAAGTTATCAAAAACGAACAAGAGAAGATACATATATTAGTACATTAATTGAAATTGAAATTGTATATAGGGTTATCAAAGAAAATACAAATACATACATTCCATCTCAACATCCTTAATGCTGGTTTGTTCTACCACCCCCATTTGCGTATCAACATCAATCGTAACAACATCGGTAGGTTTTTCTTGAATGGTAATAACATCTGCAAAGTTATCGAAATCCATCAAGAGAAGATACATATATTAGTACATTGATTGAAATTGAAATTGTATGCAGGGTTATCGAAGTAAATACAAAAACATACCTTCCATCTCAACCTCCTCAATGCTGGTTTCTTCTACCACCCCTATCTGCGTATAAACATACATATACACTTCCCCAACATCAGGTTCCACATTGTGTTCATCTCACATCTTCTTTGTTTTGACATCATCATCTACCAACATGAAATTGCCATCTAACTCCCCAACTCCAACTTTGTAGTATACGAGATGTGTCTCTTTGTAATCAGCAATTTTCTTCAAGATGTTCTTCAAAACTTCCCATTTGGTCAATTCAGGGATGATGAATCTATATCTCCCTTTCTTCCCACCCACATATTCCCAAGTCGGATTCTTCACAAAGTACCCATTGCAGTGAATGTTTAGGTTGAACATTTTCCTGTATCACATCCAAAAAATTGAATTAACAAATGAGATCAAAGCTACACTCACAACATTATTCATCTCAAACGTCACATTTTACAACCACTGTTTTATATAACAGCACACCCCCAAAAAAAGAGTTTTAAAAAAGCCAACTTTTTTAATCACTATTTCTAAAACCCTAGCCCCACACCACATTAACAATAAAAAATTGCTCAACAATGGTCCTCCACACCACGTTGTTATAACATTACAAAAAACATCATCATACCAAACCCACCGAATAGACATAATGCAACTTAAGGAAAGAAGAAAAATGTAGAACTAACCTTCCTCGATAGCTGACCTTCGAATCGATGTGTCGCACCCTCAAAAATTCCCACTTTCGTAGATTTAGCCACCACAGAGATTTCGTACAGCAGTCGCTGAGTAACACAGCGTCAATAGCGTCGGATCGTCTCTGATTTGGGGTCTTTCGCTGAAATAGCTGAATTAGGGTTTCTTTTCCAAGGTTTGAGTCACAAATCGATGATATTAGCCGCAGTAGATTAGGTTTTTTTGGATTTGGGGATTTAATTGCCGCTAAGTAATTGGGGAAGAATAAAGAAACGAAACGTTAAGCCTAATTAAAACAGGGGTATTTTCGTCATTTAATGAGAATACGTGCAGCGCACGTACAAGGAAGTTAACGCCAGCTAACTCTGTTAGTTCAAATTTAAACTGTCCTTTAAAAAAAAAAACTTTAGTGTAGTTTTTTTAAACTAGCCCAAAGTTTTGTGTACTTTTTTTAAATTTTGCCTTGTTTGGTTGACCAAAACCGACTATAAATCGAACCATACTAAATGGTTAAATATAGTTCGGTTATTATTCCGTTAATTCAATTGGTTCCGGATAAATTTTAGTTAATTAAACTACTTTGGATTTGGTTAATGTTTCATTTTTAATGAAATTAACCATGGAAATAACCGTTGCACACCCTTAATCGCTCATATTTTCAGTGACTCTATAAGGGTGAACTTTGTCTTCACAAAAGAAGTCAAGTTTTCCTTCTAGAATATACTAGAAAAAGTTAGTATGATACGATATTGTATGTGGTTGATTCTAGGAGAATCCAGTTGGGATTGGGGCGTCAACGAACACCCGTTGTCGCAACAGAATTAAAATATAGCAATGAGGAAGTCGAAGTAAATGTGACAAATCAATTGAGCAAGCAAGTAGATCCATCAATCTAACATAAACACAACGAGGATTTATCCCGGTTAGCTTTCGCTTAATCTGGGGAAAAATATAGGAAGATCTGATATTCAATTAGAAGAGATTACAAGGAGTTACTAATTCACTCAATATAAGAAATTAAACTCACCCACCAAGAACTATCTCTCTCAAGTCTCTCTTTGCAATGGAGAAAATATCAATGAAGTACTCTACTCTCATATTGAAAGAGTTTACAATATATATATAGAAGAATAGAGAGAACCATAGGTTTAATCTTGATTCTCAGTCGTCCGATATAACCTGTATGAGAAGTAACTGAATAGGAGTCATACGATCTAACTTGAAGTTGAAGATTGAGCTCGAGGCCCAAAACGAACACAGTACAACGGTCGATCAACCGTTCTCCTCTTGGCCAAACCCTGTGCAACTGCGATCGGGTGAGCGGTCGGGTGTGCGGTCGGGGGGTGCGGTCGACCACAACTTTGGACAATCGACCGCAACTATGCCTGCACTATTGCGGCTCTGTTTTCTTCTACTCTCTTCGACACTTCGACCTCTGTGCTTCATCTTATCTTTTTCTAATCTGAACCACGAGTATTCAAGATATATTCCTAACAAATTTTACCTTGGATTGCATACGAGTGCTATCACATGATGTGATTATTTATCTCCAAACTCTAATGAACTCCACGTGCAAAAACACTTATAACAATAGCTTCCTATTCTAGTTGAAAAAATCTCTACCCAATCTCACTGATCAGTATACCCCTTCAAGAGCACACCTCCGTAGGCATAATCACGGAGTTGCCAACTTCTGCACGAACTCCACCTACATCAAGGCACTATCCACCCCCTGACGATATTCGAATGTTGTAGTCTCGCTTCGATGATTCTAGTTGTGGCAAACTAGACAAGCTTGCGGGAATAACGAAAAAAGGAGCAACACTTGAGAAAGTATTTTGGATTCCCCAAAGCTTGTAATGATTGTTTTAGTTTGGCCCAACCACTCTCATACCTCTAATCACCTTTCGACGACCATGAAAAATAGATAGAACTCCACCTTGAAATGTGTACCTAAAACCCCATGCATCAAGAGTTCTCAAGAAAATCAGATTCCATTTCAGCAGAGGAATATGCAAAATATCCCTTAAAGTGAACATGTTTAGACCTGTTATCTTCAACTCAACTGTCTCCTCACATACTACTTCACAAATCTCTCCAGTTCTCATTCTCACACAATGTCCTGTGGAAGACTTATAATTAGAAAACAACTCCATCTTAGAGCAAATATGAGAAGAACTCCCTGAGTCAAGAAACCAACTAGAATCCACTTCTAAAGAATTTGAAACAATAATAAACGAATCACCTGAATGAAAGGCACTAACCACATTAGCGGCTGAATTCCTATTCTTGACGCTCTCCTGATTCTGCAATTTCCAACAGTTGTTCTTGATATACTCTGGCCTCTTGCAATATCAGCAACAGATCGAATCATTTTGCATAGCACTTTGTCTTCCTCCTGAAGGACCTTACACTGCTAGACAACTTGAAGTAGACGGTGATTTATGGGTCTCCTTCCTAAGTTAATTTTCCTTCAATGCATTGATTACACCATTTACCGAAATATTATTCTTGGCAGATCTACCGTGTAGCAGGGTAATGATCAAAAGCTCGTATGAATCTGGCAGTGAATATATCAGGTTGAAAGCTTTATCTTTCTCACACACATCCGCGTTTATCCCCTTGAGTTCAAATAGAACCTTATTGAACTCTGTTATGTGGTCTTGGAGATCGGTACCTTTCTTCATTGACAAACGGAATAACTTTCTCTTCCAATGCATCTGATCTAATAACGACGAACCAGATTAGTCAGCTATGAGTTCCCACAAACTCGTTGCATCAGTTTTTTCAAGAAATCTGCAGCTGACCTCGTCGGCCAATGATAGTCGGATCAGACTTATGGCTCTTTCACGAATATCTTCCCAAATATCCTCCTTCATATCAGTTGGCTTTTTTTTTCCTAATGACTAACTGCAAACGTTCTTGAACAAGGACATCATACATGTCAACCTTCCAAAGATTAAAATTGATTTTTCCATCGAAGTGCTTGATCTTCAAAAGGCTGTGACCTATCATCTTAACCAAGGGACTCGGCAACCTGAAGCTCTGATACCAGTTGTTGGGATTGGGCGTTAACGAACACCCATTGTTGCAGCGGAACTAAATAGAGCAATGAGGAAGTCGAAGTAGATGAGACAAATCAATTGAGTAAACAAGTAGATCCACCAATCCAACACAAATACAACGAGGATTTATCCCGGTTAGTTTTTGCTTAATCCGGGAAAAAATATTAGGGACATATGATATTCAACTAGAAGAGATTAGAAGAAGTTACTGATTAACTCAATTCAAGGAATTAAACTCACCCACAAAGAACTATCTCTTTCAAGCCTCTCTTTGCAATGAAGAAAATATCAATAAAGTACTTTACTCTCATATTGGAGGAGTTTACAATATATATAGAAGAATAGAGAGAACCTTAGGTTTAATCTTGATTCTCAGTCGTCCGATATAACATGTAGGAGAAGTAATTGAATAGGAGCCGTACGATCTAACTTGGAGTTGAAGATTGGGCTGAAACGACTTAACAAATTGAGGTCCAAAACGAACACAGCACCGCGGTCGGTCGACCGTCCAACAAGACCGGTCGACCGCCCTCCTCTCAGCAAAACCCTGTGCAACTGCGGTCGGGTGTGCAGTCAGGGGGTGCGGTTGACCGCAACTCTGCCTGCATTATTGCTACTCTGTTTTCTTCAACTCTCTTCGACGCTTCGACCTATGTGTTTCATCTTACCATCTTCGAAACTGAACTACAAGTATTCAAGACACATTCCTGACAAATCCTTCAATGTTATTTTTTGGGACTATGTCCAGTCTCATATAGAAATGTGACTTCCGACCTTTTACTCACTACCGAATAAGTTTTCCGTCAGACTACTGTGACACTTGCTATATAGAATGAAATTGATTGTTACAAAAGAACTCAGAGTTTTCCTTCTAGATGATTATAAAAAGTAGGCGTTCCTTCTAGAATTACTAGACTAGAAAAATGTAGTATGACATGAAACTGATTCTAGGAGAATCCTTCAACACCTCTCATTCCAGAAAAATTGCTTAAAGGCAGCTTAAAATTTGCTAAAGAAAGAGGGAGTAGTTGATCAGTTATAACCACAAAACTAACTCCACCTAAATTAAAGACACAGACTTATGACACTTCATTTTCTAGCTAGATTTCTAAAGAAACATCCTGCTCTACTAAAACTCTGAAATTTATGTCTAGAAAAGGAATATATAGATGGAAAATAAATTAAGGTATTGACAATATTAAGACTAAAGAAGCAAAAGTCTGGGTATCTTTTTCATGTTGAATTTTCTTTTCAAAAAAAAAATATACAATTTCACGTAGATCGAGTCAATGCTCTATGATTTGTATGCATATGAAAGATAGAGTTTAAAACTCAAAAAACTTCACTTAATGTAAAGAAAAGTCGAACAATTTGGGGGGAGAAATGGTTAAATTCATCGAAAGCTTATCAGATTTTATGTGATTAGTAAAATTCAGATATATCGGTTTACAGCATGAGTATGGCGAGTGAAAGATAAATATTCCTACCAAGCTTTATATCGTTCAACGGGTTTTACTTAAATATGAGTTGTGTTGAATAATTCTAGTTCCTGTTTATGAGCCAAAACTCTGATTTTCTAACCAAAAACTAGTGAACTTAAGCATTTTATACGAAACAAGGAAATTTGAAAAAGATATCCAACCTTTTGAGTCTTGGCATTTTGTTGCTGCCATCTTCTTTGTTACCCACTCTATTTTGGAACCTGACAAATAATTGCACATCAATTTGCTTTACAAAAGACCTTTAATGTCTGCTAAAATTCCCAAAGCCACATAATGATATAATGCTGAATTTAGACTTAATTAATCAAAAGTAGTTAATGAATATAATTTTTTCCCCAACTAATTTGACAAGTAATATTTGGCCGTGAATGTATTTTATTCCTACTATTGTTGGATATATAGGTATATTCTTAATATAATAGAATATTATTGTTTATAATGTTTAATGTGGGCAACACGTTCTTTGCACATATTGTATGCTAATTGTTGGACCGGGTTGACTGGCATGAAGCCCAGTACCCTAAACTCAGTTTCATCCCATATATACTGGTCTAGAGCTAGTGTTCTGTGATATTTCAATTATGATAAACATGATATAATATCTCAAGCAGTAGGGATATTAACCCTAACCCTAATTTCATTGTTATTGTCTATCATAATCTCTAACAACTATAAGGTCCATCTTTACCCCTTTGATTAATCATGATTTCACTACTATCACTACATCGATTAATTATTATATTTTTTTTATCAATTTTTTATTTTTATTTTAACTGATTTTAAAATCAAACACCTTCAAACTAACGGTAACACCCCTAAACTAATAACAACCATTAATACAAACAAAATCTCATGAAATGATAAAATTCATCAATAAAAAGTAGCTAAAACGGCTAAAAACCATTATATAATTTGTTACAATAAATAACTAAAGCCTTCAATTAAGAAATATGCTTACAACTCCAATAATATAATTTAAAACAAAATTTGAAATTTGATTTATTAGCTTAAAAGTCTCTGAACGAAAAATTATTTTTGAAAGACATAGGTGACAAATTCTCTATTAGCATTAAGCACCCGATCTTGATGCACTACTCTGAAACATAATATTAACGACAAAATAAGCTGACGCGCTCAGAAGTAATTGAATAAATATATAAAGTAGTCGGAAATTTATAAAATATTGCATTAATAATTAAATATATTAATGCAAAACATAAAACAATGCTAATATTAGAAAAAAGTATATCTATAATGTGAAGGAATTTAGGTACACCCCCCTCTCATGCAGTCAACAATTACTACTCCGGATGACAAGGTATACACCACTACAGTCTATAGTCAGGGTCAGTCCTGATGTATTTAAGGCCCTGAGCGAAAAATAAAATTGTGCCCTTTATATACAATCCTATATTTTTTTTATTGATAAAATATGATACAACACGACGGCCATAAAACCAATACTCCAAAATATAAATAAAATTAATAAAGCATAGAAGTATAGAAACCTGGATAGTGAATGTAAAGACTTGCACTTAGAAAATCCTCAACCGAAAACTCTGCATTCAAATCAATTAACAATTTCATAATAATTAGTTGGTCTTCTCTTTAATAGAAAAATCATTCTTTTCATTTATGAAAGCTGACTTTTCTTATGAAAGTCTTTACATTTAATTGATTATTAGGAACAAGAAATTTATAAAATATTGCATTAATAATTAAATATATTAATGCAAAACATAAAACAATGCAAATATTAGAAAAAATTATATCTATAATGCGAAGGAATTTAAGTACACCCCCCTCTCATTAGCACTGTCATATTTACCCGATGCCCGGACCCGATCCGGACTCGGCATTGGACCGGAACCAACCTGATCTATACGGATCCGTGTCCGGATCCTAAAATAAGACCCGATGCACTTCCAGGTCCGGGTCCACTCAAAATAGAACTGACCCGGACCCGAACCCGTTAAAAATACCTTAAAAAATATGAAATTTGAATAAGAGTGTTATAGGGATATACATATAAATAGTAATTATTGAATATAAATGTGTAAATCTAATATTTATTCATGTACTTAAGTGCAAAAATTGTTGGAACCGTAGGATATCGGGTGTAAAATACTTACATGCAAATATTTATTCCCCGCTATCGGACCCGACAGGTAATTTAACCCGGACCCGGACCCGGTTCTTGCAAGTCCAGGTCCGGGTCCAATTTTTGGACCCGTGAGGTATCGGATCTGGGTCCGGGTAGTGGAGGACCCGACCTGATAGGACCTGATACCAGCTCTACCTCTCATGCAGTCAACGATTACTACTCTGGATGACAAGGTATACACCACTACAGTCTGTAGTCAGGGTCAGTCCTGATGTATTTAAGGCCCTGAGCGAAAAATAAAATTGTACCCTTTATATTCAATCCTAGTTATTTTTTTATATTGATAAAATATGATACAACACGGAGGCCACAAAACCAATACCCCAAAACTAAAATAAAATTAATAAAGCATAGAAGTATAGAACAATATAACCTGGATAGTGAATGTAAAGACTTGCACTTAGAAAATCCTCAACCAAAAACTCTGCATTCAAATCAATTAACAATTTCATAATAATTAGTTGGTTTTCTCTTTAATAGAAAAATCATTCTTTTGATTTATGAAAGATGAGTTTTCTTATGAAAGTCTTTACATTTAATTGATTATTAGAAACAAGAAATGATTCTATTAATGGAGCTGAGGTGGAGATGGAGGTGATGGGTGGCTGTTGGTGGTGGAGGAGATGGATTTCGGAGGGCGGTAGTGGAAAGGGTTACGTTATTGGAATTTTGATGATGATGAGAGAAAAGAAACTAAAAAGTTAGAGAACATTTAGAATTCCTCGGTTTAGATTTTAATTTGTTAGAGTAATGAATTTTGTGACTTTTATGCCACTCTAAGCCCTGAATTTTGTAATTTTTGTGCACCTCTAAGCCCTAGATTTTGTGATTTTTGTGCCCCTCTAAACCCTTCTAAACCCTCTTCAAGGCAGGGCTCTGGGCCGTCGCCCTGCCCACCCTGAGCCAGGGTCGGCCCTGTATGTAGTAGGAACAATCACAATGCACAATTCTCATCACTCATAAAGTGGACACATGAGAGCCCATAAATGGTTACATAAAATCTCGACACATATACGATTTATAAACGCGGATGCATGACACATGAGTAATAAAACTATAAATGTGATCATAACTCAAAATAATCATCTCAATATTTAAAACTTCATAAGACCACTCATATATATATGCATTTCTACTTAAACTACGTAAAATATTGCATAATG
>JACEHZ010000092.1:0-125000 GCA_017893485.1 Hemerocallis citrina
CCCATTTTCATGGAAGACCCAAGTATTTCTCACTCTCATGAAGAGCACATCCGCCACTCTACCACATGTAGTGCACCAACCACTCTTAATCGCCTCATGAAGGATGTGCTCCACCAATCGGGGCACGAATACCGGAGAAACAACCTCCCGTGTCAGATTTCGTGTTATAAGACTCCCCAACTCGCAGACTCTCCATTAACATCGGACATGGTTCAAAGCCTCTCAATGCAACCTCTGTACTAGAAATCTCCATGGACGACACTTCCATAATATCCGCAGACTGTTCAACCCCTACAGTCCCATTTCGGTTACCCTCATTGACATCACCCAGCATATCGATACCAGTGATTTCTACCTCACAAGAGCGACTTGAAGCTTTGTTTGCCATATCGCAAAGTACCAGCACTGCAGCAACGTCTCGACCTCTAAGGTCACTTCCATGGCCAGTAGCTCCCACTAAATTAGTAACCTCCCATCCATAACTAAAAGAACTCGGTTGCACCCTACACAACCTACTACTTGATTCCGGTTGAGAGTCAACTACAGGAGAAACGCTCCTCACATCTCTAAGCAAATACAACATTCCCTCACGCTTTCCTTTTGCCACTCCCCACTATCAACTGTAGTAGACATACCCTCTTTGTCTAGCCTTCCAATGAAGATAAAATTTTCTTTCAAGTCTGGAACATGTCTCATCTCCCGCAAGACAACACTTTGATCATCATTGGTTTTCACGCGAACAATACCAACCCCTCGTACAGGACACCGGTGACCATTTTCCACGATCACATTTCCAAAAAAATCATCCTCATAGTCATCAAACACCTCTCCTCAGAGTGCAATGAGAAGAAATTCCTGAATCAATACACCAATCTTGAGTGCCAAACTCCTCCAGAGCTGATAAGCATAACTCTTCAACAAGCCCCACTTGAGCTTCCTTTGGGAAATCTCTCTTCGATTTGTTCTGCTTCCTCTTCATATAAGCCTTGCAACTGCGCATCATGTGACCCTTCTTGTGACAATACTAGCACTCAGGCCCATGTCCCCTATCGCTGTCATCAGACCCACCCTCAGATGAACTACTCTGATCATTTCTTCTTCGACTACTCTTAGATCTCCCACGTATCCTCTCAACAGACTTTGCGAAATCTCTAGAAGATGATGATGGATATCCTCCGTTTCTCACCCTTCTCACCTCCTCATTCAGAATGCTACTCACCACATCTTGTAAAATCGTCGAATTTGTCATAGTGCCTATAATAGTATGTTCCACCGTATTATAACTATCGGATAAAGTAGATGAAAGTAACAATGATTGCCCCCTCTTTGCCAACTTCAAACCTGCAGCTTCCATCTGGTTATAAACCATACAGTAATTGTTCACATGTTCTGCTACTGAATCCCCTTCCTTCAACTTCATATTACCCATTTCTTCAGATGAAGAATTCGATTAGATGCCGACGGTTTCTTATACATATCCGTGTGAATCTCCATAGTCTCCTTTGTGGTCTTTGCTTTCGAGATATGAAATAACGCCTTCATACTCACCCCAACCGAATCTGTCTTAACGCCTTCTGATCCAAATGATTCCACTCCGCCAAGATCTTTGCATCCTTGTCTCCACCTTCTGGCTTCTTATCAGACAACAGACCATCAAGATCTTTCTGACGAAGATACGTTATCATCTGAATCTTCCACATCACGAAGTCACTCCCATCGAACCTCTCGATCTTCGACTTGCTATCAGCCATATCGAACCTAGCGCTCCGATACCACTTGTTGAAGAATCTACCACAACTCGTAGTGCTAATAGCGAAAGTACACCACAAGCAATAGAAACTACCAAGATTTAGATGAATCAAGAACAAGCCACCACGATATATGCAAGGTCTCACAAGAACACAATCAATATGCAGAACCAATACTTCTTATTCCCGAAGAAATACAAAGATTACAAAAGAGATTACAACTCTCAATCTCTCTCCTTCACCTTTGAAACACTCGGCACAATTCCCTCTTGAAGTTGAACAATAATAACGGCTCACCAATTTTCTCTTATCAGTTATATAAACCCTAAAGTCTACAACCATATATATAGCCCTCAAGTAAACTCTAAAAGATAAACACAAATCCAGCTTATTGGGCTTTAAACTCGTCAACCCAAAAACACACAGCGCCGTTGTCGGTCGACCGCACCCCCAGGTCGATCGACCGCAACGTGTAATGTCCACTCCTAAAGTCCTGGTCGGTCGACTGCACAGTCGACTATCCCGCTCTCTGTTGAACCATGTACACTAGCCTAGCAGCCTAGTTGCGGTCGGGTGGTCGGTCGACCGCACCCCAGGACAGTCGACCGCAACTTTCCAACTGGACTTCTTCTAGCTGTTGTTGCATTCTCTTGTTGTCTTCGTCTTCCCCTCCTCTTCTCCAACTTTAAGTACTCCGTGCCTAAATGTATTTGAGGCCACAATCCTAACACAATATATGTTGCACAAGCTCGTAAATCTGCCGATTCTGTAAGAGTCAATTGATCCCAAAGATTTGTCATTGAAGAATGAACTCTTGAATGCTCATACATTTCTCTTCCCGAACTTGAATATCTGATTCTAACTGATATTGTTTGGCAAAAGTTATGCTATATATACAGTCTTGCAAGATGTTACTAAACCTCCTTCTCTATTTCATACTTCACAAATTGGGTACCTATTGAGTGTTTCAACAGAGTTATTTATTCAAGTGATAATCCATGAATTATCTATTCCCAAATCATCCAGCATTGTTACATAATTTGTAGCCTTATCATTTGTGACAGTTCGAGAAACATAACACCACATCTTTTTTGCCTTCCAGAATTTTTTTTATCACATAACTCCAATACAAATAGTTTTTTTCCCCATCCAACCTCACACTAACGAATTGAAGTGAATCATCTCTATACCGGTCATTGCGAATGCAAACAAACTTCCAACTTCGCAAATTCTAATGAAACCCCCCGAATTGTAAAATCCAATAAACCCTCGAAACTGATCGAAAGCAGAAGATGGACGAACCTAATTTGGGGTTATCGGAATAAGCCGATTGGAACCAGTGATGGCAGCAACAGTGAAGAAGGATACGAAGAATTCGCCGATTAAGCGGTCAGGGAAGGTTCAGATCTGGTTAGTATGATGATGGCAAGATAGGGATGGGTGCTGTCAAAGTTGTTGGAAATCAGATTGATGTCATTTTAGGCCGGGAGGTGGCGGAGTGGAGTCGTTAGTGGTCGGGAGTGGTGAAGAGAGTGTCGACTGAGCACGAGAATGAAAATTATCCAAAACCAAAATCAATATTCAAAGAGGAATCAAATAGGAGAGAAAAGAGGGGCTAGGGTTTCCCATTTTCTGTAATATTTCCGTTCACCGTACAATAGTAAAAAAAGATAGGCTTTATAAGGACCAAAAATAGGTAATAAGTTTAAACTACTTCCTTCACACAAAAAAAAGTTTAAACTGCTCTTACAAAACGGTATTAATTACTCTGACAGTTATGTAATCTTAATGACTGTACTAACCTCTTTCTGGAATATTAAACATGGTAAATTTCTTTGTTTAAGGTGATGGAAACGAAGTGATGACAAAAAATGAATCCATTGAGATAATATTTGCCTTCAGAAAAAGGGATGATATATGGTTTTATATGATGAGATGGAGTATGATACAACAACTGAACAGGACAGGGCTTATCATGCTCAACCGCAATACACAAGCAAATTAGGCCTGACTTTGTCGGTTAGCATGCCAACAACTTGTAAGAAATAATTCCAAGGTAACAAGGGAAAACTAGTAAACCAAAAGACATGCTTATAACATCATATACGAGTCCTAGGGCCAGGCATGCATGGGAGTAGGTCTGCTTAGGGTTTGAGAGTTTAGAGTGTCCCAAGTCAGGCAGGGAGGTTTGGGGAATATGGAGGTATATCATTGTTAGGAAAGAGGATAGGGACGCCTGGAATATGGGAATATGTACGCTGCTGCTACCATGTGGAGCATGTGGCTAGATCGAAATGACCTATGTTTCTGTACTATATATTGTAGATTCCATGATATGATGCATAAAATTTTTGCGTTTATTCTTGCTTGGACAGGTCAAGCAGGGACAAAGAAGGAACTGCGTATGGAATAAAGGATGTGACTTAATATGTATCTTAATTTCAGCTTTAGATGTGGTAGTATTGCCTTATCATGTTGATAGAGGATATGTCCTTATTATCTCTAACTTTCTACTCTGTTTTTAACCTATCATTAATGAAGCGATGACGATGTCATTTTTTAATTAAAAAAAACATCATATACGACCACTAAAGTTATTCTTAGTTTCGGGTCAAAACAACTATACTATGAGTTGTATCAACTCTGCTCCGATACAACACATTGAAGTGCAAAACAGTATCCACAGTAACAACAGCTTATCGAAATCCATAAGTGCTCAAATTCATAAAAAGGTATGCTTCATTCATTCCTATAGAATAAACGCAAATCACTCCAAATTCTCCACTGTATAAGACAACTATACGATACTTAGTTTCCATCTTTTCAGTCTACAAGAGAGACAAGAAGATAAAATGAAGATTAGAACCATATTAAGGACCATAAGTACATTCCGAATTGCAGTTCTGCAAAATGTTCAACAAGAAGGCACTGCAAACTAATAACTATCAAAGGGGGATTTTGAATTTTTTTGTTGCATATAACAGTTTAAAGAAAACAAAGTTGAACTATGATACTTGCCACTCTTTGGCCATGGCTAGGGATCACAAAATAGATGCCTTGAACTTGAACAAATTGAAGTG
Source organism: Hemerocallis citrina (assembly GCA_017893485.1). Taxonomy (NCBI): domain Eukaryota; kingdom Viridiplantae; phylum Streptophyta; class Magnoliopsida; order Asparagales; family Asphodelaceae; genus Hemerocallis; species Hemerocallis citrina. The sequence continues at coordinate 4,829 of JACEHZ010000092.1, forward strand.
ATAACTTTAAATTGTTCGTTCTTAATGCAACACTGATGTGAGTCTTCTAGTCTCTCTACTCTGATTTCAGCTGATAGATACAACCATGAACTCCAGTAGACTGAATTAAGCTAAAGTAGTAACTCTATGCACAGAAGTTTGACCCAGTATAGCTTTTGATCTGACAACCTAAATGGAACTTATGAAATTTGATTTTATTTAACATGACCAAAAAATTAAATCAGTTTGATTGACACCAACAAAAACATTAAGAAACAATTTATATAATAAAACACAAAGAAAGCTATCAAGTGGCATTCATTCAATCTCCTCTAAAATTAATGGTCTAGATTGATTTTTACAAAATATATTTTTCCGTCCAAAATTTTAAATCCCAAAATTAAAATTTTCCCTCCAAAACTAAAAAACTCATTACTTTATTACTATCTCTCTCTTCTTTCTTCACTTTTTCATATTTCTCTCTTTCTCTCTCCCTCTCTCTCTCCCGTTCTTTCTTTATTTATTTAGAAATTTAGATTTTAAGATTTCAGGTTTGTAAATTTTTCAGATTTTTTATGTTTTTTTTATTACACAAGTTATATTGAAAATAGCAAATATCTCTTCAACAGTTAAGTTTATTATTTTCCACCCTTAAAGTTTTAAGAAGTTGGATTGTACACTCTCATTTTATTTTTCAACCTATACTAATAGAAACATGGACTTTTATTTACAACTAATTATTGTCATACTATTCAGACTTGAACTACAAAATTGTTGTTTTACTGTTTACAAGGCTTTTCGTGTGTTGTATCGTTCTGAAGACGTGTCGTAGGCACGTGCCACGGGCAAATCTAGTCTATATAATAAAAGACAATGAAAGCTATCAAGTGGCTCTCATTCAATAGGGTTGAAATCAATGGTCCATATCTAACCTCACAAAACATATTCTCTCGCCCAATAGTTTCCCCCCCAAACTCAAATTCAAATCTTCCAAAACAACTCCTTTATTTATTTATTTATTTCTCCCTCATTCTCTCTCTATTTACTCAGAAATTTTATTTTCAGATTTCAGGTTTGTAAATTTTTCATTTTTTTTATGCATTTTTTTTGTGCTCATGTTATATTAAAAATAACAAATATCACGACAACAGTTAAATTTTATCATTTTTCACACTCAAAGTTCTAAGAAGTTGAATTTTACACCTCCATTTATAATTATTTTTCAACATATACTAATAGAAACATGGACTTTTATTTACAACCAATTATTGGTTTACAATTCAAATTTGAGCTACATAATTGTTGTTTTACTGTTTACAAGACTTTCATATGCTGTATCGTTCCGAAGACGTGCCGTAGGCACGTGCCCACGGGCAAATCTAGTAAATAAATAAAATCCAACATCATAATCACAATGATCAAGCCTTTACATCATTGTATGGGGTCCGACTATGGAGCACAAGACACAATGAGGAATTTGATTTAAAATTTTGAACTGCTGTATCGTTTTAAAGACGTGACTACGGCACATGCCCACGGGCAAATCTAGTAAATAAATAAAAATCCAACATCATAATCACAATGATCAAGCCTTTTACATCATTGTATGGGGTCCGACTATGGAGCACAAGACACCATGAGGAATTTGATTTAAAATTTTGATCTTCTTATAAAACCTATATCAACCCACTAAATTAAAACCCTAGCTACGGAATTGAGCTAGATAGGGCTTGTCATACCTAAGATACTCATTTTCACAGAATCAGTCATAATATATATTTAATATAAAATACAACTTAAGACTATAATGCAATTGAAAGAAAATAATCAATGTAAGTGAATTAGTCTCTATTATTTTTTTCCGCACAGCTGCAGCTAGCGATATTTTATGGCAAATAAAAAACCTATATCATCAACGTAAGTGTTGGATGCTTGTTTTATCTCTTCAATCAACCAGGTCCAGAACATAACCTTTCGAGGTACTCTATATAGTAGAGCTTTTCAAACACCATAAACAAGACTCAATATGGTTCATCTAAGTGATCTGATCCTACAAGCCAATTGTCAAATTTTTGTTGTATTAAGGAGAAGGAAGGAAGGAAGAATACATGAAGATAAATAATCGCTTTCTATAAAGCAAATTTTGTGTAGTTGACGAATAACTTTGTAGAACTTCAAACTTGAGCCTAACAGATTTTTGTTAAATCCCATTATTGACTAATAATTTATAATTATTTGAAAATGTGGTTAGATGAGGAATTAGCAGCCTACAGCGAGCAGCATGTAAACAACCACTTCAAATCATGATATCATAAATTAGACACGTTGTTGCATTCAATCAAAAAGCCTATTACTATACAAAATGAAGGGTGATTCTTCTTCCATTAGTGGTAGGCCACATGGAAATCATATGACTTTTGTTGGACAGCCTGTTGGACAGCCTGAATATAATAATTCTACAACTCTACACCATATGCACAAGCGAATGCATGCAGATGAGAATTTGGTGAACAATATCAAGGGTTGTAGATCGTGATAGAATTCAAACGTGGACTGATACTCAAACTTCAAGCATGATTAAAGCATTTCATAATAGAGAAGAGTGGCAGGAATAAAGATATGTATCACTCTAGTTGATATAACTTACAAATCACTCTGTTTTGAAGGTAAAATTTCCATCAAATGTGATTCAAGTATTCAACATGATGAAATTATGATATAACAACATATCACCTAAAATCAAATTTGTATGGTCTTACTAGCTGTTTTCCTCAAAATGAAACGATGCAAGACTCAAGACACTTGTTAGAATACAAGTGCAATTTTCCTCGACCTTTCTATAACTTCGAAGTTTTAGGCTAGTGGCAGGTACTTTTCACAACACTAAATTTTAAAAAGTCAAATTTCCAAGGAGCGAATTTGCACCAGAAAGAAATATAGGTAAAACATCAGGTAACTGGATATTATATGGTTCTTCTACTTAGATAATTATCTTTCATTAACATTTATATGCCTAGTGACACAATAACCAAGCATCAAGGAAAATAACCTGCAATCCTCAAATACATGCACACTGTGCTTACACCCAGCATAAACTATCCCATTAAGGGTGTCTTCGGTTTGGATGCAAGTTCGACTGAATCATTCAAATTTCCCTCCAAATTTTGTGATTCAATTGCCGACATAACCTCCATTTAATATGTTGGACCACCATTTTCCTCCCAAAAAGAGAGGTTTTAGTAATTGAATAAAAGAGTTCGGAGGGATTTTTAAATGCTCACTTCAACTTGCACTTGCACTTGCATACAAACCAAACAGATCCGAAATCACTTGACAAATTTTAACGTACTCCCCAATCATTACATAGGGAAAACTGTACTAAATAATCATTTTTTACCAATTCAAGGATGGCATAACTAACCTTTCAAAAAAAGGACGATCAGATTCTACCCATATTTGTTAGCATATTAGTTCCTAGACAGACAAGCCATGCCATGCATCATAAAATCTAAAAGCAGAAATTTCCAGTTCAAATGGTGTTTTTCACAATTTATAGATTGATTATAATATACTCAAGATAGAGACTTACCTGATATGTTTTAAGCAGCACTTTAGCATCATGAAGATACCATAAATGGAGTGTTTAAACCTACAAAAAAAAAATTACAGCAGTTTGATATGGTAATCTTACTGAAAACTGGAAATGGAGTGAAATTTGATGGCAAAAGAAGTAGCTTACAAGGAGTTACATACAATGGCTAGAGAACTGACCAATGGTTCAGACAATGCATCAAAGTTCAGACTGTGGCTGCAGACTTGGATGATACTATATATTCTGAATGTCTTAATCCACGGTATGAACCGAACCAACCTCTGACTGCAGTAATCAAATATAAAAATGAGGTGGTTAGACTATATGCAAAAATGGCCTTCTCCAGTGGGGTTCACCAAAATGACATTTATATTAAGTATTAACAAGCAAATTAAAGAGAATCAAAAAAAGGATATAGATAATGTTTCCACAGCACAACAATTGTTCAGAACTGTATTTCATCTTCACAGAGAACTACCATCAAAACCTAAGTTATCCGATTTGATACTAAGACAACTCAAAAGGAGGCAGAGACCTCAATAGTTCTGCTCGCAAGATAATTCTTAATTTTATACAATATTGTAGCAAAATGTACTAACACTAAAAGCACACAAGATCAGGGCTACATAGTAAAAAAAAATTAAGTTTCATCAAAAAGGTATATCCCCAGCAGTTCTCTTGACAAATTACTTGTCTCCAGCGTTTCTCAGTGATAAACCCAAAAAAGAAAGATCAAACAGAATATCCTGCTAGCTACTCAATAACTCCATAAATATTGGCAAAAAATGCATACACTAGGATTAAGAATGTCTGCTGTACATAGTGACACTCAAGGCCATATCCCTATTGTTTTGAATATATGAGCCTTCGATAAACACTCCAGATGCCTATATTAAAAAAAATTAGTCATATTGAATGTATATGAATTACCCAACAACAAGAAGCTTCTAAGCTACCTGGACCAGGAAGCTCAAGTGGCTGTATAATGTAAACAGTATAATCTAATATAGGAATAGATAATAATAATGATCATTCAGGAGACGAAGAATAATTCTTCTACAGCCCCCATGCTATAGAATAATAGAACATACAATTTCCAAAATTTTGAAGAGAATCAGCAGAATCACCAGTAACCGCCACATGAGCAAGAGCCGTTCTTAAAGTGATGGAACCTACTCGAGTCCCTCAATATAATCTCATGCTCAACAATCATAGAAATAAACGTCATGGCACTGTGGCAGTCACCACAAACACGCAGATTCTTTGTGATCCGGATCGGTGTTCCAGGTAAGGATGTGAGAATGCCAAAGGCAAGAGCAAGTTTCTCACTGTGTTCAGAAAGAAGAGAACTTTTTTCCTCATCATCAACATCATGCAAGGCAAAGTCAGTCATTGGTACATATCCAAGTACTTTAATTCGTTCGATCAAATTCCCCAGAAGAGCGTAAATCTGTTCAGAATGAGGATGCCTTCTATCTCCAACAAAGAAAGAAGATGTGCCCTTCTTACCTTGAACCCAACTACAACCTGGCCTCTTTGTGATTCCTGACTTCTTCATTACGGTTCTAATCCTAGCTACATCACGCCAACGCCCAGCTTTGGCATATATATTAGAAAGCAGAGTGTAAGATCCATCATTCTCCGATTCTAATTCCAACAACTTCTCACTAGCATACTCACCAAGCTCCACATTTGCATGAATTCTGCAGGCACTAAGTAAAGCAACCCAAACAACAGGGGTTGGCTTCATTGGCATGTTCGTTATCATCTCCTTTGCTTCATCAAAACGACCACCACGACATAATAAATCAACTGCACATGCATAATGTTCAGCACCAGCAACTACCCCATAATCCTTATACATAGATTGAAAATACTTTAGCCCCCGATCTACCATCCCCGAATGGCTGCAAGCATACAAGACAACAAGGAAGGTGATGCCATCAGGAGCCAACCCAGCCCTTTGCATTGCATCAAATACTTGTAGGGAATCATCTCCGCGGCCATGAACTCCATAACCTGTCATCAATGAAGTCCAAGAAACAGCATTCTTTTGAGGCATTCTATCAAACACACGACGTGCTGTGTCAATGTCACCGCACTTGGAATACATGTCGATAAGGCAATTGGTTACGAACAACATTGGAGCTTCATAGAGGTTACGGATTACATATGCATGGATTTCCTTACCAAAACGAATTGCTGAGAGTCGAGCACAAGCCATAAGGGCACAAGAAAGGGTGAAGGCATTTGGGGAGACAAATGTAGGGTTCTGTAACATTTGGGAGAACAGCTCGAGTGCAGGGCTCGCATCTCCATGCTGAGCATAACCACCAATCATGACCGTCCAAGTTACGACATTCCTCTCTGCGAGAGGTATGGATTCGAAGATCGAATGAGCTGAACTAAAACTTCTGCACTTTGAATACATGTCAATAAGTGCATTTTGAACCATGAGATCTTCACCGTCACCAGTGTCATCGTTCAATGTCATAAGGCATCTCCTAAGTGCATGGCCATGTGTTTCCTTCCCTTGCAAAAGCGCACCTACTGAAGCACAAGCTGATAACAGAGAGATGATAGTGACAGAATTGGGCTCTGATCTTGCAAGCTGCATCTGCCGAAAAACTCCGATTGCCTCATGGCCATGACCCTGTTGAGCATACCCAGCAATCACAGCACTCCAAGTCACAACGTTCAATGCTATATCATCCACACGCATTCTCTCAAACAGCAGGAGGGCAAATTCAAAGTTACCATTTTGAGAATAGCCAGTAACCATAGCATTCCAAGACACTACATCTTTAACCTCCATTCTCTCAAACACCCTGTGTGCATCATCCATCATCCCGCACTTTGCATACACATCAACAATCGCATTCCCCACAAATAGATCCGAAAGGTGGCCATTCCTAACAGCAAACCCATGAACCTCTCTCGCTTGTGCCGACGCTCTCAAAGAAGCACAAGCAGGAAGAATATTCACAAGGCTAATAACATCCGACCGCTTCGGCCTATCCTTATCAACCGCCGACCCCTTCATCATCCTACCAAAAAGCTCCAACGCAACACGTGGGTTTCCACTCTTCGCATAAGCCGAAACAATAGAATTCCAAGATACCACATCGTCAATTCCTCTCCTAGTAATTTCATCGAACACCTGGCGGGCATCATCCGGAACACCACATCTCGAATACATAGCAACCAATGCATTACACACAAACACATTCGACTCAAACCCATTACTACACACAACACCATGAATCACAACCCCTCTTCGAAACGAAGGCAACTTCCCGCACGCTTCGAGCAAAAAAGGGAACGTAAAATGGTCAGCTTTCGTGCCCAAACATTGCATTCGGCGGTGCAATGACAAGGCACAATCAAGTTGGCCATTCTTGACATAATGCCTAATGAGCAAGTTCCAACCGAAAACAGGGGATGGCGAAAGATGCTCCAATACAATGCGGGCATTCGCGGGTTCCCCAAAATTCAAATAAGCAACTACAATGTCGCTTCCTAAGGATGAAACTGAACCTCTCGTTAGGGCTTGTTGGTGGATGGAGTGAACATGGGACAATGACTTGCATTCTCTCAATAGCGTACTGAGGTTCGACAATGAGGGGTTGAGGTGGGTGATGATACTGGAGAGTGATCTGAGAATGGTAATGGGTTTGGTTAGTGGTTTCGGAAGATGATGATGATGATGATGATGATGATGATGATGATGAAGCATTAAAGGGAGGTTTTTGGAGTAACCATGGATTGAAATTCTCAAATGGGTTATCGAATTAAAGCTCGAAATTGAGAGAATTAGAAGGTGACAACTTTTTGGGTGATTTTTGATTGGATTGAAAGACGTCTTAAACCCTAGCTCTTAAACCTCTGATAACTACAGAGGTTGGTATGGGTTGAAGGCCCTGAGAAGGATTTGCACCCGATACCCCGATAAGTCTGAGCCCGACTCGGACTTACGGGAATTTCGATTGCCTCCCAAAATCTATCTTTATCTTTAATATTAGAATAGGTAAATCTACCAACTTACATGTATTGCTTATATCTCTACTACTATATAACCCAATCCGTGCAACGCACGTGTTGGTAAATTTTTTTTTTTGCCCTTTTCATTCCCCCCACCAAAAAAAAATCTCCCCACGTGCAAATCACGTATTTTTTTTCTCTTTTCATTCCCCCTTCAAAAAAAAAAATTTCCACGTGCAAAGCACGTGTATAATACTAGTATAATTAACTAGTAATATACACGTACGATGCACGTATTAATTTATTTTAAAAAAATAAAATAAGAACTCTAATTTACACGTGCAATGCATATCTTAATAAATAGGATTATATATATTTTAAAAAGTAAATGTGAAGATCATAATGGGAAAGTTGAAGTGGCACGTAAGTAGGTAGATTTACAACTCCAACTCTTCGATTATAATAGTTATTATATATTATATTATAGATAGATAGATAGATAGATAGATAGTAATTTACACGGGTATGCACATTTAAAGTATTTTTAAAAAATAAAGTAAAAAATCTGACGTAGTGGGGACCAGCACGATAGGGAGGTATTCAATCGTGACCATCCAGATACGGTGAATCACACAGGAGCAGCTACACCATCGGATCAGATCCATCTCAATCAGGGGCGCTCATTCAAAACTATCCCTAATAATGTGGGTCCGTTGGATAAAGGCAGGGGAGAGCCTAGGACAGGATGTAAAGATTCGGTTATGTCTTCATTGACGGGGATGGGTGGCGAAAAGAGAGGTGAAGAGACATCCTTAAAACATGGGATTTTGAAAAATCATGTGGCAGGCGCAAGGCTCGAGGGACAGGGTGATAGGGACAGAGTAAATGAAGCGCTGACATTTTCAAAGGAGGATGTGGAGGTTTCAATTCAGTTAGCTCTGAAGGCTCTGATATATGCTAGGGATGGACCTGGGCTTGTTGGGCCGGGCCCCATTTTATTGGAGCAGTCAAGAGCGGGCCCTGAACTCGGAATATCTAACCCAAAATCACATATATCTAGCCCTAAGCATGCACAACTCTTATGTGGAGTAGGGGAAGTTCAGGATCAATGCTCTGAAGAGGGAGAGAATCAACCAGACGTGGCGGTGAAAATTGCCAATAGCTCACCGGTTATTGAAATCCAGGAAGAGGATGAGATGATAGCTGCTTTAGACGGGATTAGAGAAGACAATTTTATTTCAGATGCTGAGATCGAAGTAGGAGAAAAAGAGGGAGGAATAGCAGACCTGGGAAGCACAGGCAAAAAGGTGATGGAGTTTCCAAGAAAAAGCAAGAGACAACTGGACAAATGGGATTCGCAAGGACCAAGTGAGGAAGATCTTATCAGGGTGGCGGCAAAAGGGAAGGAACCAGCATCAGCGTGTAGAGGTAATCTTGTGATGAATTACTCAATTTTAAATTTACTAAATGATGACTCTCTTATCTACTTCGCTAGTATTTACGGTCTAGACATGGGTTCGAACAAAGTAGAGTAGGTTTAACATGCAGTTAGGATTAGAAAGGACATCAAATGGGTTAAGCCTTAGGAGATAGGTTGCATCTCCAGAGAGTGCATGATAGGGGTTATACTTATTTTTTAATGTCATACATCTTCTGGAATGTTAGGGGTATGCGTCAAAAGGGTAAAAAGAGACTTATTAGCAATACAGTGGGTAGACTGAAACCTTATATATGCGGTTTCCAAGAGACTAGGGTCGAGAATCCAACTACTGAAGAATTTCAGAATCCTTCATGGGCTAAGGATTTCGACTGGAGGTTCAAACCAGCAGTTGGCTATTCAGGGGGTATAGAGTTAGGTGTCGACTTAACGATTTTCGAATTGTTGGATCACAAGATAGGGGATTTCTCGGTTACTATTAGAATAAGAAGGAGAAGCGATGACTAGATTCATTTGGTTACAGAGGTCTATGGACCATATGACTCTAGGAGGAGAGGTCAATTTTGGGAAGAGATTAAAGACATTAAGAGAGATTGGGCAGACCCATGGGTAATAGGGGGCAATTTCAACATCACCAGATATCGACACAAACACGGAGGTAGTGGACCAAGAAGTTACGACCAGGACAGCTTCAACTCTATCATAGACGAACTGGAGTTAATGGAGATGGAACAGATAGATAGAAAATTCACTTGGTCTAATATGCAGTCTAAACCGATTTTAGCCAAGCTTGATAGGATTTTGGTCTCCACAGATTGGGAAAATGTCTTTTCCCTGGCTAAAGTGAAGACAATAATTAGATACACCTCAGATCATCTGCCCCTGGTCATGGAGTGTGGAGAGGGGTACATCAAAAATCGGTATCCTTTCAGGTTCGAGAAAGCTTGGACGTTGTCATCGAGTACTCATCAAATTATACAAGAATCTTGGGAGGCCACTACTAGGGAGGTCACCGCAGTAGGGATTTGGATTGAAAAGACGAGGAGATTGCGAAAGCGGATCAAAGAGTGGGCAAGGATTGAATTTGGAGCTAACAAAGATAGATTACAGGAATTGGGTAATAAGATGGCAGAGCTAGAAACTATTCAAGAGGAAGGGATCTATTGGAAGTTGGGATTGAGGAGCTATTGAAAAATAGAGTTGAGATTCAGCATATTGGAGATATGGAGAAACAATATTGGAAATAGCGCGCTAGGGTGCAATGGCTTAAAGAGGGGGACGCTATTACCAAATTTTTTCATAAGGCCACAAACGGAAGGAGGAGACAAAATCACATTAGTGGGTTTCTCATTGACAGGTCCTGGACAGAGAATGAAGGAAATATTAGGCAAGAATTCGACAAAAAATTCAAGGAGCTCTTCGGGATTAACAAGGAATTCAGGAGTAAGCTTCTTCCTGACATGTGGAGTTCGTCAAGAATTGAGGGGAGTGAAGGCATAGAGGGTATGTTCTTGGAAGAGGAGGTTCTTCATGCGGTGAAAACCTTGGGACAGGACAAAGCCCCTGGGCCAGATGGTTTTCCAATCTTCTTTTACAATATATACTGGGATATCATCAAAGCAGATATGATGAACATATTCTATGAGTTTCACAATGGTAATGCGGACCTGGATAGGATTAACTACACTAACGTCGTTTTAATCCAAAAAAAGAAAGAGGCTACCGGGGTAAATGATTTTAGGCCCATTAGTTTGCTTAACGGCTCATTCAAGATCATTACAAAAATGTTAGTGCAAAGGCTGTCTCCACAGATGGATGGTGTGGTAGGAGAGTCTCAAAGCGGATTCATCAAGGGTAGAGATATTATGGGTAGTGTGGCATCTGCACACGAAATTGTATATAGAGGGCACAGGGATAAGGTAGACGGATTTCTTTTAAAAATAGACTTCAAAAAAGCCTATGACTCGCTGGAATGGGACTGCATTGATGAAGCGCTTAAGCTGAAAGGGTTTGGCTTCAAATGGAGAACGTGGGTTAGGAAATGTGTTCAAGGGGGGAAGTCATTTATTCAGATAAACAGATAGTTGGGTAAAGAAATAAAATGCAAGAGGGGCCTCGGGCAGGGAGATCCATTGTCTTCTCTTCTATTTGCTATAGTAGCAGACGGACTGACGGAAATGATCAGTAGAGGTAGGGCTCGAGGGACCATCCAGGGAATTTCACAAACTATATCAATCCTTTAATATGCAGACGATACGCTGCTGTTTGGAGTGGCTAAAGAGGAAGAGATGTGCGCTATAGGTATGGCTTTGCAGTGCTTTGTGGCTTGGTCGGGGATGAAAGTGAACTTATCTAAGACTTGTGTCCTTTCTATTAGCGAGCAACTATCTATCCCTATCGATACCATTAAGAGCTATTTTGGGTGCGAAATTGGCCAATTCCCACTGGTCTATTTAGGTATCCCCATTAGACCTGGGGTACTTCAAAGAGATGATTGGCAACCGTTGATCGAAAAAATAGAAAAAAAAACTAGCCGGATGGAAGGGCCGATTCCTTACGCTAGGTGGTAGAATCACACTATTAAACTCGGTGCTTAGTAGTCTTCCGACGTACCTGATGTCTGTTTATGAGATTCCTCAGTGGGTAATTCAGAAGATAGATAAAAGCAGAAGAAGATTTCTATGGAGAGGAGCTGACGAATCTAACAAAGGATTGTCGCTAGTTAAATGGGGTAGAGTTTGCAAAAGGAGAGAATATGGCGGACTAGGGATTCTGAATATAAGGGATATGAACAAAGCACTGCTAATCAAGTGGTGGTGGAAGATGAAGAGGCGACGCAATAATTGGTGGTGCAAATCTTTTCCTAAATATAGAGGTAGGAAACTATACAGTTTTGGAGGGAAAAGTGCATTCGGGAAATCCTCGATGTTTTGGAAGGGAGTGGCAAAGGTAGGGCTGATGTTCCATGCACATACTAGATGTAGGATTGGAAATGGGAAGGACACAAGATTTTGGCAGGACAAGTGGTGCGAGGACGTTAGTCTGATGAGCTTATTCTGCAGAGGCAACGATTAATATCGACACGGTGGTGGCGGATGTGTGGAGTAACAAGAGACTAAAGCTGGACATTAGGGGACAATTATCCCAGAGAAAATTAATAGAATAGACTAACCTCAATAAGTTTATTAGGGAGGAAGGCCGGTACAACAACGAGATCGAAGATAGCAGAGATTGGATGCTCGAGTCATCAGGGGAATTCTCAGTATCCTCGATGTACAAGCGGATTAACGACGGTGGCTTGTGATGTAAGGACGCAAATATTATTTGGAAGCTTTCGATTCCATTGAGAGTGAAAATATTTGCTTAGTTAGTCATGAACGATGCAATTTTATCGAAGATCAAACTTCAGAAATGGAATTTGCAAATTGATGTTAGATGCGGGGAATGTGAGAGCACTGATGAGGACACCAACCACTTGTTATTCTCTTGTATTAAGGCCAAACTAGCTTAGGAGGTAATATGTCTACGTTTTGGGTGTTTAGAAAGCCCAAGGTCTAGCTCAGATGTTTGGGGCCATTGGTGGGTAGATCTAGTTAGAAAGGAAGATAGAGATGATAGGGGTATCATAGCATCAGCCACGATGTGGTGTTTATGGCTTATCCGAAATAATTTATGTTTTCGCAATATCAAATGTACATTTTCGGGTCTTATGCATAAAATATTAGTTCTAACTCATGAATGGACATATCATAGGGGAGCAATGAAACGGCTGCATATGGAAGAGGCGGAGTAGGACTCATTGGGGGAGAGCAAGGAGGGAGTTGACCACTATTTCAGATAGAGTACATTTGTCTACTTTCCTTTGTATCTGTGACATAGTGTGGGGCAGTGCCTACATCCCCTTGTATCTTACTTTCTGCTTTCCTAGTAATTTCGTGGTTGTTGTAAGGTGGTTAGAGGAGATATTTTGGATCTTTGTAATTAGTACTACTGTGTTTCTTTAATTTCGCATTAATGAAGCGATTACTGGGTCATTTTTTTATCAAAAAAAAACTTGATTTTTTTTCCAAAATAACCTACTTTTTAAAAAATTTTCCCAAACTGACCTACTTTTTATAAAAATTTTCAAATTGACCTACTCACTGTCTCAAAAAAGCAAGTTTGGCAAAAATCTCATCGCTTTTTGAGACCTAGTGTGAGGTTTGAGTTTTTTTTATTTCTCCCTGACCAAGACTCGCTATATCAAAAAGCGAGTGGACTTTTCCCAAACTCGTTTTTTGAGACAGCGAGTGTCGTTTGGGGGATTTTTAATACCCCATGCTCTTTTTTTTCCTCTCCTTATCTCCATTCTAATAGAGGATCTCGAAATATTTAAACCATGTCAAATTCCAATATGTTTGTGTTTGCTTTGTCAACTTTGTGGTAGTTTGTAATTGTTGTATTATGTGATGTGGACTAGCTACTAATTTGTATGCGTTTAATTTTGAACTATGATACTTTCCATTTGTTTCAAAATCATTGGAAGTATAGAGATTGTGAATGAATTTGGATTCATAGATGTTAGAGTGGATATGAAGTTTAGAGATTGTGAATGAATTTGCATATGCAACTTGAATTGGAATTTTTTTCCCTAAACTCACTTTCTCAGAAAGCGAGTCTGGTTTAAACTTCCTCGCTTTCTTAGAAAGCGAGTTTAGAGTTGAGAGATTTCTAGAGCCTAAATAGTCTCTGGAAATTTCTCAACTCAATAGTCGCTTTCTCATAAAGCGATTAGATTTTGCCTACAATCGCTTTTTGAAAAAAGCGAGTGTAGACAAAACCACATTGCTTTTTGAGAAAGCGACTGTGGAGTTGAGAAGTTTTCAGAGACCAGCTCCTCACACTCTTTCTCCGAAATATACCGTTAAAGGTGGGTGATTGAAGAGGTAGATAGTCAATACGAGGTCGAAGTAGCTCCTTCAACCGCACTCTTTTTCCCCAAATTCCCGATTCGACGATTTCCTTGGATATTGAGGTTTAGGGTTTTCAGAGCGTGAATAGAGAGAGTTGAGAGTGTGAGAAGAGATCGTAGGTGAGAGATGTGGAAGATCGTAAATGAGGATTTTTGGGTTAATCGACGAGAGGAGATCGCCAAAATGGGTTAGGGTTTCGGGGTTAGAAGAGGAAGAGGAAGATAGAAAGTTGAAAGAGAGAGTGAGGTCGAAACAGCAAGTTTGGATATTAAAAATACCCAAACGACACTCGTTGTCTCAAAAAGCGAGTTTGGCAAAAATCCCATCATTTTTTCAGACAGCGATTCTTGGCCAGGAAGAAATCAAAAAACACAAACCTCACACTCGCTGTCTCAAAAACCGATGAGATTTTCGCCAAACTCGCTTTTTGAAACAGCGAGTAGGTCAGTTTGAATTTTTTTTTAAAAGCAGGCCAGTTTGGAAAAAACTTTCAAAAAGTAGGTTATTTTGGGGGAAAAATCGGTTAACTTTGGAATAGAACCCCAGCGAACAATACCTCGTCAAATATATCTACAAATTAGGATTACTTAAAAGAGTGTAATGCTACATCCACTATCAATTTTATTATATTTCTCTTTACTATCTTATGTGACACATTTCAATAGATAGGAGAACATAGAATAAGTGAGGGAACTCTCCAATAAAAACCTAAAGTTGGTCTCATTCAAAATAACTAAACCCAATTCTGAGCCTTAAACACCTCTGGAGTGTGGCCAGTGGCCGTAGGTCATAGATGGACCTGCGCAACAACCCCGTCACGGGTCTGGGAGTATCTGAACCGTAGAGGGGGATGGATACCCAGTCATCAAAAAAAAAAAACTAAACCCAATTCTTATTAATAGGATTCAACACAATATCAAGTTTCAATTTCTCGTTCAGTTTTTTTTTTATCGCATTTATCTATTTCCAATTGTTGTTTAGCGAAAAAATAATTATTTCCATATGTATTACAGTTTCAACATTTGTGTAGGTGTCAATATCTAATTTTGACTAACAAAGTAATTCTCTCAAATGAATATTACGAATTAGGGCAATAGATCATCGTGTAGATGACTATCTTCAGTGGAGCATGTGTCAACCCCACACAACAACCTCTTCCTTATCTCAAACCAAAACAAGTTTCTTGGCATGGCATGTTTGGCTTAGACTTCACATTGATCAACATCAGATAAAAAATAAACTAAGGGGTGCATTGGTTTAGGCTTTCATGAGATTTTTAAAGACTTTTTTGTGATAAAAAAATCTTGTGGTATTCAATCAAGACTTTTAAATAATCTAAAAGTCTTTTGGTATTCAATCAAGACTATCATGATTTTTTTTAAGAAAGTGTCCGAATCTAGTGATATTCAATCAAGACTTTTTATAACTTAAAAAAAGTCTTCTAGCATTCAAAAGTTACTAATTTTCATGGATTGTTCTGTAGAGTGGATTCTGTGAGACTTTTTTGTGAGATGTATAAATACAAAATCAATCTCAAAATCCCACTCAAACTCATTCCTACTCTTTCATTTCAGGTAAGAAACTTGTTTCTCTCAAACCATCTTTCTAATTCCAGAAAAAAGCTTCTATAGTTCTTGAGTCCTTCAGTAAGGATTATATTGCTCCTTAACCTTATCTACTTTCGTAATCATGTCCTAATGCAGATGACCATGGTTCTTTGGGAAGTCTTGAGGCTGTATGGTCCTGTACTGATTATGACAAGGGAGGCTGCTAAGGGTATGAACCTGGGAGGCTTAACAATTCCTAAAGGAACGGTGGTGACTATTCCAATTGCTATCATCCAACGAAATAAGCATCTTTGCGGGGACGATGCAGATGAATTCAACCCATTAAGGTTCGAGAATGGTATTATCAAAGCTGCCAAGCATCCAAATGCTTTGTTGGCATTTTCGTTGGGGCCCAGAGCATGCAATGGTCAGAATTTTGCAATCTTAGAAGCCAATATTGAATTCTAACTGAGAAATAACTTAATAACAACGACGAGACGCAAGAACTATAGAATTAAAATAAGAAAACAAAGAACAACAAAAAACAACATACAAGAACACACAAGATTTTTTCGAGGTTCCAGAACCGGTCCCTGGCCCAGGGCTAGCTGGGCGATCGCCCAGGGCCCACTTCAGGGGAGGGGCCCATTTTTTTAAAAAATATAATAGATTAATGATCTTATTATTAATATAATGAATTAATGAGTTTGTAATTAATTTTCAGGGGAGGTCCCAATTTAGTAATCTCTCTTTCTTTCAGTGTCACTTCAACTTCTTCAATTTTTTTTTGTCCAGTCTCTTCATCTTCTTCAAATTCTCTCACTCTCTCTCTCCCCTTCCGGCATCTTCAGATCTTCTTCAAATTGTCAGTTGAGAATTTTCGTTTGTTTCTTTTACAGAGTTTTTTTTTCTTAGTAGGAGTTGTAGTCATGGTGTCTCGGGTATCAGTGGCGTAGTTAGAGTTGTTGGTCTTCTTAGCAGGACTGCAAGAGTTATTGGTCTTCTTAGCACTACTCTGGCAGTTCAACCATCTCATGTCGTTTTTTTTTAATTAATAGAATTGAGAATCTCTTTTTGTGGGTTTAAGAGGTACTGAGGTAGAAATCACTCCAACAATAGTACTGTTGATTGATTTTATTGTTAGGCAAGCTTAGTGACCAACTGAAATTTGAGCTTATTTATATGATAAGCTTGATTCCTGGGCCTTGGCATTATATTTTAGATGAGAGGTGATTTTTTTTTTTGTAGGTGTAAGAGTCGCTGTCACTATGCTTAATGAAAAATTTAGAGTATTTGGTGTCATAAAGCAAAACAAAGGTAATCTTTATTTTTCTGAGTATTGTTTTTATGTCCCCCGCCGTTATATTATAATTTATTAATATATATAAAAATACATGCGTGTTTATAAAGGGCTCAATTTTTTTTTCACCCAGGGCATCAAATACCTCAGGACCCGGCCCTGCGAGGCTCACCCAAAACAATGGCTACTTCCCCGTGCAGAGGCACTCCTGCGATTTCCACTAGAAATATGAAGAATAGGTTTACAAATCTCTCAAGATCTCACACCCAAGGTGTAGGGTTTCTCTCTATCTCCCTCTCTCTCAATGACGGCTGGTAGATCTCTATTTTCTTTTCACTTAATCCTAAAATCGTACACAATACAATATATATAGGATTTCTCAACTTTCAATCTCAGCCGCTCATCAAACAATGTCAGGGACGGTCGACCGCAACACCAAGTCGGTCAACCGGTTCTTTCCTTCGACTGCACAAAAGTCCAACAGAGAGCAGGTCGGTCGACTGCGCGGTCGACCGGTCGCCTCTTCAAGTATACAGGGTCCATCCAGAGAGAGTGACGGTCGACTGGTCGACCGTTCTTTTGCCTGTACAAATGCAGTAGACTGTCCACCTACGGTCGACCGCAACTCACATGCAGCAGCTTGCTGCTTCTTCGACTCTTCTTCTTATTTGACTTCTCCAATCCCATTATCGTATATTAGATCCACAAACCCCAATAATCTCCCACTTGGAGACATATACACGAAGTCTCTAACCTGTTCTTCATTCTTCCATTAGCCTAGTCTAGGCCTGTGCCTCTGCGAGTCTCCTCAACAATTAACCTGGAGACAATCCGATAGCGGTATAGCAAAATTGATGTTTCCTGCTATCCACCACCTTAGTGAGCATGTCGCCAGATTCTTAGTGCCAAGAATCTTAGTTAGCTTCAACCATTTCTTCTCAACCGCCATTCTGATAAAATGATACCTCATTTAAATGTGCCGAGTCCTAGAGTGAAATGCTGAGTTTTTTGCCAAGAAAACTGCACTTTGACTGTCACACCATAGTTCACCTATGGGTTGCTTCTTATCCAATTGTTTCATAAGCTCCGAAAATCCACAACATGTCTTTCGTCGCTTCTGTAAGTGTCATATACTCTGACTCTGTGGTTGACTGTGCTACAACCTTGTAACTGTGAAGCCCAACTGACAGCTGTTCCTCTAACTGTAAATACATATCCTGTAGTACTTCTACAACCATCACGATCGCCCAAAAAAATTGTATCCATATAACCATGTATATGCAAAGAATCTCCCTCAAAATAAAGAGAATGATCTGAAGTACCTGCTAGATATCTAAGAATTCACCTTACTGCATCCCAATATTGTTTACCTAGATTCTTCATGTAACGGCTGACAACTCCCACTGCTTGTGCGATGTCTGGTCTTGTAGACACCATCGCATACATCAAACTCCCAACGGCTGAGGCATAAGGGATATCAGCTATTTCCTCCATCTCTGCCTCTGTCTTAGGACACAAGTCCATTGATAACTTGAAGTGAGCAGCCAAGGGACAAGTGACTGGCCTCGCACCATCCATATTGAATCTCTTCAACACCGTCTTCACATAGTCCACTTGTGATAACCAAAACTTCTTGCTACTCTTGTCTCTGCTTATCTTCATGCCGAGGATTTGATTTGCTTCACCCAAGTCCTTCATTGAAAACTCCGAAGCTAGCGTCTTTTTCACTTCCTTGATCTTCTCCATACATGAACCTGCAACTAACAACAAGTCGTCCACATACAATGCCAAGCTAACTATATCATTGTCTTCATATCTACGAATATACAGACAATGATCTGTTTCGCATCTATCGAAACCTTTCGCTCTCATGAAGCAATCAAACTTCAAGTACCATTGCCGTGGTACTTGTTTGAGTCCATAAAGACTCTTCTTCAATCGGCACACCATGTCTTCCTTTTCTTTAGCTTCAAAACCTGTAGGTTGTCTCATGTACAACTCTTTTTCGACATCACCATGGAGAAATACTGTCTTCACATCTAACTGCTCTAAGTGCAAGTCTTCAACTGCCATAATACTAAGCAGGACCCTAATATAAGCTATCTTCACAACCGGTGCAAAGAGCTCACTATAATTAACACCTTCACTTTGAGAGAATCCTTTCACAACAAGCCTTGTCTTGTACCTCTCACTGCCATCTGTCTCATCTTTGACTCTGAAAATCTATTTGTTCATAAGAGCGTATTTTCCTGCAGGTAACTTGGTCAACTCCCAAGTTTGGTTCTCTTCCAAGGAGTTTATCTCATCCTTCATTGCTAACTCCCACTGAATTCGAGCCTTATCCCTCAAATCCTCCTAATGAGACTCTGGCTCTCCTGAATCTGTGTACAGAACATACTCGTGAACAACACTAGCTGATGAATCAAATATCTTGGTTAGCCTCCTCTCTCGTGTCGATCTCCTCAACGTGGGTACCGGTTCACCGACCGGTTCAGGTTCCCTGAACTGTTCTGGTTGTACATGTTCATCTTGGATAACCTGCTCATTCCCAATAGGCTCACCATGATCCTCCTATGCTGCCTGTGGTACATGTACCTGCTATTGCACAGTAGGGCCCCCACCACTAGGGCCGCCTTCAAAATCTGAATCTGAGTCTGAGTCTGAATCTGAACCCCAATCTGACTCTGAACTGGTTATACTGTCTTGACCTGTGTGTCTGTCCGTGTATACGACCTCTTCATTGAACACCACATTCCTGCTGTGAATGACTTTGTTATCCACAAAACCCTAAAGCCTGTAACCATACTCATCGCCACCGTAGCCAATGAACACAGACCTCCTGGACTTAGAGTCCAACTTCTTTTTTTCTTCCCTGTCAATTAGTGCATATGTCATATAACAAAAAACTTTCAAATGCGAATAATTGACAGTTTTACCTGACCATAATTCTTCTGGAATGGCCCCATCAAGGGCACTAGACGGGGAACGATTAATCAACTACACCGCTGTATCAACTGTAGCGGCCCAAAGGTGGACTGGAAGACCCGCATGAAGTTTCATGCATCTCGCCCTTTCGAGTATCGTGTGGTTCATCTTTTCTGCTACATCATTCTCCTGTGGAGTCTTAGTGTAATACCCTGAATTTTAATAAATGCAAAATTGTAGATTTTACGTGTTGTGCATGTGTAAAATTCTGTATAAGTATTCTCTTATGAAATAATTTTCTATAACATGAACAAATAATTATTTTTCTTTTTTCTTTTATCTTTTATTCTTTAAGTCCATTTTCTTTTAAGGAGCCTAAATTTGTTTTGTTTAAAACTAAGCCCAACTTAATAAATCAAGTATTTCTTTTCTAAAGGCCCATTATTTTTAAAAACCCATGAATTAATTACTTTTTAATTAACTTGTCATGTAGACACATTTTTCCAGACAATTAATTATTTTTGTATTGTACAACTTTAATTATGGGAAACTAGTGGGGACACGTGCATGTACGTGTGTGTGCACTGCACACCCAAGGGTGGCCGGGTATGCATGGAGAAGAGTGGGAGAGTGGGGTTGCTACAACTTCCCATCTTATCCTAGCCATTTATCTACAACCATCTAGTATAATCCTAGCTCTCCAATCTATTCTAAAACTAGTATAAATACCCCCTACCTTCATGTATACAACACTAAGACAAATAATTGAAAGAAAGAAACTATATAGGAGAGTAAAAGATTGAGTGCATTAGTGTATTGTGTGTGTTCCAACCTAGAAGGAGGCCAGCTACTTCACCAAGGGAGGCTCAGGTTCACTAAGTGCAAGGAGGAGAAGGCGATTGTGGTGGCTCATTCTAGGAGGAAAAGGACCGCTCGTGTGTTCAAGGAAAATTCTAGGAGCCTTTGTAGTATTTTTCTTCAAATAGGTGGGTGGTTTTCTATACTTCTAATATTAGATATCATGCTAGGAAATTGTTGATACATATGCATGCTAAAAGAACTAATAAGATAATCACTTATTGACTCTAAAAAGAACTTGCTAGACGAATGAGTAAATGCTTGATCAATTGCTTGCTATTGGTTATAATTCATGTTCGATGTAGTTAAATTAACTTATTGCCATGAAATTGTGAAATTAGAACCATGTGATTGTAGAAAAATGTTCATGTATGGTTAGTAGATGAATTATTAATTTTTTGCATTTATTGAACCATTATAATACTTGCTCAAGGAATGCAAATTTTGATTATAAGTATTATGAATAAAGAGGGGAAAATAGAAATTTACACCTTTTAATAAAGTCTTAATGCAAAGAATTGAGTAGGGGATTTGTTAAAGTGTAATTTTGCAATTTATGAATATAGAATACAAATTAGAGTGAAAATACTCGTTTTAATGTCAAAAATTATTTTTAAAAACACTGATTTGTTAAATGTATGTAAATTCAGTATTCTGGAAATTTTTAGGACTTTTTGTGAAGAGAAAACGAAGTTATGATCTTTTGAAAAATGAAATATTTCTAATAAACAGAGGCTCGACATAAATCTATTTTAAACAAATTCTATATCAGTTGGTCACTATAGTCATACTGGTTATAGGGGGGCATTAGTTGCGTTACTGTAGCAGCATGTGACTGTGTGTGTGTGTGGGTTCGAGTCTCGGCAGAGGCTTTTTATTTCGAAAATTTGATTTTTTTCCAAATACCGAGAACTAGACTCAAAACCTACCCACTTCCCCTTTATGACAGTTGGGCGCTTTGTTCCTTTTGGCTAGCGCGTGGGCCTTTGGGGTCTCGGTGACTGTGCACTGTGTATGTGTGTGTGCGGTTCGAAACTGGCTGTGATCAAAAAAAAAAAAAATTGGAAAAAATTGTTTTCTTTTTTTTTATTTTATTTTTTTATTTAGTTATATTTTACTTTGACTATTGTGATTTTTACCAAACAAAAATATGTAAAAGGAATAGGGAGGAAATATTAGAAAATCTTTGAGTTTATAAACTTCAAAAAATATATATATTTTGGAATTATGGACCTTTAAAAAGTGAAATACAATCTTTTTTTTTTGTGTGTGCAGAGTTCACTTTAGTTTTGATCTTTGAGTTTCTAAATAGAGAAAGTGAAAATTCTTGAGTATGAAAATGATTGCAAAAAAAATGAATTGAGATTTTTAGAATCGAATAAAAATCTTCTTTTGAATGTGCAAATTGTGCATAGAAATGAGTTAGAAAGAGAATGTGATGAAATGTGAAATTTTGTGGACATGTTTCAATGAATGTGAAAATGGGGACTTATACTAGAACTTAGCTAAGACTCTACATCGGCAAAAATGAAAAGTATTGAAAAGAGAATTTATGATATTTTGACCAAGTTTGGGTCGTTGATAAAGGTTGATATTGAAAAGACCGATGTAGGAGTAATGCTAGATTCTATATTAGTGACCTCCAATTATACCTAAGGATGAGATACATAGTGAAGATGTGATGAACGTAAGAGACAAACATAAGTATGAGGACCATTGGATTGGCGGCGTGAGGGTATCCACAGGATGTCCCATGATACGTCATGATTAAGACGTTGATACTACTCCAGAGTACTGTCCCGATGGCGACGCTTATGGGGTGATCTAATGAATGCGGGTGGTGTCTCGTTTATGGAAGGAGGTGAATTACCACAAGATGCCTGCATGATGATGTGTCAGTGCGTTGGGATTCTCTCCAGGGCGCCTAGACGTGAGTTCGTAGTTCATAAAATGCCTAAGATACTTACCGTAGTTACAGTAGTAGATTAGATCATGGCAAAGGATTGAACCTTACAAGATGAAGAGCGATTAAGGGCTTGCCCTCGGACCTATGTAGTATGAGCTGCATAAACTCTAAACAAGTGCGCATTAGTGTCATATAATGTAAACAACCTGCATTAAGAACTAAGTGCACAGCACAACACGACATCAATAGGATAGTCCCTTATAGTTTTACTTGTGATCAAGTTTGTGGTTGTTTAAGTATGGAAAATTGTTATACTATTTCCGGCATAGAGAGGATGGTCGTGTATAATATTTCTTCAGTGAATGAACTGACGCGCCTACAGTTTCATATGCAAGAAAAAGAGGTTGACAGATTGAAGTATATATGTTGCTCCAAGATTGAATTAAATGTGTATATTTTCATGTAATTACTGTAAATTGTTTCCGCTGTATGAATGTAAATGTATAATGTAACTCTGATGTAAGAAATGTTTTTAATTTCCTTGTAAAATTGTACGAAAGAAGTGTAAAGATCCTGTGGAACTTCGAATTCAGTTGTATGTTGGAATTTGGGGTGTTACACTTAGAAACTGTTTTGATTCCTCTGATATCTTCCTTTGCCAGATAGTTAAAAAAACTCTTTACTTGTGTACTCACCTCCGTTGTTTGACTTTGTTGCTTTCACGTTGCAACCCGTCTCATTCTCAACCCTGACCTTCCAAGCGCTAAATGCCTCAAAACTTCTGATTTCTCGCAACTGCATAAACCAAAACCTTTCTTGTAGGATCATTGATGAATGTGATGAAGTATCTTTCACCACCATAAAAGAATTTCTGAGCTGGACCCCACACATATGTATGTACCAACTCTAGCTTCCCAAGCTTCTTCTCACGCCCACCCAACTGAAAGCTAACTGTCTTTTGTTTACCCATCACACAATTCTCACAAAAATTCATCTCAACCTTCTTTAGCACCGACAAAAGATCCCTAGAACAAAGCTGCTTGACACCCCTTCCACTAAGGTGCCCCAACCAGGGCCGGTCCTGAGTTCTCGGGGGCCCGAGGCGAACTCCCGAAATGGGGCCCCCCATACGCTAAAAAAAACATGTATACAAAAAATTTGCACATTGTTGAAAGGAAAATATGCAAAATATATAAATTTGTTTTAAATCACCCAAACTTAAAGTCTCAAATTCAATTCAAGTCTTCAAGCCTAAACCCAAATAATGTTTTTTAAAAATTAAAGGCTCAAATAATTATTTTTGGGGCCCCTAATAACAGTATTTTTCTTTTACGCGCAAAATACGTGCCTATATTACAAGGGAATTACAAATTTGGAGGTCCTAAAATTGCAAAAACGTCGGGGGCATGAGGCAGCCGCCTCACCTGCCTCAAGGGTGGGGCCGGCCCTGGCCCCAACCTAACATGCCATAGAATTGAAGAGGAACTATCTGCTGATGCTGTAGCAATGATATCACTTGAATCAACTCCTTTGAGTAAGTACAGTGTGTCACCACGCTTTCCTTTTGCCACCAACCTAGCACCTGTAGTCACCTTCCATTCTCCATGTCCAAAAGTTGTTGTGAATCCTTCTTTGTCTAGTTTGCTAATTGAGATCAAGTTTTTCTTCAAGCTCGGAATATGTCTTGTGTCATACAAGACCAATTGCCCACCATTGCAAGCCTTCACTCTCACAGTGCCTCCACCTACAACTAGACATATTTATCCATTACCAACTGAAACTGCACCAAAATCACATGTCCTGTAATCCTCAAAAACATCTCTCATGGGGGTACAATGATAAGAAGCACCTGAGTCTATACACCAATCATCTTGCAAAATATTAAATCCAGCAGATAAACAAAATTCATCTAGACGGGGTTCAATACTTATCACATTGGCTACTTGTGACCCTGCTTGTGCTTTCTTATACTCCTCGCATTGGTCTCTCCTGTGTCTTGCTTCTTGCAGTACCAACACTCACCTTTGCGATGTCCTATTCTTGACTTGGACCTGTGATTCCTGCTTTGTGACTTCCCTCTGTTGTTACTTCTACCACGGTTATCAACTGACAGCGCCACATTGCTAGGATATGACACCGAAGTCTCTCAATATCTTTTCCTCCTTGCATCTTCATTCATAATGTTGCTTATAACATTCTTTAAGGTTATCGTATCAGTCATGGTGCTTGTAATAGTCTGCTCTACTGTGCCGTAACTATCGGGGAGACAGGAAAACAACAACGATTGTGCCCTCTCTTCAAACTTTAAATCTGAAGATTCCATCTGATTGTAAACCATACAGAAATTGTTGATGTGCTCAGCAACCAAACCCCTTTTCGACAACTTAAAATTAACCAACTTCTTTAGGTGTAAGATCTGGTTCACTGCATTCGGCTTCTCAAACATGTCTGTCAATATCTCCATTACCTCCTTTGCGGTCCTTGCCTTCTCAATGTGAAATAGCGCCTTCTTGCTCAGCGACAACTGAATTTGCCCACGCACTTTCTGATCTAATCTATTCCAAGCCGCCAACACAACTGGATCGACCTCCGCCCTTTCTGGCTTCAAACCAAACAACGGATCATCTAGATCCTTCTGTCGGAGATACACGATCATTTGGATCTTCCACATTGTGAAATCCGTTCCATCGAACTCCTTGACTCTATTCTTGTCCCCCATCTCAATCAATACTACCAACCTGTAGCTCTGATACCACTTTGTTGAATTCTAACTGCGGAATAACTCAACAACGACGACGAGATGTAAGAACTATAGAATCAAAATAAGAGAACAAAGAACAACCAAAAGCAACACACAAGAACACATAAAATTTTTCGAGATTCACCCAAAACAATGGCTACTTTCCCGCGTAGAGGCACTCCTGCGATTTCCACCAGAAATATGAAGAATATGTTTACAAATCTCTCAAGATCTTACTCCCAAGGTGTAGGGTTTCTCTCTCTCTCTCTCAATGACGGCTTGTAGATCTCTATTTTCATTTCACTTAACCCTAAAATAGTACACAATATAATATATATAGGATTTCTCAACTTTCAATCTCAGCCGCTCATCAAACAATGTCGGGACGGTCGACCGCAACACCAGGTCGATCGACCGGTTCTTTCCTTCGACTGCACAAAGTCCAACAGAGAGCAGGTCAGTCGACTGCGCGGTCGACCGGTCGCCTCTTCAAGTATACAGGGTCCATCCAGATTGAGTGACGGTCGACTGCACGGTCGACCGTTCTTTTGCCTGTACGAATGCGGTCGACTGCAACTCACCTGCAGCAGCTTGCTGCTTCTTCGACTCTTCTTCTCATCTGACTTCTCCAATCCCATTATCGTGTATTGGATCCACAAACCCCAACAACCAAGACAGTAATAGCTATAATTCTTAAGTGGTTCACATTCTCCTTCTCAACAGAATACAAGCATAAGCCTGCAAACAGGAGTACCTTACAACCTCAGAATGGGCTTCCTATTGTTCTTAAACCTTTGGTTGCTTGACTTTATGTGTGTTTCATACAAAGATGTGTGTTTCACTGTTATGTGTATTATGCTGTAATGAGCGTGACAATACTATAATAAATGAAAAAGTCACTTTATTGGATGATCAGTACCGAATACAAAGTCTTATGGTAAACAGTTACACAGCAAACCAAGTGTCTAACATAACGTGGACACACTTGCAAACCAATTACACAGTCAACCAAGTGTTTCATATAATAGTGCCGTAAGCAAGAAGCAGAGAAAATTGTTAGGAAAAGTGTCCTGTCAAAACAAAAAAAAACGTACAGGTCAGACATATCTATGATTCTAGAGATATACTGTATGTGAATCAACTAGACTGGATAGCATCATCCTTAATCTCAGTTAAACTAGGCATTCCTCCTCATAACCAATATAAAGATGCACATAATATCATTATTGAGGTGTTTCAACACTTAAGTATTTCTTTCCAGGAGTGATGGTGATCTTCTTGTTAGAAGTTTTAGTTTTTTGAATGAGTTTGTGAATAAAATTTTATTTGTGTTTGAGAGCTCATATTGATAATTCCAGTCACCTTCTTGAGATTTCCTGTGAGAAATTTGCGCCTACACTGCATACCCTTTAGGGCGAATCACAATGAGGTCTCGTAAAAATACAGAAAATAGGTCAAATAGAAATAAAACTAGCAATTATACATTTGTGGGTGTATTGAGAATTTTTGTTTTTGTGCCTATATAGGCATTCCCTTGGCGACTAACATATAGTTTCTCTCAGTTTGACAACTCTTTAGCACTGGTTAGACCTATCTTCACTCCATTTAATTTGAATAGTTCTACCTCTAGTCTTTCCTGCGTTGAAATCATTAGGCACAAAAACAAAATTGAATGTTTGCTAAAAATCCACGTATTTTTTCAAATCTTATAAATCCATATAATTCTTTCAAATCCTATAAATTCTTATGATACAAACCTTTTAAAATCCCAACAAGACAACCTGGATTATAACAATCTTTAAAAAAACAAGGTGCTACCGTAACAGTTAATCCCAACCAACTTCTGTTGAAGCCAATACCAATGGCAATAATGGGTTAGCTAGTTTGCTCATTAATGTGGAGGAGATTGACATTGATGTTGAGTTTCTTTATATTTATTTATTTTTAATTAATAAAAGAAGATTTAGTTACCAATTTCAATCATGATTTGTTAACGAAACATAAGTTTATCATCACAATCCACTAGGATTAAAGTTTTACAACATCCCATCACACACAACAGTTTACTACATCAAACAATTGTAAATACTAAAATTCTAGTACATCAAATCCTACTAACAATTACATAACCTCTACTACAAAACTCCTCTTGCCAAACGGAATAGAAAATATAGACGTATTTAATGTCCCGCTAATTCCTGATCCGCCTCATAGTAACTCCTTGCTTTTCATGTATTAAGAGTTAATTTGCGAATTCATGGATAAATGTTTTTTTTCTATAGATAAAAGTGACTGACATCACCGATTTCATTAATGAAAAGATTAACGAAACTACAAAATAACCATATTACAAATTTAAGATAGTACAGTGCACTACGGCACTAACCACAAATATTCCATTACATAAAAACACCTAGCATCTAGAAAAGTACAGTGCACTACGGCACTAACAACAAATTTTCTATTACAACGAACCTAAAATAACCGAAACCTTCCACATAAACCGCCTCCAAAAGTAAAATTCGTGGATAAATGTTGATTCGACTATTTGTAATATCTTTAGTTTTTAATTAAAAATCGTGTTTGTTTAGCAATTTAAAACATGATTATACATTAATAACAGATGAGCATAAAAATAATATATTTTCAGACAATTGTGTTCTTTTTACTTGTTTGATGTTCAACAATCTTTAGCATTCTCCAATATCTTATATACTTTTTCCTATAATTTATTATCTTATGTATATTGAATTGAATTTATTTCTCCATGAGAGAGCTTGCTCGAAGATGAAAA
The DNA here is from genome assembly GCA_017893485.1 of Hemerocallis citrina. Taxonomy (NCBI): domain Eukaryota; kingdom Viridiplantae; phylum Streptophyta; class Magnoliopsida; order Asparagales; family Asphodelaceae; genus Hemerocallis; species Hemerocallis citrina. Next base: position 32,841 of record JACEHZ010000092.1, read on the forward strand.
AGTATATAATATAAGTACCTAGCTCATAGCTTTTTGCCCTTTTTCCTCATAGGATCACACACGAATATCATACATTATATGCATGAACTAATTGATTACAGTGAGTTAAAATAACTTACAAATTTACCAGATTCTTTCAGGTGAACTACATTTTTAACAACAGTTTTTTTTTACATGTTCGCTTATAGCAAATCATGTATTTACATATACATGCCTCAAAAATCATGATTTGCATATCCATCTCCAACAATTATTGTAACTTGGGCCTAAAGCAAGAATATTTACTGACCTTCTTTGAAAGAAGTTCAGTCTAATATCTCTAATGAAACTTTACTTTCATCTTTTCCTTAATAAATTTTCTTATCAATAATCATTAATTCTCATTTACAGAAAATTTCACATTTACAAATAAAGTGGAAAAAAGAATCACTTTGGTCACCTTCTCATGCTATATGATATATCTCTCTCTTTGTGTGGTTGCATTCTCCAACAAACAAATGAAGAAAAAGAAATTCAAGAAAAAGCGTGGACGATCCTCCTCGGATCCTGATTCAATTTTCATTCATTGCTCCGTTCTATACTCAACATGTTTCGCTTCAACTTCAGATTCATCAACGTCCGAACTCTCTGTTGGTGTCGAATGTGGCTTTACAGAGCCATCATAGTAGCATCTTCTTCTCCCACGCCGAGCTTCAACTGTCCATACAACGAGAAGTACAACCATGACAGTGGACAGAGCTGCAAACGAAGCCCATGTCATGTGCACATATTTCTTCAATGGCTTACAATCTTCGACCAAAATCTTTGAGAATGCATCTTTTACTAAGTGGCAGTCTACCAAGCTCTCCATTGTAGGATATACATTGAGTATGTTCTGAATCGAGGTTGTATACACTACAATTGTGCTGTAATTGTTAGGCAATATGTACTGTCCCTGGCTGCAATATGTCTCGTTTGAACATGTATACGCCTTCAATATCTGTAAGTTTAGAAGAGTTGTTGTAATAGTTCAGTGTTAAGAACATCGGGGAAATGTACTATAATTAACCGGCCCGAAATAGTATGAAGAGTTATAAGCTTACTTGGGGTATGTCTCCAATCTGAATTGTATCTGAAGAGCAGTTTTGCGGTTGATAGTTGTAGTCAGGTGGCCCTGAAAAGGGATTGCAGATTGATCCAACTACGGCCGTCAACTGGGCACTTGATATTTTTGAATTTGCCTGGTCAATTATATTGTAGATTCCTGATCCAACATCGTGCAAAGTTGTCTTTGATGAAACCCGGTTATCACAAGGGAGAATCGAGCTCAGCGTGCTGTTTCCAGGATTCTCTTGGTACTCATCAAGAGCTGCACACGCATCCCCAGAAAATCTAATGGAAAAAATGAAACTCACAGTATCAGTAATTTAAACTTGATGTTAGATGGAATGAGAACTTCCTTTTATCATGAAATAGATTAAAATCAAAATAAATAAAACGGCTTACTTGTTCAGAAAATAGAACAGGCCAAAGAATAGCCAGAATAGGGCTGTCAATACCCAGCAAAGAATGATAAGCCTGTACCAGAAATTGACCAAAATTCCCCGAAAATTAGTTCTCTAATTTAAGATTTGAAGCCAAAATATATAGAAGAGTTGGCAGTATAACTTACATATCGAAAACTCTGTGAAGCTTTAGGAAAGGCCTTGATGCTGCAATAAGAATTATGAGTTAAGTTACTACTGAGAAATAATGCTTCCTATCAATCCATATTATGGTTGGATATAATACTTTTGAACATAAAACTCAGATACTCTTCCTAATATAAAAACGGTGAGAACTCACCGAGTAAAGCAAGAATGGCAATCAGGTTTACCGTAACAGTTATAATCGTCACCACATTCCTGCAACAAATTAAGAGCAAAAAAAACATGAGTTTTCATTTACGAGTAATTTCAAAAATATGCATCTCTTTACTAAATACTTACACAATTTTGATACCAGTGTTGAGCTTCCGCATTCTACTCAAAGCCTTGCTCTGTATATTCTCAGCATCCACGTTCAGCCTTGCTAATGTGGAATTTAAGTTACTGTTTCCTCCTAAACCCGCATATATTTGTGGGTTACTTTCCAAAGCCTCGAAAGACTTGTTAATTGTATATATTGTCCCTGAAGCGTTATTTGCAGCATTTACGATGATGTTCTTGACTGCTCTGGCTCTAGAATGGACCTTAGTACTACCACCAAGAGCTACTCCAGATGCAATTCTGGATAAAAATTTTAGATATTGATTCAAACTCAACGTTCAAAAATTAATGCGATTTTTATTGGTTGTTTGGTAGAAAGGGTGCTTACATAGCTAGAAGCGTGAATAGAATTCCAAAGACAATAGGCCAAACATTGTATTTCCTATGGTAGGGAAGTCTCTTGTGCTCTGTTTTCTTTTTCCGATTGAAGCAAAGACTTGCGATAAGTAGAATTATGGTGTACATTAGGCCAGCGACAATCCATAGTGCTGCAATTATGTATCCAAATTTTCCTGTAAATATTGTTGACTGGAAAAAGGTGAGATGAAATTTTTAGTAAGGGTGGAATTCAATCTTTTAAAAGGTATACAAATTAAATGATTTTTTTAGAGAGGGTGAGTTAAGTTCTTACACTCCAGTAATGCTTGTCTGTGATGTTAAATCCTCCTCTATATTTCCTTAAGTCATCCAAAGGATCAACTCTTTCAGTTCTGAGAGTTAACGCGGATTCTGTATCATTCTGTATTTCAACCAAAAACCTGTATACTGTAGGAGAAAACAACAATAATTTAAGAAATAATTTAGCTCTTCTTTTCAATTCAGATTCAAAGAATAATTTACTTGTGCACCAGATAAAGGATGGATACTTGTAAAATTGTTTAATCGAGTAATGAGGGTTCTTCAGGTCATCAAATTTAATTTATAAATCGTATCAACTTCTTGTCGATTATTACCACATTCATATGAAGAAGCAATTGTGGGAAAATAACTGAAACAAAAGATTCAAGTGCATGTATTATACTTTGAAACCAAAATTGCGTATGGCATATTTATCATCATTTTTTCTCTTCTAGACTTTCTACTGAAATCTGGAAATTCTAAGTATACCAATTCGTATACATAGTTTCCTCAGTCGAGTTTTTGACATTTCATAATTGAGTTAACGTCTAAAAAACACCGACACATAATAGAACTGTATCGGACATGTGAGTCCAATAAAAGTGTCCAACCATATCATACATACCGACACAAGGAAATTTGACAAACTATGGTGAAACAGCTAGTGTCATGTCGGACACACATGTCAGGTACGACAGGGCTTCCATGGAGAAGTGTTCGTGTCAGTTATAAAATGTTCTCATCTTTTTCATCTGAGCATTGAGCTCTATAACTGACATCATTTTGATCAGAAATGAGTTCATTGATGACAACAACAGCGCCCAAATTTGTATCGGTATGACATAATCCGAATAACAAAAACCGACTTTTTTCACTACCAATCAAGTAGGCAAATTTGTCTTCATATTCATCAAAAAATTGTTTCATCTAACCTGAAGGATGGCGAAAATCTATATCGTCCTCAATACTGCGAGCTTCAACTTCTCTCAACCCGAACCCGGAAACAGCGAACAAGATGCATAGAATCAACACAAACTTACTCAGCTTGCAACTCATCTCAAGTATCTGTTATTAAAAATCAAGATAACATAGATTAGACCAAGGAAAGGGCCCTATATAGACATGTAAGGAAAATAATCCCCTGCAATAGTTTCTGATATTATATTTAGCAGTTATGTTGAATCATGTCGAAGTGGACAATTTGACCAACTTAGCTTTATACCATGAACAACATGTGCATCATCTATTAAGAATAAACAGTCATTAAAAAAAATTAAAATGTAATACAAAGATAGCATATAAGATTGAATATAATACTGCCAATTGGTTGACCAGTTGATTTTTAATTTGTTAAAAGATCATCAAGATTAAATTTCACAAGTGAAACTATCTGAACCAATTGAAACAGGGACAGTAGCCTTACAAGAAAATACTAAACTAGGAAAAACAGAGGTCATAGCTGACACTAGCAAGCTAAATAAACAGAGTTCTTATATGACTCGCAATATCATGGAATTGATCAATATAATACATCCCCTTCTCTTTTAATTAACCCCATCGAAGCAATTAGTAGTCTTCTTCCAATTTCCTTTCTTCTTCGCGTTAGATTGCATTTATACATTAATAAACATTCATTTCATAGTAATTAAGAAAATATTCATATGCAACTGCTGTTGTAGTACGGTGGTAAAACCTTTTAGCAGCAGGTAGGTTTAGGGTTCAAACTTCACTTGCATCAGGTTACGTCCTATTCTAAGAAGAAAAACAAAGCAAAGACGACAAAAAAAGAGAGCATAGAAATGAAACATACCTTGGAACAAAAATCTTCTGCAAATCTACAAGCTCAAAAACTAGATACCCCTTCAAATACTCTCAACACTCTTCTTCTACCTACCAAATAACTTCTAGAAACCCATTTTAATCAACCCTCAAAAAAATCTCCAAAATTTCTCCAAAATCACCTAACAAAAGTTCAACATGCAGACTATCTAGAAACCCATATGGAAACCCGGGTCAAACTCTACCACCTCTATCACTATATAAAGGGTTTCAAAAGCTCAAAATGGTGGTGGGTTTCTTCCTTGAGGAGTGGGAAACGGATCTTAAACTAAATACACCAAGTTAAGGAATTGATCATGAAAAAGAAGCTAAACATATCAAGAGTATATATATAAAAAGGTTGAAATAAAGGGGAAAAGGAAAGCATGGAGTACGTGTAACGACTTTAGAGACATGAAAGAAACGAGGCTGCTTAGATTTGTATGTTTTTAATTATTATTATTATTACTATTATAATTTTTTTTTTTGGACTTATTGTTGGCGTGTGAATGTGAAGAGGAATTTCAAAGATAGCATGAAGCTTCTTTGGTTGCGTTCGGTATTTGTTGGCTTTTTGAATGAAGGGTCTTGGAAGTTGGAACCAGAGAAACTGAGAAAGACTGGGAATAAAAAGTTTTTTTTTTGCAGTTTACACCTTTAACTCTTCAATTTAATATACTACTAGTGTTATACACGTGCTGTGCACGTGGGAGAAAATTGGGGGGAATGAAAAGAGCAAAAAACAAAAAAATTTACCTGCACATGCACTGCACAGGTTGGGTTATGGACTAAGGCCTTCTCTCCTTATAGTAGTAGAGATTTAAAAGATTAATTCCCACTTTTGTACCTAGTTTTTTTTTTTTTTTTTTTTTTTTTTTTTGAAATAAAAATGACTGCGTCACCACTTCATTAATGAAATATTAATAAAATAAACTAGTACAAAAACATGAATGATAAATATTAATAAAATAAAGTAGTACATAAACATGAATGATAAATACAAACTAATATCAGTCTGTTACATCCAAATCCATCAAAATCCATCAAAATAACATGAAATTCACACTACTACATAAGATAGTAAGTCTAAAGAACTGTAAACCAGATGTTCAACCAAAAGCTAATCCTTCTATCCTCCTTTGTTAGCCCAATTCCCCTTTTGTCCTGCTCCTCTCCTTCCTCTTCTATATGAAGCCTCTTCCTCGCACATGTTTGACCTGTCCACGAGTTGATGAAGGCAAAAATTTTGTGCATCAATACAGAAAATTTACTATTAATATTACGAAAGGAGGACTCATTTCGATCTAGCCATAAGCCCCATAAAGTAGCAGCACATAAATATTCCAAGCCATTCTATTCTCAATCTTGAATACTCTCTCTCTCTACTCACCCCAAATATCGGTTGTAGACCCCGGATATTCCCTCAATCCAAAACCTATGGATATCACCTCCCATGCTAACTTAGCCTTGGAGCAATTAAATAAGATATACTTAGCATCTTCATCATCAGTGGTACATCTTGAACATTTAACATCCACCGAGAAGTTCCAGTTGCTAAGGTTTACTTTTTGACAGAATTGCATCGTTAGATACCAGCCAAAGAGAAGCTTTCAACTTCCTTCCATCTTGGAAAAGGCGTGCATGAAGAAGATACGTGGAGGGCTTGGTATCATTGACCTTCGAGACATGAATCTCACCCTCCTGGGTAAGTGGTGGTGGAAAATCTTCCACCCCAACGGAGAGGGATGACAGGATTTCGTTCACACATACTTGCATGGGAATGGGACGAGAAGTCTGGGCTTCAGGATGGGCCCACGGGTATCCTGGTTCTGAAGAGGTATTGCTAATGCCTATGAACCTTTCAAGAACTGTGTAACGTCTTATATTGGAAATGGCAGACTCACCAGATTCTGGTGGGATAAGTGGCGTGGTGATAACACACTTAAAGAATTGTTCCGTGATCTGTACCTACGAGCGTCACAACCGCACTGCACGGTGGCCGGAGCATGAAAAAGAAAGGCCTGGAAACCTGTCTTTAAACAGCCTCTGAATTCGGACGATCAACTCAAGCTCAGTGAGCTACAAGCCCATATCGCCAACTCGGAAAATAGATGCTCTCAGGGACCAGACTGGAAGTCTTAGGGTCCTGAAAAGAACGGTACATTCACTGTGTGCTCCCTTTATAACCGCATTCATTTTCGGGGTTACCGCCCGAAATGGGCAAGTATTATCTGGAAGGCGAAAATTAAAATATTCATTTGGCTCGTTTTGAACAACGCAATTCTGAATAGAGAGAATCTGGCTAAACGCCAAATGAATATTGATTCTACATGTTGGTTCTGCAATGCAGCGATCGAGACTCGAGACCATCTGTTTATGGAATGTCCCAGGAGTAAAGCGGTCCTCGTAGAGGTACTCAACGCCTTGGGAACTTCCGAATACCCCGATATGTATGAAGAGATGTGGGTAGGCTCCAAGTTCGCCACTGAGAGACGCTCTATGAGAGAAGCCTAGTTTATCACTATCGCCGCTACTACATGGGTACTTTGGCTAGATAGGAACAATTGTTACTTTCGAGGGACTAATAACAGTATCTCTGGTAATTTAACTCACATTATGCATCTTATATCATTTTGGGCTACTGCCGCTGCTACAGGTCCCCGAGGGAGGATCGCCAGTGTGTTCCAGGTAGAGGAGTATGACGACGATGAGGTGGAGATTGGACTGACGCTACACTGAGAGACGAGGCGATTATGCTAGGACAACCCTCTACTGCTTATTGATCCCCACCACCCCAGGATTTTGTTGGGGGGAATTTAGATATTGTGTTGTACTCCTAATGGATGTCAGATATTTTGTTCTATCACTTTTGCACCCCCCCCCCTCCCCCCAATGTTAGGGAGGTAGTATGTTTTCTTTAATGTGTTTAGGACCTTGTACTTTGCTCAGTACTCTGAGTTTGTTTTATTAACTCCTTATTAATGAAACAGGGTGGCGATACTCCACCTTTTCCTTCAAAAAAAAAACTTCCTCCCATCTTCTGAGCTTTTCTCTCTAGAATTCTAGAGAGAGAAGCTCCCAAAAAACCCAAAACATGAAAGAGAGAAAGCTACGAGTTATTGGTTGTGGAGGGGGGAGGATCCCTCACCATCTTCTCCCCCCCCCCCCCCCACCCATCGCCCCCGCCACCAGAGCGGTGGCGAGTTGGCATCGGAGCACCGACGAGGCATAAAGAGTTGGGGTTTGTTTTCTGAGTAAAGAGGCAATGCCTAGATGGACGCGTTGATAGTTGTCATGACGCGCCGTGAGAGGAATAGGACGACGGCTTCGTTCGTATAGGAGATCCGGGAAGAGCGAGCTATCGGCAGCGACGGTTGGGATCATGTCTCATCGACGGCATAGATAGACATGTTAGGAATTGTGACCTCAAATACACGTAGGTACGAAGTACTTGAAGTTGGAGAAGAAGAGATGAGACAAAAATAGAAAAAGAAGAACATAGCAAGTAGAAGAAGTGTAGTCTGGAGAGTTGCGATCGACCGACCTGAGGGTGCAGGTCGACCGACCCAAGCTGCTGAGAGTTCTTCGAGTGTACAGGTCCAACAGAGGAGGGGACGGTTGACCGTGCAGTCGAACGATCGAGTCTCGTGTTTGGCTTTACACGTTGCGGTCGACCGACCTTGGGGGTGCGGTCGACCGACTTCGACAGCTGATTATTTTTGGGCTTACGAGTTTAAGGCCCAATAGCTGGATTTGTGTTTACCTTTTCGGATTTACTTGGGGGCTATATATATAGCTGTAGACTCTAGGGTTTAGATATCTGAAAAGATCCAAAGTGAGAGATTTGGTGAGCCGTTATTATTATTCAACTTCAAGAGGAGATTGTGCCGAGTGTTTCAAAGGTGAGAGAGAGAGATTGAGAGTTGTAATATCTTTTTGTAATCTTTGTATTTCTTGAGGAATAAGAAGTATTGGTTATATCTACATATTAATTGTGTTCTTGTGACATCTTGCATATATTGTGGTGGCTTGTTCTTATACTGTGGTGGCTTGTTCTTGGTTCATCTAAGTCTTGGAGTTTCTATTGCTTGTGGTGTGTTTCCGCTATTAGCACTACGAGTTGTGGGGTAGATTCTTCAACAAGTGGTATCAGAGCCAAGTGGCCGATAACAAGATGAAGATCGAGAGATTCGATGGGAGTGACTTCGCTATGTGAAGATTCAGATGATAGCATATCTTCGTCAGAAAGATCTTGATGGTCCATTTTTTGATGAGAAGCCGGTAGGTGCAGACAAGGATGCGAAGGTCTTGGCAGATTGGAATCGTTTGGATCAGAAGGTGCTGGGCCAGATTCAGTTGAGGCTGAGTAGGAATGCGTTATTTCATATCTCGAAGGCAAAGACCACAAGGAAGGCTATGGAGATTCCCACAGATATGTATGAGAAACTATCGGCATCTAATCAAATTCTTCATCTGAAGAAATTGGTTAATATGAAGTTGAGGGAGGGGAATTCGGAGGGGCGAAGGGCGTCATAGAGGAGGGACCCACTGATTCTTCAAACGGTGCTCGTCGAAGTGGCGCAGTGTCAAGACATCGCCGATGGAGGAGAGCTGACATCGTTGAGATTCCAAATAGGGTTGGATCGACGATGGTTGGTGTTAGGTTTGGCTCGGTAGACGACGCAAAGAGCTTGCGGCGTTGGGGAAGCTTGTCGTGGTGAGGCCGAGGGAGCTTCTTTGGAGCGACTATTGATGAGGACGTAGGGCTGGCTGCCATTTGACAATGGTGAGTCGGTGTTGGGGGCGGTGTGACGGAAGTGCACGACGAGAGCAACTGGGGGAGTGGATAGGGGCAGGAGAGAGGGGACGGCCAGGAGACTCGTCGAAGTGGTGAGGAGGTGACAGGATGGATTTGCATTTTCGAATTTTGAATTTGGGTTTCGAAATTCAAATGTGAGCTAGGTGCAAGAGAGAATGGGGAATTTTGAAATTTGAGTTTCAAAGTTAGAGTTTTTTTAGATTCAAATTTTTAAATTTCAAATTTGATTTGGAAGTGTGGAGGGTGGAGACTAATCGAATTTGAATTTCAATACAGATTTTTGAAATTAAATTTCTGTTGGGAAGTGTGAGGAGCTTTTTGTGGGGTAATTTGAATTTCAAATCAGATTTGGCTTGAAATTCAAATTACAATTTGTGGGGTGATCGGCGAGTGCAAGCGTTACATTTGTTAGGTGGCAGAGAAGTTCGCCACTAGCACTGGCCTAGAGGATAAGAACAACAACTGCTATTGAGAGATGGATTTGACGTAATCGAAAGACGGCGTCGCGGTGGGGTTGGTTTGATGGATTCACAACGGCAACATTGTGGGGAGAGAAGTAAGCATGCCAGCAAGAGATGGTGGATGTGGTTGTTGTGTGTGCGATAGCAGGGTACAGACGCCGCGTCTACAAGTCTAGCTAGGGAGGGACTAGTTAGGATTATAGGCTTAGCTTTATAATTTGTAACTGTTCCGTTTAGGAACAGATAAATGTATAATTTATGTACTACTTGTTTTGTTAATTTTTGATTAATGAAGCGGTGACGTGGTCGCCTTTTTTTCAAAAAAAAAATAAAAAAGAGAAGCTTTCACTTTTATTGGAGCCCAAATCGTGTTAGCTTCCATACATCTAACCCCTCCATCATTAATTCCACTTTTGTACCTAGTTTTAGCACTATAAAAGGGTTGGTTGGGGTTTTCTTATTTACAGTTAGTTTTCATCCATCCGAGACATACAGCTATCTGCCGAACTCTATTTGCATATGTGGGACTTTACTTTGAGATAGATTTTTTCAGTAAGTTTTTTTTATCGGCTGAGAGTTCAAATTCTCTATAAGCATTTATTCTACTAATAAGTCCAGTGCAATATTGTGACTGTTTATAGATTAATGAATTGAAAGTCATGTTATCTTTCAGTGACTCGATTGATAAGTAATATATATAAAAATCGATCGTTAACGGTGGGTTGAAGGCCCCCCGCGTTCCACTAAAAATAATTTAATAAAACATACAACCAAAAAATAAGATTATGAGGTTCATGAAACCCAACAGACTGGGTCATGGAACTCATACTCCCCAACCAATAAGCAATAATACAATAAATCTAATCATACTGGTCAACTGAGCTTGTCCCAACAAGTTCCCAGTGTCGATTCTCTCATTCCCAGCTTGTACACCATTTGTCATCGCCACCACTCACATCTACAACCCCCGTCGCCCCCAGCAGTAACACAAATGCCAACTTCAAGCTCTTTAACCTGAGAGATACTGCAGACACCCACTAATTTGACATGACCATGTCCAAATTAGGACCTCGTTCTCATCCTCTAGCTTGAACACGGTTGACTGTCACTGCCACCTCACAACGAGAGTTGTCATCGCCCCCGACGGACTCACAAACGCCACCTTCAAGCCTTAGATATGTGAGAGACCACATGCATCCCTCCAATATTACATGATTAGGTCAATATTAAGTTTTTCACTCACTACCTAGCTTGTCACCGTCTACTGTTACCCACAATCGCAACATGTCGTCGCACCAACGATAACTCGAACAACACCTCCAAGCTCAATGGTAAGAAAGAAACCATAGGCACCCCCCTTTTCTTTCAATACCAATAATGCCTGGATCGTTCTCTGTCAACTCCAACCTTAACCGCAACGACCATTGCGCCCAATGGTAACATAAACGCTCCTCCAAGCCCCATGACATGAGAGAACTCCCATAAACCCACTCAATTTGATCTGAATAGGTCAAAATTGAGCCCAAATTTTGAACTTGCTAGACCACTGTCGCCCCCACAACAAATAGGATTAATAATTATGATTATTGAAAGTTGGTTGAAATTTGGATATTAGGGGAGATTAACATTTAAATCTTAGGGAGCAATTTTGGTGGGGTGAAGGGAGGAGGAAGGAACCCACTCCCTCCCTCCCTCCCTCCCCGGTCAACTTCGTTCGGGAGGTGAAGAGATGGAGGGGGCTGGATGTCGAGTTTTGAACGGGAGGAAGAGGGGGGGAGGAGGATGGCGTTTTGGACGGTGAAGGAGAAGGGGAGAGGGAGGGGGGAGGTGGGTCGGGAGGGAGGGAGGGACGAAGGAGGATGTGTTGGGATTGGGGGTGCGGTCGACCGTAACTATGCCTGCACTATTGCTGCTCTGTTTTCTTCTACTCTCTTCGACGCTTCGACCTTCGGGCTTCATCTTACCTTCTTCTAATCTGAACCACGAGTATTCAAGACACATTACTAACAAACTCCACCTTGGATTGCATACGAGTGCTATCACATGATGTGTTATTCATCTCCAAACTTTAATGAATTCCACTTGCAAAAAAACTTAGAACAATAGCTTCTTCTTCTAGTTGAACTGATCTCTACCCAGTCTCACCAATTCCAGTATACCCCTTCAAGAATACACCTCCGTAGATGTACTCACGAAGTTGTCAAACTCCGCACGAACTCTACCTACCCTTAGGCTTTCTCCACCTCTCGATGATATTCGAACGTCGTGGTCTCGTCTCGATGATTCTAGTTGTGACAAACTAGCTGAGCTTGCGGGAATAACGGGAAAAGAACTAACAACCCTTGCGCAGGATTTTCGGATCCCCCAAAGCTTATAGAGATTGTGTTGGCTTGGCCCAACCACTCTCATGCATATAATCACTTCACGATGACCTTGAAAAACAGACAGAACTCCACCCCGAGTTGTGTACCTACAACTCCGTGCATCCAGAGTTTCCAAGGAAATCAGATTTCTTTTCAACAGAGGAACATGCAAAACATCCCTTAAAGTGAACAAATTTAGACCCAACATCTTCAACTCAACTGTCCCCTCACCTACTACTTCACAAATCTTTCCAGTTTCCGTTGTCACACAATACCTTGTAGTAGACTTATAAGTAGAAAATAACTTCCTCTCGGAGAAAATATGAGAACTCTCTGAATCAAGAAGCCAACTAGAATCCACTTCTAAAGAATTTGAAACAAGAAGACACGAATCACCTGAATCAAAGGCACTAACCACATTAGCGGCTGAACTCTCATTCTTTGCGCTCTCCTGATTCTGCAACTTCCAACAATCTTTCTTGTTATGCTCTGGCCTCTTGTAATAACAGTAACAGATCGAATCTTTTTGCAAAGTACTTTGTCTTCCCCCCGAAGGACCATCCACTGCTAAACAACTTGTAGGAATAGACGATGATGATTTATGGGTCTCCTTCCTAAGTTGATCTTCATTCAATACATTGATTACACCATCTACCGAAATACTCTCCTTGGCAGATCTACCGTGTAGCATGGTAGTTATCAAAAGCTCGTACGAATCTTGCAGTGAATATATCAGGTTGAAAGCTTTATCTTCCTCACACACATCCGCGTTAATCGCCTTAAGTTCAAATAATACCTTATTGAACTCAGTAATGTGGTCTTGGAGATCAGTACCTTCCTTCATAGATAAACGGAACAACTTTCTCTTCCAATGCATCCGGTCTAATAACGATGAACCAGAGTAGTCAGCTATGAGTTTTTTCCACAAACTCGCCGCGTCAGTTTCTTTCAGAAATCTGCACTTGACCTCGTCCGCCAAGGATAGTCGGATCAAACTTATGGCTCTTTCATGAATATCTTCCCAAACATCATCCTTCGCATCGGATGGCCTTTCTTTATTCTTCACGGCTAACTGCAAACGTTCTTGAACAAGGACATCATACATGTTAGCCTTTCAAAGATTGAAATTGATCTTTCCATCGAACCACTTGATCTTCAAAATACTATGGTCTGTCATCTTAACCATGGGACTCAACAATCTGAAGCTCTGATACCAGTTGTTGGGATTGGGGATGCGGTCGACCGCAACTATGCCTGCACTATTGCTGCTCTGTTTTCTTCTACTCTCTTCGATGCTTCGACCTCCGTGTTTCATCATAGCGTCTTTTAATCTGAACCACGAGTATTCACGACACATTCCTAACAGGGAGGGGCGAGGTGGTGGATTACAAGTCGGGAGTAGGAGGGTGCCGGAGAAGGGAGGAGGAGGGAGTGGGAAGAGGAGCTGGTGATAAGTAATAAAATTACTAGTTTTCTCCTGGATATTCTCTCTTAGTACGTATATAAATTTTTTATGGGTTGATGTGCAAATTGTACGCTAAAGAGATGAATATGTAGATGTCAAAATGAGGAATATGTACGCGGCGAACTTATTATCCATACACGTTAATGAATAAATAATTTTTAAAAAAAATTACAATTTGAACCGTGTCTAACAATTTAGAAAAAGAAGAAGAAGAAGAAGAAGAAGAAGAAAGTGAAGCCGTGAAGGGGATCAAGTCAACAACATACAGCAGTCGCCGTTTAGGAGTTATAATTTATGACTTTTTTTCTATGACCTTTTAATCTGGGCCGTACTATCACAGGTAGGGGCCCACTAAGGCGGCCCGGTTTGACCTTGAACAGCAACCCCATCTTTACGGTCAAGTAAGGTTAGGTTTAGGTGAGCTCATTTTAACAGTGATTGTTGACTTTTTTTATTTATTGGCATGTATTAAGTTCTAAGTTGGCTGCTAATGCTTGCATCTTTCCTGATGTAATACATATTTGAAATTTATTAGATAAGTTATCCACAACATCAATTATGGAATGAACACAAACATTATTTATACATATATTTCTCGTCAAGAAAAACTCATACATTGCACAAGCTTAAATGATCGATGAAAGACTATTGTCAGTTAGTGCTCACTGCGTCTACCTGTCTCTGTGTCTGCTAGTATTAGTCTACTAAACGATGTAGATGGGATGGACAGTTACCTTCTTCTTCTTCTCTACTAAACGATGTAGATGGGATGGACAGTTACCTTCTTCTTCTTCTTCTTCTTCTTCTTGTATAATTTGCAAAACCACGATTTAATTTATAGTGGAGTACATGCAACACTCATTCAGTAAAAGATATTGAATGTATACATTCGATCTTGGTTGGTTGCAGGATGCGTCCTAAGAGAATACACAGTGGTTTCGCTAAAAAAAATGGCAAAATGGCAATTTGATAAATAGCATATAGTGTTGGTTCGCGCAACGGTTGTTTGCTATAAATTTGAAGGAAAAAAATATAATCGGACGAAACATGTTGTATCGTTTTTTCTCGGAATTTTTAAAAAAATTTTTTTTTAAAGGTGAGACGGACCATGTTCCGTCCCACACAATTTAAAAAAATAAATTGCATGAGACGGAACATGCTGTCCCGTCTAATTCGTGGGACAGTACAACATGTACCGTCTCATGCTTTAGTTATTTTTTAAAAAATGGAAACGAGACATGTCTCGTCCATAAATTGTGGGTTTCTTTTTTTTTGATGATTTGGACTATCGGACGAGAAAACTTTCTCTGTCCTATAAATTTCCCTTTCTTTTAAAAATAATCATTTGGTTTTCCATGCGTATTTGGGTGTGAAATGTCATATTTACCCTTATATTAATCAATTATAAATTGGAGTGTCTTCTTTTAATATATACACAACTAACACTTTGCCCACACAAACGCTCCTCTGATTAATCCACGATTCATACTTGAGTTCACTCCCTCCTCTTCGTAACCAAATTCTGTTAATTTCAAAAAAAAATGTCGTCTACGATCAAAAGGTTTATTGGCAGTCTCAAATCAAGACGTCGCACTGAGTCCGAACAATCAAACAAAAGAAGCGAAGAAGAACTGAATCCAGCTATGAATTACAGCGATCCGTCTCAGTGGAAAAGAGTTGTGGACGATCGACAACACGTACATCAGCGTATTACTAAGCATCCAATCGGTGGATTTGTTACATTCAGAGGGAACTAGAAGGGTCCGATAAAGGCTTACTAAATAGTTGCCACTGTCTGTCACGCCCCGCTTCCCAAAATACGAGAATACGAGCCCGTGACGAAGGCCCAGCGAATGATTTTAATATCATTCATAAGCTGTACCAGTCTCAACTCAACAATACTCAGAAATTAAATCACAACCACGCAATTAATAACATCACCGAACAATATTTGAATTCAAGAATTTAATAATCCAACATGATAATCAATATTGAGAAACAAGTAGCAGTTACGGGTCAAAAGCCCGGGATACAAGTCTAAATAAACAAATGAATTACAATGAATGAAGAAGATCATGAAAGGAAATAATTTATTGTCATGCAGTTGCTCCAATCTAAAAGTACTGCTCGCCAACTCCTTCTAGCAGATCCTCAGGTTCACCTGTGGCTGGGTTAACTAAAGAAGAAAAATAAATGTCCTTAGAGCAAGTACGGACAGCAAATAGTGAAAACAGAGGGTAAAGGAGTAAGGCACGTGTAGGAAATATGAATCAAGATCAAATTGCAAAGACAATAATGGTACTAATAACAACGGTCATAATCAAGTATATATACATGTCAACTAAGTCTATTATCAAGTTGTTTCTCCTATCTAGTGCACGTACTACTGCGTCCCATACCACAGGTTCGATGCACGCACAACAGTGTTCGTTTTAGACTTCGTGGTGGGGTCTACAGAGCGTGTACTCGGTGTATCATGACAACAAGATAACAAGATAACAAGTTCACGTCTCCACAAGTAATTCTCCACCTTCCACGCCAAGTTCGTGTAACAAGATAACAAGATAACAAGTTCACGTCTCTATAAGTAATTCTCCACCTTCCACGCCAAGTTCATGTAGGATGTAGCAAGATAACAAGATAACAAGTTCACGTCTCTACAAGTAATTCTCCACCTTCCACGCCAAGTTCATGTAACAAGATAACAAGATAACAAGTTCACGTTTCCACAAGTAATTCTCCACCTTCTACCGAGTATATTTTCTGAGACTGTCCACTACTAGGTCAACCCTTAGAAACCCCGGCTTGTTTAGTATTTTATTACTAAGTCATATATCTACATGCAAGTAGTTATTAGAATGTCAAGGGAATTATGATAATGCAACAACATGATGCATTGCACAAAATAAACAAGAAATGGCAAATCTGGAACAGTTGACACAGTCACACTAAAACAGAGATATCTCCTAGATTACAACTCCAAATTCGAACTTCTTGTATGCTATGGACATCTAGACAGATAGGGCTACAAGTTGTATTCAGGAACTTTCTTCTAATTCTGACTGTAGCTAGGTTAAATACTCTACTCTTTACAGTTCAGCTATTCTGGCAGCAACTAGACGTCAACTTTTAAGGGGTGAAAACATGGTATAAATACATTATAAAAATCTACAAAAATTTGAGGTGAACCCTCAGCATGTGTGTAAGGTTCCTGGTAAATTTCATAACATTCTAATACTGTTTAAATGGTATTTTACTATTAAATATGTCGATATTACGATAATTCTGCCGTCTGGAAAATGCAGACCAACAGGGACTAAAAGGTGATATCTCATAACTCGTGACTCCGAATTAGGATCTGTCACTTGGGTTGGAAACTAGACTCAGTGGGCTAAAACTTTCTTTTATATCCCGTGTGCTAATTCTCAAGTTAACAGGGTCGAAACCTCTGTGCTAAACAGTACATGCAACAAGAATTTTATAAAAGCTATCACGTTTATATTCATCAAGTGGGTAGTTATCGAGTCATTGTATCATACATGTACCAAGATTAATGTAAAGCAAGTAATGTGAATTTTCCAAGTAAACAAGTCAAGTGAATTTTCCCAGTAAACAAGTCAAGTTTATCACGTCAAGTTCAAGTCACAGGGTCTCAAGTAATAACATGTATTTAATCACGATGTGTTTTCTCATGTACAAGTTTATTTATTTTATTCATGTCAAATGTATGTCTAGGCTTGGGTTTGAGTCAATGGATAATAAAAGAAGTCAAGAGTACGTCGGGTTAGCTCGTGTAAACCCTCGATACTCCTAACGGAAGGGACACAAGGCAGAGTTAACGATAAATAAATTGGAACTACTTGCATAAGAGGTCAATTAATCTTGAACTAGAATAAATAAAGCAGTTCAAGTAGACTTGCCTTTTTCTTGTAGACAGTTCAAATAATTAATAAGAATAACGGGATCAGAATCCCGGGGAGCAATCCCAAGAGCACGTGCGAACCGAGCGAGAAAATCCAAGCAAATAACAGCAACAAACAGTAAATTATTTTACCACACTGGATCGGCAAAACAGCGAACAGCAGGAGGGGATTCGCTACGCGCCGAACACGAAACAGCAACAGCACCCAATCAGAATTCGATCTCGCACCGGATCTGCCCCAAACATGGGACAGCGAAGCAGCGGATCGAGATCCCGGAACAGCAAACAGCGGGGGCGACGAATCGCTGTTCGTCTTCCACCTTTGATCGGAGAGAGGGAACGAGGGCGAACGACGCGTCGACTGCTCTGGGCTCGCGATGGCAACGTGCGGTGGCTGGTTGGGAAGCGACACAACCACAAGCTACGGCAGAATTGACGGCGGCGACACAACTCCGGCGAAGGAGCGAAGCTTTGTTTCGCGCTCGAAAAACAGGGGAGAGTGGTGACGACTTCGACGGACTTGGACGGTGACGGCAAGTCAATGCGGGGGTCTTCGGAGGTTGCTAGGAGTGGTGAGGGACTACGGTGACGACGGCGATGGAGCTTGGGTTAATAGCGAGGTTGGGTTCCGGTGGTGTTTAATGGTGAAGTCAATAGTGATGAGGAAGGGGATGAAGTGGCTCGGTAATGGGGACGAGGTCGGGGGTGTGATGGAGTTGGCGATGCGAGGCAAAGTGTTGGCGGAGTGGGTTTGGTTCGGAGATGGGGCGAGATGGTGACGGAGGTAGAGATGGGTGCGGGGATGGACGCGGTGATGAGGCGAGGGGTTGACGACGGTAATGGAGGTGGTGGTTGGAGTTGGGCGACGGGGAAGGTGATTCGATGGGTTTGCTTTGGGTTGTTTGCGAGAACGGGGAAGGAGAAGTGGACGGGGTTCGTTTGGGTTTATCTGGGTTTTGAGAAACAGGAGAGGGAGAGAGAACGGGAGAGAGAGAGAGAGAGAGTGAGAGAGAGGGTGGTTTGTTAGAGTAGTTCTGATTTGTGGGGGAAGTTGGGTTGTTTTTAATATAATAAAATGAGAGAAGATCATGGGGAGTTGGAGAATCGTGGGATTTGAGGGGAGAATGAGTCTGGGTTTTAGTTAGGGGAATTGGGTTTGAGTAGACTAAGTCTTGGATCCAATATCCAATAAGGGTATGGGTTGGGCTTGAATGTAGTTGGGCCAAAATACAATAATATAATAAACAATTGGAATTAGTAAGCCCACAACATGACAAAGGCCCAAATACAATAATTTAAGGGAGAAAAGATATCAATAGTAATACAAAATAATAACCCGTACAATCGGAAACAAGGGTTACAAATCCTACCCACCTTACAAAAAAAATTTCGTCCTTGAAATGCAAATCGATGGATCGTAGGTACCCCGAGAAAAGAAAGGAAAAACAAATAACCAAGACAACATACAACTACTCAAAGAGATGAGGGAATTTCTTCTGAATTTCTTCCTCCAATTCCCAAGTCGATTCACCGGGCGAGTGAGGATTCCAGGAGACACGAACGAGTTTGATCACTTTGTTCTTCAACACTTTCTCGCGTCTGTCCACAATAGCAACTGGCTGGACTTCGCAAGACAAGTCTGGTCTCATGGACAACTCCGAGTAGTCAATCACATGGCTGTCGTCTCTAACATACTTCCTGAGCTGAGAGACGTGGAATACGTCATGAACTCCGGACAAGGCTGGTGGTAATGCAAGTCGGTAGGCTACCTTGCCCACACGCTCCACAATATCAAAAGGGCCGATGAATCGGGGACTCAGCTTACCCCCACCACCAAATCGAATGACGCCTTTCCAAGGTGATACTTTCAGAAATACATGATCACCTGCCTCAAACTCCAAGGGTCGGCGACGATAGTCAGCCCATTTCTTCTGCCGATCCTGAGCGGCTTGCAGGTGCTTCCGGATCTGAGCTACTGCATCAACTGTCCTAGTAATCAACTCTGGTCCCAAGAGTTTCCTCTCTCCAATGTCGTCCCAACATACTGGGGACCTACATTTACGACCATAGAGGGCTTCAAATGGAGCTGCATTGATACTTGCCTGATAACTGTTGTTGTATGAAAACTCGACCAGGTGCAAGTGATCCTCCCAAGAACCACCAAATTGGAGAACACAGGATCGCAACATATCCTCCAGTGTCTGAATCGTCCTTTCGGACTGTCCATCTGTCTGGGAGTGAAATGTTGTACTATAGTTCAACCTGCTCCCCAAACTCTGCTGAAGACTCTCCCAGAAATGTGACATGAATCTCGTATCCCTGTCGGATACGATGCTGACGGGAACACCATGTAGTCTCACTACCTCTTGAATATACCGTTCCGCCAGACTCTCAGTAGACTGACCCACCCTGAATGGGATGAAGTGGGCACTCTTCGTCAACCGGTCCACTATCACCCAGATAGCGTTATGACCCTTGGGACTCCTGGGCAATGTTGTCACGAAATCCATGGTGATATTCTCCCATTTCCATTCTGGAATCGGAAGAGGTTGCAGTAGTCCAGCGGTCCACTGATACTCTGCCTTCACTTGTTGACAAATCAGACATTGTGATACAAACCTTGCCACAGCCCTTTTCATACCATGCCACCAAAAGTGCTGCTTCAAATCTCTATACATTTTGAAACCTCCTGGATGAATAGAGTATTGAGACTGATGTGCTTCCTCAAGTAGTCTCTGTCTGACTTCACCTCTAGGAACACACAACCTAGAGCCAAAACGGAGTGAGCCATCTAAATGAATAACCAAATCAGACCTCAGACCTGCTTCCACTTTACTTCGAAATTCCTGCAGTTGCTGATCATCTGCCTGAGCTGCCTTGATCTGCTCCACTAGTGAAGACTGCAACTGCAACATCATACACTGCAACACTGCACCTGGAAGAACCACTTACAATTCCATCCTCCTCATATCTTCTAATATCTCCCTCTGCTTGGTCAGAAACATTGCAGCAGGCCTCCTACTCCAAGCATCGGGTACCAGATTTACCTTGCCCGGGTGGTACTGCAAATCAATGTCGAAATCTGCCATCAGTTCTAACCATCTCCTCTGTCTCATGTTCAGCTCCTTCTGCGTGAACACATATTTGAGACTCTTATGATCTGTGAAAATTTCCACTCTATCTCCAAGCAAATAGTGCCTCCATAACTTTAGAGCAAATATCACCGCTGCAAGTTCTAGATCGTGGGTAGGGTAGTTCTTTTCATGCGGCCTCAGCTGCCTTAAAGCATAAGCTACAACTCTACCTTTCTGCATCAGAACTGCACCCAAGCCTCTACTTGAAGCATCGCAGTGAATCACAAATCTCCCAGAACTATCTGGTATCGTCAGCACAGGTGCTGATGTCAACCGGTTCTTCAATTCCACAAGAGCCTCCTCACAGGAACCATCCCAGACAAATCTCTGCTCCTTCTTCGTCAAGTTGGTCAAAGGTCCTGCAATCTTTGAGAAGTCTTGAACGAACTTCCTGTAATATCCTGCCAATCCAAGGAAACTCCGCACTTCTGGCACTGACTTTGGCACTGGCCAATCCTTGACAGCAGAAATCTTCGACGGATCCACTGATACACCCTCACCAGAGATGACATGACCCAAGAAAGCAATATGATTCAACCAGAACTCGCACTTGCTAAGCTTCCCGTACAACTGATTTTCTCTCAGCGTCTGCAAGACGATTCTCAAGTGCTCGGCATGATCTTCCTTGCTCCGCGAATACACCAGGATGTCGTCTATAAACACAACGACAAACTGATCCAAGAATGGCGAGAATACCCTGTTCATCAGGCTCATGAATACTGCCGGTGCATTAGTAATGCCGAAGGGCATCACTAAAAATTCATAGTGTCCATATCTTGTGCGGAATGCTGTCTTCGGAATATCTTCAGTCTTTACTTTGACTTGATGATAGCCAGAGCGAAGATCCAGCTTTGAGAACACGGATGCACCTCCCAGCTGATCGAACAGATCGTCAATCCTTGGCAGTGGGTACTTGTTCTTCACCATAACCTGGTTCAGCTCCCGATAGTCGATGCAGAGCCTGCGACTACCGTCCTTCTTGTTGGCGAACAACACTGGTGCTCCCCACGGTGACACACTTGGTCTGATAAAGCCTCTGTCCAATAACTATTGGATTTGTACCTTCAGGTCGGCCAATTCAGCTGGCGCCATGCGGTATGGGTTCTTCGAGATTGGCATAGTGCCTGGCTGAACTTCAATGCTGAACACTATGTCTCGGTCTGGTGGGATCCCGGGCAACTCACCAGGGAATACATCAAGAAAGTCCCGCACAACTACGGGCGCAACTTCACCATCAGTGCACATTGACTCAAGTGCACCGGCCTTCGGAGACATCGGGATCTCGACACGTGCAGACGGTGTCTCACCCACATGGAACTCGAACTCAGGTTGCCCAAGAAGCTTGAAGGTCACTATCTTCTTCCGGTAGTCAATCACTGCGTGGGTGACCCCTAGCCAGTCCATCCCCAGAATGACGTCGAAACCCAAATTGTTAATTACAATTAGATCAGCTTCGAATTCTCTGCCACCAATCAGTAGGGGACTCTGCTTGCACACTTTAGAACAAACAATAGTGCCTCCACCAGTAGTAATGTCCCAGGCTGCTGGTATGTCATCGCTTGCTAATCGATGACGGTCGACGAAATGGGAGGACACAAATAAATGGGTTGCACCAGAATCAAACAACACATGGGCAGGAAGAGAATGCACAAGAATAATGCCTAATAGAAGATTCAATGAATAAGAAATGGGAATTGCATGCAGGGTAATACAAAGGATCAAGCAGTGAAGAAAAGAGATAGAAAATATGCAAGAACTGAAAATAACACTATACAACTACAACATACCTGCAACTACTCCAGTAGCTGTCTCAGCTTCTGCCGCGATCAAGTTAAAGGCCTGACCACGACCTCCCATCTGACCTCCCCTAGGAGTCATCCTCCGGTGAACGAAGGCACGTCTCTGTGGAGGGAGAGGTGGCCTCGCCCGAGGTCGGACAGGTGCTCCAAACTGAGCTGGACCTCCAGCTGGTGCAACGGGTCTGTTCCTGGGGCAATCCCGCATGATGTGGTCAACGCTCCCGCACGTAAGGCACAAGTGGTTGGCTCGGCGACAGTCCCTTTGCAAGTGCCCAACTCGGTTGCAGAAGGTACATGTCGGGACAACAGGCGGATACGGCTGCACTCTCACAGGCGGGGTCGGAGCTGGCCTCCGAGCAGGCCCCACAGCAGATCGAGAGAAGACGGGGTACTGTCCCCCTTTCCCGCGTTCCAAAATGGAGACTCCAAATTTTATTTTCAGGCCAATTCTAATAGTTTGAGGCCAATCCTAATAGTCTCCCTATTATGTCAATACACAACAACTGTCAAGTACATGATAAAAATACCCTACTGTTTCTAGGTTTTAACTCTATAATGTGTAATGTGTATTTTTTTTATTTTCAGGCCAATTCTAATAGTTTAAGGCCAATCCTAATAGTCTCCCTATTATGTCAATACACAACAACTGTCAAGTACATGATAAAAATACCCTACTGTTTCTAGGTTTTAACTTTATAATGTGTAATGTGTATTTTTTTATTTTCAGGCCAATTCTAATAGTTTGAGGCCAATCCTAATAGTCTCCCTATTATGTCAATACACAACAACTGTCAAGTACATGATAAAAATACCCTACTATTTCTAGGTTTTAACTCTATAATGTGTCGCTGAGTAACATTGGTCCTTCTGTGAGCTTGTTCCTGGACCCTTGCAGCATCAAGAATATCTGCATAAGTGCGATGGTGGTGGGCCACCAACTGGTTATGTACGTCCAGACGAAGCCCCAATAAGAACCTGCGAGCTCGATCTTCCTCGGTTGCAACCATGAAAGGTGCAAAACGGCTGAGCCGAAGAAACTCTGCAGCGTACTCATCCACCGTTCGATTTCCCTGAGTCAAGGTAATGTTTTAATTAATACAATCACATATACTATAGGCAACAATAAATGACTTACTTAACATTACCGAACCTGAGTCAAGTTGACGAATTGCTGTTCCATCTCAGCTCTAGTGACACTGGGAAAGAACTTCACCATAAAACTCTCAGTGAATGTGGTCCATGCAATGGGCCTCTCCAATCTTTCAGCTTTAGCCTGCCACCAGATACGGGCAAGATCAGTCAACTGGATGCTCACCACATCCACACGGTCTACATCGGCGACTTGCGCTGCTTGTAGTAGCTGTTCTGTGTGAATCAGCCACTGCTCGGCCTCCAGCGGTGTCTCCGTACCCGAGAACTTATCTGGGTGCAATCTCACAAAGTCAGCTACCGTACCAGGCCGGGGTGGTAGCTGTCCGGGAGCGGGTCCTGTAGTAACCCGATTTACGGCCTCCAGACTGGCCCTAATCAGCTCATTGTGCTCTTGCTGCAGTGCCATCATCTGCTGCAGTGCTTGGAGCACAGCTGTGTTCTCAGACCGTTCTTCTCTCTGTTGGGAAGAAGAAGAGCTGCCCCTAAGCATCTGCACAATTTGCGCAATAGTGGGCTCTCCCATCGGGTCATCCTCAGAACGGGAATAGGGAATATCCTTCCTAACCATGGTCTACATCATAGAAAATATAATTAGAATATAGATTGCATGAGTATGAATAGATGGAAGGGACACAACAATTATGGAATGAAGGAACTGAATATGAAGTGTTGGCAGAGTGGGTTTGGTTCGGAGATGGGGCGAGATGGTGACGGAGGTAGAGATGGGTGCGGGGATGGACGCGGTGATGAGGCGAGGGGTTGACGACGGTAATGGAGGTGGTGGTTGGAGTTGGGCAACGGGGAAGGTGATTCGATGGGTTTGCTTTGGGTTGTTTGCGAGAACGGGGAAGGAGAAGTTGACGGGGTTCGTTTGGGTTTATCTGGGTTTTAAGAAACAGGAGAGGGAGAGAGAACGAGAGAGAGAGAGAGAGAGAGAGAGAGGGGGGGGTGGTTTGTTAGAGTAGTTCTGATTTGTGGGGGAAGTGGGGTTGTTTTTAATATAATAAAATGAAAGAAGATCATGGGGAGTTGGAGAATCGTGGGATTTGAGGGGAGAATGAGTTTGGATTTTAGTTAGGGGAATTGGGTTTGGGTAGACTAAGTCTTGGATCCAATATCCAATAAGGGTATGGGTTGGGCTTGAATGTAGTTGGGCCAAAATACAATAATATAATAAACAATTGGAATTAGTAAGCCCACAACATGACAAAGGCCCAAATACAATAATTTAGGGGAGAAAAGATATCAATAGAAATACAAAATAATAACCCGTATAATCGGAAACAGGGGTTACACTGTCCCACTTATTAAGCAATTAATCGATAATGCAGGTTGGCAACATTTTTTTACTATTGATACAGAGAAGTCGTCGGCGCGGCCCGTTGAGGCATTGGTTGAGAGATGGTGGGACACGACACACACTTTCCACCTTCCCAGCGGCGAGTTGGGATTTACCCCGTTGGATTGGGCAATGCTAACGGGATTATCCATCGGAGTCGGTGATATACCGCAGTGTAATGATGAGGCATACTCCTTCGATATTGTGCAGTCTAGGTTCTTTGAGGAGATGACTCAGGAAGATTGGAAATCTTAAGGAATACATTGCTCGTTCTTGAAGAAGTATTTTCAAAGGGATTGGATCGAAGCAGCTAAGACAGATCAACTTGTGGCAATTAAAGTTGGAAGAGCATTCTTCATGTACTTCGTGGGTGAGTTTCTTTTGCCAAATGCTTCTTCGGTATTTAGATGTGGTTTCCTGCTGCATTTGGATATCTGAACTTAGTTGGTTTGGGGAAGTCATGCATTTGCACTGCTATATTTATCTCTTGACTCGAATAATAGACTCAAATTGAAAGCATTTAATGGGTCATGCCAAGTACTTGTGGTAATAATTATGCTACGGTAATATGTTTGATTCCAATCAACATTGGGTATATATAATTTTCTGTTCTTTTGGTTAGTGTATATTAATTAACGTTTTATTTCCAGTATTGGGCCACAGAGATTACACAAGTATTTGTACTCCTATGAGTGACAGAAGTGTCGATTTTATGATTCATCTACAAAATGCGGATGTCCGACTGAAAATTGGACGGTGGAATCGCAGTAACTTGGACCAAACTCGCACCGATTTGATTCGTTACAATATTTCCATGGCCCAAGATCAGTTAGAGATGAGGTGCATATCATCTATTATATAAAGGATCTTCATATGGGGGCGAGCACGATATTCAAGTTGCGACCTTCTTATACCGTCACCGTGTTAACTTTGAGTATTGCAATTAGGTAATAAGATATCATATTAATGTTTCCCTTTCTGAAATAAAATCATTGCCTATATATTATAATGCAAATTAATATTTTAATATTGGGGGTTTGGTTTCTTAGTGATCGCTGCTATCATCAAATAACTGGGATTATTGTTATCCCAAAAAATCCTCCTACTGTCATGTCTAGAATGGAACCACTGAATTACTGTCAACCAATTGATGCTTCTCAACTTTTGCATCCTGTACACCAAAGCTTAAATGATCAATATTGGGCGAAAGTAGGTCCTATTATGCCGACTCTCTCGCATGCATCAAACGTCGATTTTATAGGTGCAGCTAGTTGCAGTGATCCGTCTGCCCAATTGCCCTTTGCAGCCCCTTCGTTTTGGATGCCTTCGCAATATCCATCGCAACCGCAACTTCAAAGGCCAGCAATGCATGGTGAGCCTGTAGTTGAAGAGCCCCTATTCAACGGTGGTACACTGACGAGAAGCCTGGGTCACAGAGATTTCGAGTTTGAACCTCGCGGCGTACCATCATATGTAAGAAACTCCACCCTTTTTTAACAAAAGTGATTGAATGTGTTTATGACAAAATTTCTGTGAATTATTACTAATCTTTTCATAGGAGGAATTGTACCGACGGTGCCAGGAGTTTTCCAAAAACGAAGGTCTATTATGAAGATTCATACTGGACAGGATGGTGCTTAAAGAATTTATTCCCCCGATAGGAGTTTCGGGTAAGAGATCAATATCGAGGAGCCAGCCATCTACATCGCGGCAGAGAGACTTATTAGAAAAGATGTTGAACGCACATTCAGAGTCTTACAGGTACAATTTGCGATAGTTAGAGATCCTACGAGAATGTGGAAAGCAGATAGTTTGTCTTATATCATGAAGACATGTATTATTTTACACAATATGATTATTGAGGACGAACGGGATGAAGGAATTGATGATTATGACTACGACCAATTTTCCTCAGCTACAACGGTCGTACATAATAGAGCTTCCCCAACTAAGCAAACAGCTCGAATGGCACGCAATGTCGTATTACATGACAGACAAAAACAACATCAACTTCGACAAGATTTAGTCGACCATATATGGAATGAATATGGGAATGCCGATTAAGAAGGAAAACACGTCCAGAATCTTGTAATGCAGTGTAAAATAATATATTCCACTCTTATGTTTTGACAGTGAAAGAATGTGTGAATGAAGTAGTACAGTTTAATTTTATTTTATTTTATTTTGTTTTCATGTATTCAAGCACATCAAGTATTCAAGTACATCTACGATTCAAGTACATCAGGTATTCAAGTATATCTACGTTGCACTGATAATAATTTTGCATTGAATTACATCAACTTGTAATCATTTAAAAAGCAAACAGGTACATTGTATTGATTTAAAATAAGAACATGATACATATTCAATTAATAAACATAGGGGTGTAGTTCATGATACTCGCATCTTACTTCCAACACGAGTAACCTCTACATACATGTCACTCTCTATTGTAACCTTTGTTTGCATAATTTCATTTTGTCTACAAATAAAATAATAACGTTGATTGTCAGATAAGAGAGTCATGTCCATACCCATAATCCGATCTTCCTCCATTCGTTCTTTTAGTTCGTGATCCTTTTGTTTCATTGCAAATTTCATTTATATTGCTTGTATCCTCTTCTCTTGCGTCTTTTTATAAAAAGCGTTAAATTTTTTTTGTCTCTTCAAGCATATTAACCAACTCAAAAGAATCCGCTTTTTTTTACCTTTGCTTTTCTCGGCTTTTCGACCAGGGGGAGAGGGGAGGGGTGTAGACGAATCAACATCATGCGGTACATCCGAATCACAATCAACGGTCATGGGCGTACGTTGACTACTACCACCTTCCACCGATTGAAAACTCGGCCCAGAGTCGAACACATGGGTGGTACGTAATGAAAATTTAGGCATATCTTTTAGTAACTCATAACATTCATCAACTCTAAATGCTTTCCTGATTGAATGCATGTATTCCGTTCTTACATCCTATATCTACAGAAAAGTACAACAAAATTCAAAATTTAAATTATTCAAAACATTCATAAGAAAAAAATTGAAGAAAATATAATTAGTACATACCTTATCGGCCTCAGTTGTTCCGCTTGCAGCTCTGGCAGTTACACTGACCAATTTTGCAATAAACAGAGCAACTTCTTTGGAGATAATGTGGAATCAACTAGCAATAGAATTTGACAAACGATCGGTCGGAGTGCCTAAAATAGCTTGGAATGTAGAAAATATACGATTCCAAAATTGCGTCCCCGATTGGTCGCCACCAATCAACGGATCGTGGGTGATTGCTATCCAACTTTGTGAAAGAATGACGTCTTCACTAGTTGTATAAGCTCTACCCCTTGAACCACGACTCGCCATTGATTCCGATTAGAGAAGAAAGCGTCTGAAAACACATCTGAAAGACTGAGTGAAATTTCTATTGTTGTGGTTGTTGTTGCTGGAGAGGGACATATATATACAAAGAGCGAGCATATTGCATCAATTTGTAGCCGTTGGAGAGCAATAGTTGTTAAAGGGCAAAATGGTGAAAGCACAAACTAACAGAAAAACAAAATAAGAAAAAAAAACTTACAACAAAATTTTGGAATGGGACAACATGTCCCGTCTGATGAGGGATATTAATTTTAAAATATAAAAAAAACTTGGACGAAACAACATGTTCCGTCGGATATTAAAAAAAAAAATTTAAAAAATTAAAAAATTCTTAGACGAAACAATGTGTGTCGTCCAATAATATTAAAAAAATTAAATTTATTAGGAACGAAACATTATGTATCGTCCTCTATATTTTGAGAATCGCCAAAAAAATTTTCATATTTGAGAGATTACTGTAGCTAAATTGTCAAAAAGTGACAATTTGAGAAACCGATGTGGTTGCATTTTTCATTAAAAAAATAGCAAAATGGCAAATTTAAAAGACCACTGTGGATGAAGTAGTCATTATTTGTTATTTTCTGGAGTTAAGACATTTTCTTCTATTTACAACCTCCCGTAATATGGTTCTGAGATTTAAGGTTAAAGATGTTCTCCAGACTCCAAGTCCAAAATCCAATTAGATATTTTATATTTACCCCCCATTTCTAGACATCAGAAAGAAATTCAGGACAAAATTGATCTCTTTGCTGCACAAATCAGTTCATACATACAGATTTCAAAGTACTAAAATTACGCTGGTTATTAGGCCTAGTATTTATTTTTATGTAACACTAATATTGATATTACCCATCACTAAGCCCAGACCAAATGCATATAAACAAGAGATTAGTGCCTCAATACTCCCATTCAGAAAAGGAAAAACACACAATCAAATTTAAGATAAAATTTTAAAAAACCCTGTTAAGTGAAATTGATGAAGAATCACGCAAAAAGTTTACTCACATCTACAAAAAAAATCCATCAGAACTACATGCACCATACGCAACAAAGGACTAAACGACATGCTAACAAACCATGATCGCTTGAGCTAGAAATATTATGCAAGTTAGAAACGGTTAAATTATATTTTTTTTTCCATAAGGTTAAATTCAGCAAACTAAGCTTATCTGAAGCTACTAAAACTAAGAAACATCTACCAAACAAGGTCATACTGATAACTGCACAGAGAGACAGACTATATATATCTAAAGACATATTACAAGGAGCTTTCTATACTCTATTTATTTAGAGACTGAACATGGAGCCTTTGGGAGGCTGGTTTTATGCATTTGATCTTCCGCCTCTTCTTAGTTTCTTCATGTTTATGCTGTTATATACGGCACAAGAAACCCTCGCATCATTCCCGTGTAAGGATGGTGCTGGCAAGATCTTCGTTTAACTTGACCGGGAGTGGAGGCATTTGCTTCATAATCCCAGGCACGTCGTTGATCCTTCAGAGAATAATGGCATTTGATTAGATGATAAACATATGTTAGTTGCTGCAAGAAGAGATATCGTTGACAAATT
Source organism: Hemerocallis citrina (assembly GCA_017893485.1). Classification (NCBI taxonomy): domain Eukaryota; kingdom Viridiplantae; phylum Streptophyta; class Magnoliopsida; order Asparagales; family Asphodelaceae; genus Hemerocallis; species Hemerocallis citrina. The sequence continues at coordinate 62,675 of JACEHZ010000092.1, forward strand.
TGTAATCAGTTGGTCGAAAACAAATTCTGAAAGTTTCTAACTAGAAAAGTGGAAAGATGTTCCTTAGGTTGAAAAATGGGTTTATGGAGAGTCAATTAAGCAGAAATATAAGGAGATATGAAGGTGACATCGACATTATTGGTCAAGATTTAAAAGTGACTACTTTCATTATCTAGGTCAAATTATCCATCATGACCGAAGAGACTATGGAGGATTTTGGTTCATAGAATCGAAGGGTATGACTTAATTAGAAAAGTGCTATGTGATTGCCCAATACCCTGAAAATAACGGGAAAATTTTGTAAGAGATAACAACCAGTTTTCCCTTTCTTCTGATCAGAAAGTTGGAAATTTATGAAATAACAAGTTTGGAAAACGAGCATAGCTAAAATAATAAGAATCTTGAGGTGAAGGAGGAAAAATACTACAAGAAAAGGAATGAATGCATCTGTAATAAATTTGACACTTAGAGGTATCTATGATTGGCACAGAATGAAATTGAGGTTGGTTTCAGCCTGAGAACATAGTAGCCACTTCTGGCACGGTTGACAGTCACTTCTAGAGAAACTGGCGGAAGACCTAAATGCTCATTGCATATTACCAGTATATGTGTATAGGTGCATTCATTAATAATCTAAAGAAACGATAAGAGATTGGCGACATACTCGTTCAAGAGTGAACATATGTTGTCTCGTGCTTGGCGCAACAGCTGTACATTTTCCTGTACCTACAATAAAACAAAATTGGCATATCAAAAATCATATAAAAGCATATAATCTCATCTGTACGCGAATTCACGCATATAATAATACAGTTAAGAATAACTTCTCATGAACAAGGGTAAGAAGGGTGTGAAGCTTTCGCTTGCTTGAATAGCTAATTTCTACAAGGATCTAGCAATCTATTATATTAAAAATTTCTTTAAGTTACGAAACGATGTTTTTAACCATTGTTTACCTGTAAGTTAGACAGGTTTAGAGACACTTGCTTAAGGTATTGATCAGTATTCTCGAGGAGCTGCCCTGTTGGACCACCAATTGCTGTGAAAAATAACAAACTAGTTAGATATACTTTCGTTCATTGAAGAAAAATTTTAAAACTTATAGTTTACACAATTAACTAAACTAGAGAGCACTACTAGGTACAATATTAGGTACTTCATGAAAGTCTAATATACTGCTCTATGCACATAAATATCTATAATGTGTTCAATAACCCATCTGATCCCTAAGAAGTATCGGGGGAGACAAGATCACTAGGCAACTAAAGAAGGGAAATCATTTGATGATTGGAACTAATTCATTTCCTTCTTAAAAAACGAGGCGAAAACCCCGATTATCACATTCAACAAAAACTACTGATGACGAGTAAGGGAATATCAATAATAAAACTTCAATGACACAGCTAGTACAGAACCATTTGACTGGGATACCATATAGAACTTCAGAGAATAATTAAAATTAAATTTTAAAAAGACATAACTAACTGAACCTTTGTATGAGATATCATCATCACTGTCCACAGGAAATGCCGGCATAGCATATGGAGGAACATTGGGTCGTGCTGCCAAATGAGCGGAGGGTTTTAGTGAAGGATCAGATACACGCTCCTGAAAAAGAGAAGCCCAAAATCATTAACGAGCTTGTTCATGGAAAATGATATCAGAGTATTAACATGGATTATGTGACCATGCTCTACTTAAATACACTTGACAAATATTAGCTGTTAAGTGCAGGATCTGCAGCTTATGTTATACATGATACCAAAGAGGACAGATTTAATTGGTTCGTGTAACCAAACATACTATATAATGCTACACATAAGAATTCCAGATCTCTATCGGCCTAAGGCTGTAAGCATGTAACTTACAGTCTACTTAGACCAACACAATTCAGAAAACTGACGGACATTACAACACTAACGATAGGGATTGTCTCTTGCAATTGCATCAACACTTGGCAGAAGATTTATTATGAAGTGAAGGGTTCTGCAGCTTAAGCTCATTAAAGTAATAAACAGCATGCATCAGTAAGATGTTCAGGCTTTCATATGATGTGGTTTTCTTTCCCTTGCATAGTTGATAACAAACCTTCAAAAAATCGGTAAGAAGATATATCAGCAAAATCTCACCCTTTTATCTTTGCTTTTCCTTGATAGGTTGTGGTCCTCTTTCCTTTTCTTTGCACTTTCCTTTTTCTGTACGGAAAAATTGAAGAGAGTTAACTAGAAAATCAACCTTCATTTTGTCCAGCATTATTCTCAAAGACTTTTCGGGTAAATCATGCCATTAACCATTTTCAGTTAAAAAATTGCGTGTGAAATTGAAAAACAATCAGCAGGTGACAGTTAAAGAGTTACATGAGCATACATCATTAGAATTCGTTCCGGGCTTACTGAAGAGAGCGGTGCATAACAAGGAAGAGAGAGATCTTTAGTAAGCATCTAGTCTAACATTCGAAATAAGTATGGAATTTATAATTCTTACTAAATGAACATGAAAAGTAGGAATCTGCAAAAGCCTACAAATTTACGGAAGTCTAAAAGATGTTCATGCTCCTTTAGTTATAGTGAATTTATGATTACTCCATTCACTAAAGTTATAAAAATATGTCAGTTCCGATGAGGTTGTCATCATCAAATCTTTCAACAGATTAGTAGTATTTATCTAATATCACAGCTGGTTCCAACTACAATCTTGAATGCTAAAGATCTTGTTCTTAAAGACCATCCTCCCTATTATTCAATTTTTCTTTCTTTTTTCTTTTTTGAATTTCATGTAGTTATAACTTATTGTAAGTAAGCAACATATGAAGAATCCCCATGGATGTTATGCAATTTAGATGTCATATGCCATAATGAAAAATATGGACTTGCAATTACAATGGCCTATGATGTACCTAACACACTGTGTTGGTGAAAACACAGGGGAGACTATGGAAGGTTCTGATAGTAGGACTATAACTCAAGTAATAGCTAAAAAAGAATGAAAGTGAAGGCTAAAGTAATTAGAAAGGCGACAGCAGGAGAAGTGCTATTTGTAGGATTTGAAAATACAGAAAACTAGTGGTTAATAAAACGAATAGGTTCTGGTCGTTGGTTGTTAGGCAATGAAAACGGCAAAAGAAAGACTTCATGGATAAAAAGTAGGTTAGCTGATGCGGAACTCATTAATAAATTTAATAATTAATATAAAGCCATAGTTGACACTTGGTTTTCCTAAGGGGTTATGGCTGAAATATGAGCAATCAAATTTAAATATTGTGATGTTTTTTCTGTATCATGTCAGTAGCAATACTGTAGCATCTTTTTTTATCGATTTTTCTTTTATGTTTTTTTTAATAAATAGTTGACATGTGAAACTTGAAGAAAAAGAATCTGTAATTGAATTATACATGAATGAAAGAAGTGATTTCTTTCTTTTATTTGATGCGTGATGTATCCGAATGATTAAATTGGGGTGTGATGCACCTTGGATGTGAAGTATTTGGAGGTGTAACATCTCCATCCTATCTATTGTTTTCCAATTTTCAAATGCCTAATCCTCTAATTTCTACTTTCGATTGTTAAAATTCTATTGGCAAACTCCTTTCCATCAATCCATATACAACCAAACCTCAGTACAATCTATCCCAATTATGTAAGAGAACATTAAAAGATGAAAATAGGGAGAATACTTGGTGGGATGAAAGTAATACATTCTGGTCTTTGGCTGTTTGGAGCTAAGTAAATGAACAGAACTGTAAAAGGGTCGACTTTGGTTGAATATAGGTTAAAAAGAAGTGTAAGGAAGGGTTGGTTTTGTGGAGACTTCAAAAGAACAGGATTGTAGTAAAATTCATTAAATTATGTAGAAAGTAGAAAGATGAAGAATGAAACGGTGTATAAACAAGGAACTAGCAGACAGCTTGAAGACCACACCTCAGAATATGGATTTCACATCTAAGACTAATCACATGCTAAATTCATAACAAAAACACATCATACATGAATTAGAGGAAATAAAATTACCTTTTTCATTCATGAACAACTTCTTTTTCATATTTTATTAATCAACTACTGATAGAGACAAAAAGAAATGAATTTTATTTATATTAATTTTTTTACTTTGCTACAGTACTGCTAGAAAAAATTGGATCAGTAAATTCTGTCAATATTCGAATCTGACTAATACATCAACCATGAGTCTCATGACCATTTAGAAATACCAAGTGTCGGCTATGTCTTTATGTTAACCTTAATATCAGTAAGATGAGGGTATAATAAACTGAAAGAGATATCAATGTCTACAAATAAACAAGACTGTTAATACCCTTAAATATTCAACCACAGAACCACACATAGTTTCCAACAACTTAGGGTGTGGGAAAACCTGCATCTTTAAGTACAATTAAGGTACAGTACTAAGATCATCACAATACTTGATCCAAATTTCAGAATCTTGCAAATATATTTAACATCAGCACTAAGACGTCATTAATAGTAATTTTGAAGTCAATATTTGCATTAGCATTTCACAAATAAGCTTCTAATTATGTATGTTTCCACAATGATTATCATATAGAAGAGACAACAGAAAACAATTATTTTGGCAAACAACTCAAGAAACAAATAAATCATGATCAAATAAAGTAAGAAAAGAAGAGTTGACAAGGAAAATTAAGATGAAGTGAATGAGAAAAAGAAATTATTTGACCTCAATCACATCAGGAAAGGAAAATTTTCATTTCAAGAAGTTGGTTATGTTCATGGGAATAAGTTTGTAAAATAGAAAGAGCAGTCCTCCCATGAATAAGAATATGTTCGCATTTATGGATAATATGTGAGACTTGGCACGTATTGAAAGAAAAGGGAAGGAATACAACCACCTAGAAGTTGTCCAACTTACACTCATCCATTTGCACCGCAGGGCTACGTCTCTCATTGTCTTTGTCTGCAAATCCTTGGCAATTTTAGCATACCTAGTTGGAAGTTTCTCGGAGGAGTACCTGTAGGAGTCGTCACAATAAAGATAAGCATACAATAACGAGAAAAGAATGGTTAATAGAAATGTATGAACCTTGAATACAGGGCATGTCAGTTTAAAAAGAGGGTATCAAAGAAGGGGGGGGGAGCCTTCCACTTAAGAACTACCGAATGGCGTCGCTATTCTCATTTCCGATACAATGAAAATTTTAAATAACTGAGACCAAGTGCAATTAAACATATATGATGTCTGCAAAATTAAAATGCTACACAAAGCATGCACAGAGAGGAGTGGCAGTAGTTCATTTATAAAATGAATTATTACATGAGTGAAAATATACCTAAATCACTAGTATCATCTGAAACTCCTAAATTAGACCTGTTTAGATGTAATATCTATTATGATTTGACATCTGCTTCAATAAGGCATTATACATTCCTACCTCCACTAACAAGATAACTCAAGTTATATTGTGTAGATCTATCTGTGTATGTGTTTAGGGTTGAGACATATTTGGTGAAATTTTGAATTTCCAACTGCACTTTTGGCATCTCAAACCAAACACATGTGCCCCTTAAGCATCGTTTTGAATATCAGATGCCAGTATTGTGTCAGCCTCATGATTTTTTGTCGGATAGGATATTTCGAGGAATATATCTGATATCTAATATCTATTGGGTTGTTATGTAGGATTGAAAAACTATATCCTAAAAATGTTCTACATTTACGCACATTACAAATCACAAATATCATGTAACACAAATAATATGAAACTAAGTGAATTAATGAATGCAACATGCATTATACATATTTTAGACGGATAGATGATTTTCTGGTTTGACTTGATACAAACCCAAAATTTAAAACCCACTATAAGAAAAGACTCCAGCAATCACATTCCAAGGATACAAAACCGGATATACTGCCAAACATTCCCAAAAACTACATCAACAACATATATGTAGGCCAGTCTAGAAGACCTACATTCAGCCTATATTTTGGATATGTTGGCCCAAATGTAAAACCTTGCCCCTTAAGGGAGCTTTGCAGCTATGGATATAGGATCACTTAACAGTAGTTGTCCTTTTCAGCCAAGTTGAACATACAAGAAGTTCCAACATGGAAATAAATTAGGAAACAACAAAAGCCACAAATTATCATAGCCGAACCAAATTGCACTAAACATATTTTTTTCTTGAATTATGCCTACTCCAAAAAGGTAATTTTAGAACTACATATTCAGTAACAATACCAACAATAACTGATGCAAATATATTAGAATATGATAATCACAATAATTATCGCACATCTAAATTTATCCATTGTATATTAAAACTCTCACTCTCTCTCTCTCTCTTAAAACTCTCTCTCTCTCTCTCTCTCTCTCTCTCTCTTAAAACTCTCTCTCTCTCTCTCTCTCTCTCTCTTAAAACTCTCTCTCTCTCTCTCTCTCTCTCTCTCTCTCTCTCTCTCTCCTGCAAGGTGGTTATAAAACCACAAGTTATGTTCTATGGTTCCATCGTAATTCCTCTCTACCATTATTCCATACAGTACGAGGGCCTGTCTTAAAAGTGGATGCATGAATACACAAACTTTGGTTAGCATACCTCTACCGCCACTTTAAAAAATATATTTTTAAATAAGTGCCAGGTTACCCATGGTTGAGAAATAGATTACATAGGAGCAGAGTTAACTGCAGTCATCTCAACTTTTCGGGTCCAACAACCGTATTTATCTCAACTCAAAAAAGGACCCCTAAAATCTCTACTATTTTAATGGGAGAGTTGGGGTTTGTAATCAAACAAACCCTAACTTTGTAATAAAACAAACACGTGTAATACACGTCCAAACTAAATTCAACAAATACAAATATTTGTAGACAAAAAATCCATACATCACCCGTGCATACCTAAAATAAAAGAGGTCTCAGGTACGAAGCCAGACTATGCTGAAGTTTTTTACTTTTAAAATATATATATTTATTAAGACGTGCATCGCACGTGTAAATTACTAGTTATAGATAACTAAAATCTTTCTGAGATAGCTCACATAACTTCCGTTACCTCCACCCCGAACACACCCTCATAACGAAATCAATCCAAAAGTTAAAACCCATAAGTCCCCTCCCTCCTTTTCCCGCGTTCTTACATTAACACGCCATTAATTCCACGTTCCAATATTCCCGTAACGTCCCATCTATCCAAACTAACCTCCCCCTAACCCTTTTTCTAAAGAACCAGATTCTTCATCATGCAAAAGCAAAATCCAACCAAAGTACACAACTAATCTTCTTTTTTCACTAAAACTCCAATGCACTTTCTATAATTGCCACTTCAAAGTTTCAAACTTTCTTGTCTCAAATTCATGAATAATTCTATAATTACCATAAAGATAACACATCTCTACAACTATTTTTCGATAATTATCAACGAAAATAAAAACATAATTTCGAAAAGGAATTCCCACTTTGCGAGTCCTTCTTCAAGAACCGCCTGCTCCTCACTCGTCCACTCGAACGACAGCCCCGGGTCGTGCTTCAACGCCGACACCGTGGCAGAGTTCGCCACCGCCGCCGTACCATTTGTGGGGTTCGGAGCGGGCCCACCGCCGCTGCCGCTACCGCCTTCTTGAGTCCCAGATGGGTTCGAATTCGCCCCCATCTAGAAGAACGGGATTCGATAATTGGGAATTTTGGTATTCTTAGGATTTCTTTTTTAGGGATTTGGAAAAGGGGAGATTTTTAGGGTTTTTCGAATCTAGAAAGATAGAAGAGTTTTAGGGAGAGGAGTTTTGGGAAGAGAAGTTTCTTTTTTTTTTTTTTTTTCCTTGCTTTCTTCTAATTATTTTTCTCTCTAAATTTTATTTTTTTAAATGGTTAATTTTTTAAAAGAAGTAGGAGTTTTTGTTTGGCATTTTTTTTTAGAGGATGGATATACTTGGCAAACACGACCTTTTTTTCATAAGATAGCTAGCGCCCGGCACCGGTCCAATCTCATCCCCTCCATCCAAACAGATGCGGGCGTGATCCAAGGGGAATCTCATATACAACAAGCCTTCCAGTCGCACTTCGAAAAGTTGTTCGGTCGCAAACAAGATTTCATGATCCCCTATCCAATCAGATTTAGATTTTTTTTTTTGGGGGGGGGGGGGGGGGGTCTGGTGCGGACCAAGGGCTTAGGTCAGTGGAGGATCCATTTACGGAAGATGAGGTCAAAGAGGTGATCTCACAAATGGGGAGCGACAAAGCTCCTGGCCGAGACAAATTTCCGATCTTATTTTACCAAACCTTCTCGGAAGAAATCAAGGATGATGTCATCACTTTCATGTTGGAATTATATGACCATAGCCTTAAACTCGGCAGACTCAATTTTGCGAAGGTGGTGCTTATCCCAAAAAGCGCTGAGTCCACTAAGATCGGGGACTTTCGTCCTATCAGTCTCCTTAATTGTTCGGTCAAAATTATCATCAAAACTCTTGCCAAGAGGTTAGTTGGCCTTATGGATAATTTGATCATACCTAAATAGGCCGACTTCATCATGGGAAGATGTATTTTAGAGTGAGTTGTCACTTGTCGAAGAAGAGATCCACCACTGTCACATCTCAAACTGTAAGAGCTATTTCATCAAACTTGACTTTGAAAAAGCCTATGACTCCGTAGAGTGGAAAAGCCTACTGGAGGCTCTAAAGGGCAGAGGTGTTGGTGCTCGATGGATCAAACGGATATGTCACTGTCTCTCATCGAGCAAAACGTCTATCTTGGATAACGCGAAGGTCGAGGTTCATTTCTCTTGTAGAAGAGGTTTGAGGCAGGGTGATCCCCTTTCACCCCTTACTATTTTCTATTGTGGCTGATGTCTTTAAACTCGTGATCGATAGGTGCAAGCTCGCGGGATGGATCCGCCCGGTTGCTAGTAGTCGTAATTGTACGAGCTGCACGATTCTTTAACACGCTGATGACACCCTACTCTTCAGTAATGCATTGTTGGAGGAAACCATCTCCTTCAAAGGCGCACTATATTGTTTTGAAGCTTGATCGGGTCTGCAGGTTAACTTCCATAAGAGTACACTTATTTTTATTGGGTTACCTTAGGAGGAGGCGCTCCTACATGCTTCTACCCTGAACTGCATGCTCGACGATCTCCCTCTCAAATACCTGGGGTTGCCCATTCGCTCGTACAAACTAAAGAAAGTGGATTGGTTTCCGATTATTGATAGAGTGGAAGCCAGACTTTCTGAGTGGAAGGGCAAGTCCTTATCTCTTGGTGGGAGAGTTACCCTCATCAACTCGATCCTATCCAATTTCCCAACACACTACATGTATGTCTTTGAAATGCAAAAATGGGTAATTAAGCGGATTGACTGAGTATGGAGGAGATTCCTATGGAAATGGGGCGGATACTGACAGAGGGGGATACCAACTTAATCAGGTTGGAAAAAATTTGCATGAAGAAGATTCGAGGGGGGGGAGTGTCATCAATATGAGAGATATGAATATTGCCCTCCTTGATAAATGGTGGTGGAAAACCTTCCATCCCAATAGGGAAGGTTGGCAGGATTTCATCCAACAGTACCTATGCGGAAAGGGTTCGTGAGACCTGGGATTTAGGGTGGTCCCCAGGGTCTCCTGGTTTTGGAGGAATGTTTCGAAAGCTCACAAAACCTTCAATATCGGCTTGACCTCTTTCATTGGCAATGGTATGTCTACTAAATTTTGGTGGGACAAATAGTGTGGACTTCATTCATTACGTGATCTATTCTCAGACCTATACACGCTTGTGGTCCATCCTCATATCTCTGTGGCCAAAACTTGGAAAAGTGGGACTTGGAGACCCTCTTTCAGACCCCATCTGACACAGGATGGCCAATCTCGATTAATTTCATTGCAGGAATACATATCACAGTCGGGAGTTAAGTGTTCACAAGGCCCTGATCGGAAATCGTGGGAACTAGAAAAGTCTGGTTCCTTTTCGGTCTGCTCCTTTTATAATTGCATACATTTCAGGGGTTGTAGACCAAGTTGGGCATCGATTCATTGGAAGGCGAAGGCCCCATTAAAAGTTAGAGTCTTCTTGTGATTACTCCTTAATGATGTTATACTAACCAGGGAGAACCTAGTTAAGAGGTTACCTAATGTTGGGATGAACTACGGTTTCTGCATTGCAGACCTTGAGTCGAGAAATCATCTTTTCCTTGAATGTCATATGAGTCACTCGGTGCTTGCCGAGGTCCTTAGAGCCCTCAGCACAACAATGTGCCCCCAATCATATGAGGAGCTGTAGGTGGGCCCCACTTTTGTATCTGAAAGGAAAAACATGAAACAAGCATGGTATATTGCTATTGCAGCAACGACCTGAGTTTTATAGCTAGACAGAAATAACTTTTACTTTCATGAGACTTGTAATAGTATTTCTGATAATCTAATTCATATCATGCATCTCATTTTCTTTTGGGCTAAAGTTGCGGCGTTAGGACCTAGATGGAGGATCCCTAGGATCTTCCAGGTGGACAAGTACGACGACGAGGAGGTCGTGATCGGGGCTACTCTCGAGTGAGCGATATTTGGTAACCCACCTTCCAGGGTGCGGTTCGAGGGTAGTCCGGTCTTTTGTACTCCCTATGTTATATTCATTTTGCTTAGTTTACTCCCACCTTCCAGGGTCTTGTTGGAAACTTATTGACTATGTTTTATTTTCCTATTCGTAAGTCTTGTATTTGAGCTCAGTACTATAGGTTTGTTTCATTAAACTCTCTTTAATGAAAAACATGGGTGACTATATTCCACCCTCTTCTTCTTCTTAAAATATATATATATATATATATATATATATATATATATATATAATAAAACTATCAAGTGGCTCTCCTTCAATCCCCCCAAAATGAAAGGCTCGGATCTAACCTTCCAAAACATATTTTCCCCCCAAAAGTTCCCCCAAAAACTCAAATTCAAATCTCCCACCCAAAACAACTCCTATATTTATTTTTATTTTTTTTCTCTCTCTCTCCCTCTCTCCCTCCCTCTTCTATTCAAAAAATTAAGAAAATAAAAATTTAAAATATTAAAAAAATTGAAATTTAAAAACTTTTAAAACTTTAAAAATAATTCAAAAAATTTCAAAAAAAATCATATAATATGTTTTTTGCTCTATGTTTGCTACTTCAATTAATTTACTGGACATCCAAAACTATTTTATATAATCAAATAAGGTGCACCTGTACCGAAGACGTGCCGTAAACACGTGACAACAGGGCAAACCTAGTGTATATATATATATCTTATTTAGGGGAGAAGCATATGTGAGAATGTTCCATTTTTCTTTTTTCTCTACTAGTCGACTGTAATAAAATATTTGCGGCCAAAGGAATGAGAGAACAAAAAAATGTTGTCAGAACATTTTTTTAATTTTTTATTGCTGAATGTAAGAGGGCAAACAGGCCCTTCATAGCAGCTGCCAAATAGGCCTCTCCGTAAAAGGTCAGTGATGTTCTTCCATTCTTCATGAATCATGATTCTACCACTGCTTTTCATGCTCAAAATAGTTGCACAGTAGCTTTGAAGGGGTCAAGGAAAACGAGTAGAGATAGAAGATCATGTGTAAGTCTTGAGAGGGATACCTCAGGGAGTTTCAAAGTCTTATTGTCGAATTCAGCCATAGTTGCGGCTAGCTATGATATGAAGCTTTGTTATTTCACTACAATTTGTTATTGAGGAAAGGGAACGAAGAAAAATTCCTTCATATATAGTAATTGTACTCGCACGATGAGAGCCATGAATCATGGGACTTTATATCAACGAACCAGTGTTCATACACGTTCATGTGTACTGTACCAAAAACTAAAGTCAATGGAGACTTCTAACGCATACGCATGGTATGGTACCAATTTGTTATTGAATATCGCCAGACCGTCCGTTTAACAACCACTTAAACATGAATAGAAGATCTTCAAACCTTTTGATATTTTATAGACACAGATAATATGACATAAAAATCAAAGTAAATGGTGTGAATCGTCCATGAGGTGCTGCACCAAGTAATATTGTTCATATGAGAGAATCATCACCTAAACTCCTCCGAGTATGAGGTCCCTTTTCTCTGTTATTTGGTGTAAAGCAATCTCATTGTCGAGTTCAATGAATCTAACTATGTGGTATTCAAATAGATGCAATACTGTGCTCCTGACGATTTGATCGGATTTCTGACGTTGTGCCGGTGAGATTGCCCATGCCACCATTTCTAAAACACTAAATAACCAGTTAATTGTGGTACAATGTGCAGAACATAACCCCAAAAAAAAAAAACTGAACAAAGCAACTGTATCTGCAATTTTCGAATATTAATGAACTCTCAGATTGTCAAAGCAAAACCAGAAGTTACTCTGAAAAGAACTGGGCTAAAGGAACTACTCCCTCCAATAAATATAGTATAATTTCATTTCATGGTAATTTACATGATGAATCTCTTAACGAGGGCAATTCATTTGTTGCGCATAAATACATCCCAGTTGGATGCCTCAACCTCCTTCCATTTTCGAAGCATTACAAATTTAGTTTCCTCTCTTTTTTTCAGCAAAAATAATTAACGAAGGGGGCAGTTTCCCATGGTTCACTTTACTTTGTGTTCGAGCAAGTGACTTAAGTAGTACAAGCTTGTATTTGATGGTTCTGTACAGGTTGCTAGATGCCTGGAAAAAAAGAGTAAATTCTCTGAGTGAAAAGTATAAAGGATGCATTCAATAATTAACTAAGGAAACGTGAAGAATTTAGCTTAGCGCTAATTGTTCTGGTAGCAGTTAAGCTACCCTTTACATATAGTAAAAGATAAATGTGATATTTGGATAGATTAAAAAAAATGGAGTTAACCGGTCTCACAAGTGGAGTAAAGCCCTCTAATTTCCTGGAAATGGCAGTAATGTTGACCATGTAAATAATGTTCTCCTCTTGAAGTATAGACTGAAATTTCTAAGTAGGTTTTTCAATAAATATTAGGATGGAGTCTATGGGTTTCACAAGTTATCTCAAATAGTTCTATAGTAATTGAATATTTAAACAAATTCATTTACGGGCCCTTTGCTTTTCTAACAAGTACAAAGTGCCAGAGTTAGGTAATAAGCAAATACGACTATGCTGAAATATCAATTATGAAGTTAATTGCTTCTGGCTAAGTAGTGTTGTAATCCTTGCAACTTATGGTGGCGCAGCTCTGAAACTCTTTGGTCTGAATCCAGAAAGAAGTTTGAACACAAACATACAAACAAACTGAGACAAGTATTACGGTCTGAAATTTATAAAACTCAAATCGTGAAAATATACAGCAACGACATTAAATCAATTGTAATCCACTTAGGAGAAAAAAGGAACCAGCATAAACAGGAATATATTCTTACCTCATGAGATCCAAAAGAGATGGAAGATATACATCTGTGAGATTTGAGGATGGGGAATGAGTGATGCTCCAGTTCCAAAAAATTACATGAAATTGCATAAACAAATCAGGCCACTTCCAAAGGTACGGATGGCTTCTTCTGAGACAATGGACTGATGGAGCTTATCATTGTGATGGCCAAGGAGTAAGGAAACAGTTTCTACCCTTCTTTCGTTTGTTCTGAACTCCCCATACTTGTCTGCTTTATAAACTGTGGCAAACACAGGTGAATATCAAAGAAGAGTAAATTCTCCAGAAATATAAAGGAAAGCCACAAAAGTTGTGGTGATCCTTAAGAGTTACATAAAATATTAAAATTTCATCAAGTGAGGGACAGTTAACGCATACCTTATAGAAGTACTTTTTCCGTAGTTTGATGGCTGTACGTATACACCGCTTCACATTAATTTTAAGTTTGTTATCATTGAACATCTGTAAGAAATTAAAAACGATACAGTTACATCATTTTCTGAGAAAATATCAAGGAATTGAAGTATTTTGATTTCTCTACTTAGATATCATCACAAGTCATGACTCATATAGCTGAAAATAGATTGACACAATATAAGGCCCGAACAGCAGGAACATAAAATTCACTACTTCGTGAATTACACTATGAAGAAGCAAATAGTACTATGAGAAAAAAGCGGAAGCTTAAACAGATAGTCAGCGAACAATGTGTAAAAATGAGTGCTGACAACTTTATATATAAAAGTTCCTTGGATTCATCACTGGTTAATAATAGAGAAATATAATACAACTAACTAGAACTCCTGTTGAGTTTTAAGCAAGCTAGTAGCCGACACATACTAGTGGGCATTAAAAGTATTTTAAGTATGTAAGTTAACATTAATATATAAGAAAGTCAATAAAATAATGATAATAATAAGGTAAAAGGTATAAATATCCTGATATAAAATACAGGGAAATATCTCAGTGAAATGTGGAGAAAATTAAGGAGACAAACTCCTACGGAGAAAAATAAGAGATTACATTAACTAATTAAGCCAGCATGAATTAATTTAATTACCCATGCTTTTATTGATGTTTATAAGGTTCTCAAACAGATTTTTACTTTTTTGGGTTAAGAGAAAAATTGATCAAAGGAATCTATTTGGAATTTTTCAAAACTCGTACATTATATAGTAGACTGTAGATATGGAACAAATGAAGTGAACTTGCCTTGATTACATCATCAATTGAGCGAGTCTGTCTTATAATCCTTTGCCTGTTGAGGATAAGAATTGCAGCTACACAGAAAACAGACAACTCATCATCTCTATTTCTCGTTGATACAATAGTCAGGCTACCAGGAAGCTCATCGTTTTTTGCCCAGAAATTAGCCTTTGTCAAGCCACAAAATGGGTGGTGTGAAATGGATCTCAAGCTCAACCCATTGCTATAGGGTGAACAACTATCGTCATTATTGTGTTCGGGCTTTGAACTTTTAAATTTTCCTTTACCATTTTCATTTTTTTCTTCTCTAATTGCGCTGGGACTTTTTCTTAGATGCAGAACCAATGGTTCTAGACAATTTCCCTCTAACTGCCTAGAAAAATCTTCATCAAAATCAGCTGCCCACATCATCTGGAGAGGAAAAAAACAGCAGTTCAGCACTACAAATATTATAATAGCAAAATTGAACATAAGAAATCAAAAATCTGCATTAATTTCTGTATTTCCTTATTTTTTAAATCTATGAATGAATGTGCATACAAGAGAACATGCAATACAAATTGGAAGCTCAACATGATTTTATCACTTTCTAGTTTCTACTAGTTTGACACTAGGTCAATGGAAAACACCAAACCTCGAGCAATCTGCCAATTGTTACTAGAAAACATATGCATTGCATGCTAAAAGCATAGTTTTATATAATCATACTACAACATGTGTGTTTCTACATGTATCATATAACTCTTTGCAACCCTCCAAAAAACTCGCATGTTTAAGGCAAACATATTATGCTCAAATTAAGCGATCTGGAGAAGCATACTCCTAACGTGCAATACTTTGGTAGGTAGTGTTCCACGTGCCCGTTCTCATACCACATACTAAAGCATTCCTAATTCCTGGCAATCTCCAGTTGATATTGTGCCATTAATTTCTTTGATTGAGCACAAAAAACATAGCATGGTAAGAATAAGGAAGCGAGTGACTAATCAGCTTCAATATCACTGAAACTGTAAGGTGCACTTATATTGTTAGAAATCATCTCAGCCATATCACTAAAGTTTCAATGCCAAGTCTCTGAAGAAGACTGGTAGTTATTGTCTTTACTTGATTGAGCCATGCTTATGTTTTAATAGTAGTCATAGGAAATTTATTGTGAATGAACAAGCTTCATCTTTGGTTGGATCTAAATCCTTGGGCAATCCTTTCATTAAATCGCAATTTTAAATCTTCCTATATTGAAGCCTGCAATACTGCATTCAACTTCCAACTGATTTATTCAAGGAATTTTGCCGTCATTGCCTTTGCTTGAGAACTGCTATATAATTCTGTGGGTCTCTTTATGGTTATTATTAGCATATTTCTTACATGTTGTTAGCTTGAAAAATCTGTGTTAAAAACTTGGGGAAAATTCTGCAGAATTAAAAATAGTCCCTTCTCGAATTAGTACTTCCGCATGCTTTCCTTCAAGTGCACTGGTTTATTGCTTTCAATATACTAAGCGGTATGTATGCTTCAAGTGCTATTCACCTCATTTCATTTATGCAACAACAACAGAAAATATTTTAACAAATCTGTGACAAGCTGTCTTTAGTCATACAAGCTAACAATATCTGTTCAAGTTCCTCCAACTTAAAGAATTTGTAGCAAGATATTCACCCATTTTTTAAGTCTAATTTTTCATTAACATTAACACCTTCCTAATCCAAGCAGTCTTAATATAATTAACCAAGATCGACAAACGTTTTTGTTCTTCCATCCATATCCACTTCTCATTTGTTGGTCTTTTCTATTTTATTAGTAGAGAACAAAAACTCACATACAGCCCTAAGATTCCCAAAAGGAGAGGGGAAAAAAAACAAATAGAATAGCTAACCAGCTGAAACTATTATTGAGGATCTCATCAAGGATCTGAGGATTTTTCAATTGGTAATTTAGTGAATCTTGAGATATATCTAGGAGCTGAGAGGTAGCTTCACGTAGAATAATGTGGACCAACGTGTTTGTGGGATTAAGCATTACTTGTGAGTCAATTCATATCACAACTATGGCTGTTGGGCCCCTGAGCTGTTGCTACACAAGAGCAGATTGAGGTTTCTCTGGATTTGAGAAGAAAAGATATTATGGACCAAATAAAATGCAGGGAAAATTTCGGAACTACAAATCTTTATTCGGAAAGAAAACCAGTCCATAGAATGTGCATGGGTGTGCAAATCCACTGTAATTGACTCGAATGGGGATTGCTAAGAATCACATTTAGATTGATGTATTCGTCACAGAACACAACAATGAGGAGATTCTAATTCTACCAGGCTGAAGGGAAAAAAGAATGGAATTGATTGTTCGGAATAGATTATTCTTCATGAACTAATTGCTTCATACCGTTAACAGAACTGTTTAGAAGACAAATCTGGTTTAACTTTGAACAGAAGGCTGAGCTAGAATGTTCTTATACCCAATGGCTAGTTGTGAAGTTGCATTTAGTTTGTATCTTACAAAAAACCAGTTGCAGGAATGTCAATTCTATGTTTGCGAAAGTTCCGTAGCAAGTTATAGGTTAATAGGAAGCTTGATCAAATTACCAACCCCTAAAATAAAATAACACACAAAACGAGGCAACAATTCTCCTGTATTCACACTACTCCCAGAGGAAAAAAAAATAATCTACTGTAAACACCAATTTTAAGATTATAACAATCATGTTAACATGAGAAACAAAAATCAAGATGCAATACTAAACAACTCTCAACATGGAAGTGCCTTCAAGAACAAACCTCCCACATGCAGAGGGCCTCCTCAAACGAAAGCTCCCGCCGAAAAAGCACTAGCAACATCCGAAAAGCAAAGTGAAGACTCTCAGCACCAATGACAGACAGGTGTCCGAACATTTCAGCATCAGTTAGCTCCAAGATCTTCCACAATGCTTGTAATTGCTTCATTACTCCAGTTGGTCCATCCATCTGAAAGTTTTCACGCTACAAAGGGAACATGGATAAGCATTCAACAAACATATATGCAGTCAAAACGAAAGAGCATTTAGATAGACATAGGAGTACCATTCTCCGTAAAAGCATCTCAAAGCACCAAAACGCATCCGCATTATCCTCATAAAGTACAACAAAAGGTGAAAGCAAATCACTCATACCTATAATAAGAGTTCAAACGCATAAAACAAGATTGAATAATTTTTTATTCTTACAAAAACATACATAAAGACAAAATTACTAGACAAAGAAAAATTTACAAGGAACAAATATCACCCGTTACAACCGTTATACCGGCCGTTATATTGTTTTGAACAGGCGAACATTACAGAAACTAATATTTGAAACATTATTCGTCTATTATATCAATAGATATATGAAATGTATCTACACGATTTAATATCTGGTGTTATAAAAGAAAAATGTCAGAGACAATTGAGTTAGGGTTCAAACCCAAACCCAATTAGACCCTAAATCATCGTATAAAAAGAGAGAGATTAGAAAAACCAACTAAAATTCCTTATCGTCTTTCAACCTTATCGCTTCCTCTCCCAAAAGTTTACCCCACCATCATTCCTCTCTCATGCAGGAAAGATGTCCTAGGGGTTTTCATTTATTGAGCATGTGAAGGAGAGATTCACTCGTACTCACTAATAAGACAGTATTGAGGGTTTGTAATTATATTATAGATTAGGGAGAGATGAGAGAAACTAAAACTACTTATGATGAAGAGAAGACAGAAAACGTTATATTCATCCAGATCTCATTGACTCTTTCTCTTCAAAATTACAAATTTGATTTTATGTTCAGTAAATTCTTTTTTAATTAAGCTAATTGCTTCTATGAGTGTAAATACAAAAAGAATAATAAATTAGCATCTCCAAGGTTAACAAACAATAAATTAAAATATTACTTAAAAGTAGCATAAGCAGATTGCTATATGGCGTTAACGGAGGGACCTTTTAACTTGTCTTCAAGTTTTCTTTCGAAAAATTCATTTTCTTGTCTTCAAATCTTTAATATGTAGATATCTTTCTTTTATCTATTAGATTTCATGTAAGCAATTGTACATTTGGTTATAACTATTATTACTTGCATTAGGTTGCTAGTATTTATAATATATAATGTGTAAAGTTCATCTAAATCACAATTATAATAAATAATTTTCATCCGATATGTTAACCCGATAATGTTTAAATATCACCGATATCCGGTATATGATATGAAAGTTTGCCTTCCGATACGTACCGATATCCGATATTTAAAACATTGACAAGGATAAGAAAGATTAAAAGGGAAACCTTGGCAATATCCAGTGGCAGGATCAATCCATGCATAAACAGCTAGGATATCTGACATTCTGGCCATATTTTTTGCATCTCCATAAAATTCAAGGTGACTATCTGTTCTGACCACATCAACAACTGGAACAAGAAGTATAATTTCAACTTTAAGGATAAAGATATATGATCAAATCAAATACTAAAGAACAATCACATATCATTAAACATTGTAACATGGAATAGTTTTTTACCAATTCGATGAAGCGTCCAAAGCCATTCAGAAACTCTGTCTTCACCAGACATTTGTCCATTAGATGTAGTTCCATTCATCATCGCTGTTTTGGGGGCATCTAATATCCTCAGTCCATTAACTGTTTCAGTATTGTATTTCGTCTCTTTTGAACCTACAGAATCTGAACTAAATATCTCAATTTCACTATTGTTTACATGCAACAGATTATTGGAAACAGCACCTGTTTCCATAATTAGGTCCACATTTTCGTTGATCTGAAAACTATGCATGTGGTCATCATCATATCTTGGTGCATTTTCGGAAAAAGAAGTTCTACCATTATGCATCTCATCTCCATCCAGTTCCCTATCGCCATTGTGAAATAAATCTGTCACAGGCAAAGGAGGAAAATCAAAAATACTCTCAGATCCATAATGAAGTTCATGCATTTCATCCAGTTCGGTTGTTGGGAAGCAGTCATATGGCTCAGACGAGGGTACAAGAAATGAAGAATCATAGGCTGCATCTTCAGCACTTTCCCTGACGCTAATCAGCTCAGATGGACTCCCTGAGCACTTTCTTAGATGAGTAATATATGACGTATCTGTACGGTACTTATCTGAATCAGTATAAACTTCTTCTTTTGAAGTAGTGTCAAGGGAAGCGAGCTTACTTTTACTCTCTGCTTCCCTGGTATCATTGTCCCTAGATAAAGTTCTCATATCCATCACTTTTGATCCAACAACATAGGCAAGACTACCAGTACCAATACTTGAATGCATACTTTGACACTGTCTCACCAAATCTTCATATCGCTCCCTGCATTGAAAAGAATTTAAGTACTCGCTTGTCCAACTGCATACTAAACTTCCTACCTACAGTTTAGATTCACCAAGGGTGGATGTAAATGGGGTACTTATGAGAGAGAGAGAGAGAGAGAAGTCAGGAACGTATAAACAAAAGGATCCGCACTAATTGAAGTTGGTAGCTCCCATCACACTTTCAATGAGCGAGACCAAACTTTTCTTTGCCTAAAAGTTCACAATGGAGACACACATCTAAATGAAAAAAACGGGGGGTTGACATTTGACAAATAAATCATGGTAAATAAAGGCTATTTGGTTACACTGCTGAACTTTATACTGTATGAAATGTATATCGCTGATCAAGCTTATCATTCTTCTCATAGATGATTTCTTGGAGAATTTAAATGATGATAGATCATAGTTTAGGATATTCAAATCATGCATTTCACACAAAAGTTTTCTCCCCTCTTTTATTGAGTCTTCGACTCCAAAGCCGACCCCATATGGAAAACGCTGAGTAGGTGATAATTACAAAGTTCGAATTCTGTTAGCAACCTGTTATGAGTTATAGAAGAGGGACAATGGAAGTGAGAAAAGCATAAAAAGATGGGTTAGATTCATAAGGAGACCAATAAAAAAGTGGACACACATCTGCAATCAACACACACAACACACACAGACACATATGGCATGTCCACCATTAAGAACTATTTTGAAGGATGAGTAACTGCTAAACAAAGACAGAAAAATTCTTTTCAAAGACAAAAACAATAACCTTCGAGCCATCCTCAATTGTGTCCTGTACTCTGCAGTGCTACTCAAAGCATAGCAGCCAAGAAGAAATTCCCAAACTTCTGCCCGTATAGAAGGTTCAATGCCCTGTTCTTGCAGAAAATAAGAGCATTAAATCATGAGAAGAAAGACTACAATCAGAAAGATAATTACATTGAAGAAGTGGATTGATAGCATTTAATGCAAGAGGGCATCAGCTTCTAAAGCAAATTATGACCTTTACAATCATTAAGAGCAATTCCCAGAATACCTCTCATTCCTTAAATTTGAAATTTTCCCACTTGGACTGTAAGTGGGGAGTTTCAAAGTCAAGACCTCCCATAGGGTGTGAGAGTCGCAACTGCCATGAGCTTAGATAATTGTTGCAAAGATATGGACATGAGCAGCATATATTTTCTTTCCCCCCCTTCTCTCTCTCTCTCTCTCTCTCTCTCTCTCTCTCTCTCTCCAAATCATACAATACAGGATTAATAATACAAACAAGAGAAGCAGTATCAGATAATAATATGGAACACTGTAGTGAAGAAAGCAATTAGGCCACAAGTAACTCCATTTCCCTCTTAACATTAAATTTCAATTTCGTGTCTGTAGCGTTTCTTGAGATTATGGATATAATCTACTATTCTGTCAGTTTCAAGCTTCATTTTGCATATTACAAGGAATGGGTCTTTTTCTTGATTAATTGGCACAATCAATAATTAACTAAATGACTTTGTCTCGCACCTTCATAATATCAGCCAAGACTGGTAAAATTCCCATAATTCTGATCTTTTTTTATAGCCAAAATAACTGTTAATTTGAACGTTTTATTTTTAAAAAATCATTTGAAAATTTCCAGTTGAAATAGTTATCAAACTTCTTAAAAAGAATTAACAAGGAAATTTTACACAAAAGAGTGGCAGTTTTACATGAAATAAGAAACTTTCAGCAGGTTCATTCAGAAAAAGAATCGGTAGAATCGGTGGTACAAACAACTTACCCCTAATTTAATAAGTTTGAGCACCTTCCCAAAACCAAAAACCCTGCCTTCACTATCAAAAAGTGTTTGCCATTTTTCTCGCTTGAGCATTTTGTTTCCCTGTGCAAACAAACAAAAAAATAAAAGGACAAGTAAGCAGATATTTAACTCAAAGAAAACAAAAATACAAATCTACTACATAGACATGTGCATCGAATAAAACAATATTTAACATACAAAATTCTACTCGAATGACAGGAAAGTTCGAGTATTTTCATGAAATAGCAAAAAACACAGAAAAAATCATTCATATACAGTGTTAAATGGTCTTGTTAGTCATACAGTGGCATAAGAAAAACGGAAATTGCAACCTAAATTAGAATTGACACCTAAAGTTATGATTATCCGATTGATTTCAGTAGATACCATTTAACTCCTTATTATGAACCTACTCCAGAGTAAAAATGACGAGTACCACAACAAGAATGAACAAAGATAGCATCTAAGACATGAATTTCCAATGAACTGATGAGTTAACCATAAATGGCATTTTTTGGAGGAACCATGGGAGAAACACTAAGTGATTATCTGGACAGATATTCTCATGAGAAGTCCTCGCATGCAGTGTTACTAATGATTTCAAAAGCAACACCAGCCGAAGATGGATCAGACTACAAAGCATGTACAGATAGGTGCCAGATCATACAAAGGTAAGTGCACGAAAACTCCTGAATCATGGCACTCTAGAGTCTGTCAAGTAATGAAATGAGTGCCAATTGCTCTGGAATTTAAGAAAACAGCTCTAGCTCCACACATTGTAACAAAGGTGTTCGAAAGTGAAACAAATGCAATAATCATGACCACACTTCAAGGCAACTAGCCCTAGCCTTATATAGGATAACCACTAAAAGAAATTCAGTGGTTAATGGTTTCAATAAATTTATAATAAAAACGAATTCTTTGCACACCTCGTCAACCATAAAAACAAACAAATTACTTACAATGCAATCATGAATTTTCTGTCAATATCTTTTACAGAACCATTTCGCTCTTGGCAAAAATGCTCTTACAAACAAAAAAGTAAAATTGTTCGGTTAGCCAAAGGTTTATTGAAGAATGCCATAACTCATACGCCAAAATATAACTCAGATTAGCCTGACCAAACTTGCCAGCCAGACAGAGGATATATGTTATGGGTAAACAGAAGAATTTCTCTTGTTCTATACCAAAGTTGCAAAAACCTCCCGGACTAGAGATTCCTAAAAAAGCCCAGTTACAAACGTAAAAACCAACAGAGGTTATCTATCCTTGATCGGCAATCACACAACAATCAAGTGACATTCTTCTTCAAACTAGTGATGACATTGCGCGAACCTACTTAAGAAACAACGAGGGTTTATATTCAGCGGGTGCATCTTTCCTCATTCTAGCCATATATCATATTCTCATGCACCCTTCGCACAACTCCCAGTCAACAACAGATGAACGTCGTCCGTAAAAGAGGATTTTTCTTTGAATCTCTCAGTCCAACAGTTCGATGCAAACCACCTAAGAAACCCGGAAAAAATCCCACCATATACCCAATATTTTCCACATCAATGTTCAATATTAATGAACACCTCAGCATCTATAAATTGACTGATTTAATTTTACACAGGGTTCAAGATCCACAACTCTCAATTAGTTGATTACTCTCCAATCACTAAATACTTAACCAGAATCCAAATAGTAAGAACTACAACTCATCTACCTCCAAAACCCAAAGATCCAACCTTTAAATTCAAAGATAATTCCAAAAAAATCCCATAAAAATTCTACCTTAGTAGGGGAGTGATGCAAGCATGGTTCCCGAATCTCCCTCACGATCGAACTCACTCTCTGCAAATTCACCATCCCCGATCGACCGCACATCCACCGGCTCTCCTCGAAGTCAATCGACATCGCGAACTTTCCCGATTCGCGCAGATCGCATCAAGATCCGACCTTGATCGAGAAACCCAGATCCAATTGGATTGAGAAGGAAGAAAGATGATAGATTTATGAGAGCGATCGAGAAATCTGAGTCGCCATTAAGTGAGAGAGACGTTTCCCTCTTCTTTTTCTCTATTTTATTTTGTTTTATTTTTTACTTAGAAATATGAAAATAACTAGTTGAGATTGTAAGGTTTAATAACTAATTTTTGATCGTTTGGGCTTTTTGGGGGGCGTTGTTGCACGTGCAATATATGTGTCAGAGATAAATATTTATTGCACTAATTCTTAATGTGTGGCAGAGATAAGTATGAACGTTGCGACCAGTGTTTGTGATGTTAGGATTGAGATTATCGTTTTTAATGTTTGACATATCTCTAATCTCTAATATTATGTAACTAATGATTTACACGTGCAATGTACGTTTTAATAATATCAAAAAATAAAAATAAAATTATGACGTAGGGAGAATTTGAACCGGAAACCTCATTTATATTAGTTATGTACGTGTATTGCACATGTTGGTAGAATGACAAAATGCTCACATTATAATATTAGAGATGGGAGAATGTCTTAGTGTCATTTGTCAATCTACCAACACGTGCATCAAACGTACATAATTAATATAAAGAAGGTCTCAAGTTCGAGTCCTCACTGTGTCAGTTTTTTATACTTATTTTTTTTTTATTGAACATACATCACATATGTAAATTACTATCCATCTATCTATCTATAATACAATGTATTTACTTACTATTTACTAAAATAGTTTGTGACAAATAAATAATTTTAAATATTTTTTTTTCACAAAAGAAACATCACTTTTGTCACTAAACAAACAGGTGTATCACACGTGCAACTCCAAATCTATTTTCAACACGTGCATCGTACGTACACATCAATATTTTTCCTTCTTAATTTTTTTTTTAAAATGTGTATCACCCGTTCAACTCCATTTTTTTATAATAACTTACGTGTATCGCACGCTTAACTTTAACTCTTTATCAAAACGTGCATTTCGCACGTGAAAAATATTAGTATACATTATGTGTAATGATCTGTTTTATATTGTTATTTATGATTTTGAAGTTTGTATTAAACTTATTACGTGCGAGTTATTGAAATTTGTAGGAGACTAATCGTATGAGTTATTGAGACAACATTTTAAATAACATTAATTGTGTTTCTTATGACACCAGTAGAATTGATAAAAATGGTTAAAGAGCAATTGAAGCCAAATACATGTAATTCGTTTTGACATTTTTACGTGCTGTGCACGTGGAGAAAATTGGGGGAATGAAAAGGGGAAAAAAAAATCTACCAGCACGTGCGTTACACAGGTTGGGTTAAGGACAAATTACACTAAGGCCTTCTCTCATTATAGTAGTAGAGATGTTTATTTATCTCTAATATTATAATGGGAGAAGGCCTTAGTGTTATTTATAAATGTTTTGTCATTCTACTAACCTGTGCAACGCACGTGCATACTATTATAAAGAAGGTCCTCGGTTCAAATCAATACTATGTCTAAAGTTTTATTTTAAAAAAATATATTTATGAAAACGTGCATCGCACGTGTAAACTACTAGTGTAGGATAATTCTCATTTGCAGGAAAGGAAAAGAAGTTGACAGATTCGTCATTTATATAAAGTCATTTTATCATATAGACTGGTTGTACACACGATATTGATTCGTAACGAACAATTGACACCATTCATAGTACGATACACGTAAGTCAACAATAAAAGTACGATACACGTAAGATTTTCTTATTAATTATGATACACGTAAGTCAACAATAATTAGCACGTGCGATGAATGCGTTAATTTTAAAAAAAATGGAGCTGAACGGATTATATACGTATTTTTTTAAAATTAATAAGGAAAAACTTTGATGTGTACGTGTTATGCACGTGCTGAAAATTAGATTTGGAGTTGCACGTGCGATGCACATGTTTGTCTGGTAATAAAAATAGTGTTTCTTTTGTAACAAAAAAATATTAAAATTTGTTTATTTGTGACAAACTCTTTCATTAAATAGTAAGTAAATATATATTATAAATAAATGGATAGTAATTTACACATGTGATGTATGTTTAATATTAAAAAAAGTTTAAAGTAAAAAATTTGACATAATGAGGACTCGAACCTGAGACCTCCTTCGTATTAATTATGCACGTGCGATGCACGTGTTGGTAGATTGACAAATGACACTAAGGCCCTCTCCCATTATAATATTATATTACTAGTATTTTTCACCTGTCATGCACGTTTTGATAAGAGTTTGAGGATTTTCACGTGCGATATACGTGTTAAAAAATAGTTTTGGAGTTGGACGTAATTCAGAAAAATATTTTTAAGGAAAAACTACAATTTGTACATGCAATGCATATCTCTAATATTATAATGGGAGAAGACCTTGGTGTCATTTGTAAATGTTTTGTCAATCTACCAACCGGTGCAATACACGTGCATAACTATTATAAATGAGGTTCTAAGTTCAAATCCGGACTATGTCTAAATTTTTATTTTAAAAAACTATATTTATTAAGACGTGCATTGCACGTGTAAATTACTAGTCTACATTAATGAGATCTTTGAGTAACATGCAACTTCCACTTGTATTTATAAGTAGAATTTTAGTTGTACGTGCAACTATGTTTAGTGTTAAGAAATATTATAAAATTGTTTTGCACGTGCGTTGCACGTTTTAAATAGATGATTTTTTTTATTTGTTTGTTTTTGTTGTAATTAATTAGAGAGATGGAGTTACACGTGCAACGCATAGATTTGTATATTGACAAATGACAACTTCAACTCTCCCATTATAATATTTAGAGATTATTTTTGATGCAATTATTTAGAGATTATTAATTAGAGATTGTTTTACATTGTATTATTTAAGAAATAATTTACATTGTTACATTATAATATCCATGCATATAAAAAATTAACTTGTTTGAATAATTTTTAATCTTGTTTCAAGTGACGTCAAAATAAACTGTTTCTCAATAACATAACAGTTAACACTAATCAGTTTATTTTTTTTATATATTCATCTTAGATATAAACGACCTGCATTATCTGCTTATAGTTACCATGTAGATATAACTATTTATATAAGATTTTTTTTTTATGTGCGAGACTCTCTTTCCTCTTTTCTCTTTAGAGCATCCACAGTGGTTTCTTATATTGGCAAATTGTCATTTTATAGCAAATAGAACGCTGCAGTGATTTTCTATTTTGCCATTTTTAACCAAATATGCTATATTCGTTTCTCATATATGAGAAACAGAATAGCGATTCTCAAATTTTGAAAAACGGTACAATATATACCATCCGGTATATGTTATACCGTCTCATTTATTTATTTTTTTTTTAAAGTGGGTCGGACGGTATAACATATACCGTCCCATTTTTTTTTTTTATAAATTTTTTTCCAATCCAACGATCAGATTTTGCCAAAAAAAAAAGGTGGGACGGTATAACATATACCGGCCGGTATATGTTATACCGGCTGACCAATTTTGTAGTTATTATAGTTTTAATAGGTTTAGTGGGTAGGTTAGGTGTAGTTATTAAATAGGTTTAGTTAGTTTTTAATTAGGTTTAGTTATTATTATATTATTTAATTTATTTAATTAATATAGTTTAATAGTTAATAAGTAATTAACTTTTTTTAATTTATTTTTAAACGATGAGACGATATAACATATACCGTCGCTCGCTTATTTCAAATGAGACGGGAAATGTTCTACCGTCGCGCACAATATTTTCTAAAAAATGAGAAATATATAGCAAACGATCACTGCAGCAAACATCGCTATTTGCTACTACTGTAGCTGCCATTTTTTAACATATGAGAAACACGACTGTGGATGCTCTTAGACTTTGATCTTTTTTTCTGTAAGTTATTTTTTGCTGCCGGCATAACGGGCTCTTAGTATCCTGGGCATGAGACAAATGGGTTTATGAATCCAACATTTTCCAACATTTAAACACAAAACAAAACAACGTACTCATATGTTTTCAAAACCAAAAGTAAAAGCAAAAGGAGAGACAAAAAATACAATGCCCAATATCAGAACAACAAATGACAAATAGCATGCACTTTCCATTCTCAAACTGTTTAAACGGTTTAAGATCTTTAAATGTTTCATACTTGATGATAATTTTTTTGGTATATTGATTGGTGAAACCATGGCCGGAACTAAGGGTGCGTTTGGCCTAGCTTTTTTTAGCTTTAAAGCTACTTCAGAAGGAGAAGCTAGAAAGTGCAGCTTTGAAATTAAAAGCTGAAGCTGTTTGGATAGTCAGTTTTTTTTTAACTTTAAAGCTACTTTTAAGCTAGAAGTTGTTTGGCAGATATCAATTAAAAGCTACTTTTATACATCAAAATTTGTAAGCTCAGAACTAACACAAACAGAGCATAAAGTATCAAATTTTGTCTTCTGAGAACAAACAGAAACACATCATGAAGTTTCAAAATTTGTTAGCTCAGAACAATCAGAAACACAGCATGAAGTATCAAATTTTGTAAGCTCGGAACAATTTGTTAGCTCAGAACAAACAGAAACACAGCATGAAGATTTTTGATGACTAGCTGGTACACGTACTCAACTCATTTTTATACTTCATGAGTGATCGAGCAGATAAATTGATGAAAACTACGTATAAATTGTAACAGCCATGTATAGATGAGTTTCGGTCTAGAATATGCAATTACAACTTTCTAGTGCTCCTCATGTCGTAATCAAATCTATTCATCTCTTAATTTTCGAAGAAATAAGTGAGAAAATTTGCATCGTGTCTTATTAAAGGGGAGATCATGCTCAATAATGAAAGAAAAGTACCCATAATCAATTTTGAACAAACAGAATCAATTTTGAAGGCCTTCGACTGCTCCAGCCTCACCCCATCTTCCTCGCCATCGAAGCCTCGCCCTCAGCTCGTCGATACCCCTTTCCTCAACCGCAGGCGAAGAACCGTGGTTCGACGGCGGCGTGGTTCGACGGCGGCGGCGAGGTTCGACGACGGCGGCGGTGGTTTGACGGCGGCGACGAGGTTCGGCGAGGGAATGGAGGAAAGGGAAGGGGAAGGGGAATTTTTTTGATCTTTGGTTTTGGGTAAAAAAAAGAAGAAAAGGAGAAGCCAGAAGTTAGAAGTAGATCTGGGGGGCTTCTTTTGGAGCTCCTTTTCTTAATAAAAAATAAGCTACTTCTCCTTCATAAGAGCTTTTCAAAATATGTGTTTGGCCCAGCTTCTCCTTCTAAAGGAGAAGCTAAGCTAATTTTAAGCTGGGCCAAACACTACCTAAGCTTATCAGATCCGGGGCAAACTTTTACAAAAATTAAATTTGGAAGCATCTAAAACTATACAAATTATAATTTGACTAATACACAAAATACATATATATCGATATGAAGAAGGAAAAAATTGGGAGCCCAAAAAATGTGCAAAAATCAAAAGTTCAAGACGGTCGCCTCTCCGGCCTCTACCTCAAGGTCGGCCCAGTGTAAAACATAGGAAGGTGCGTGCCTCCATTGTCATAACTTTAATTGTTTCTACAGTTCACTTTTTTGGGACAACACCATATTAGTCAACCAAACAGATTTATGTGCAAGCAGGGGCGGAGGCACTGCTGGCGCAGGGTGAGCGGCCGCTCACCCTGGACTAGGCAGGCCCCATATATAGGCCTATAGAAAATTTTAAATTAGTCATTTTCGCTCCCCCTCATTTTGGCCCAAAACCTCCCCCGCTCTCTTTTCGCCCACGAACAAACCCAAAACCCGTTTATTTTCTTCTGCCGCTCCCCTCCAGCGCTCCTCTTCTTGGTCTGTTCAATTTCGACCACGATCGAAACCCTAGATCCCCTCCTCTTCGTCTCTTCATTCTCTTCATTTTCGACCACAATCGAAACCCTAGATCCTCATCCTCTTCGTCTCTTCATTCTCTTCATTTTCGACCACAATCGAAACCCTAGATCCCCATCCAATCCCCCAATTTTCAAACCTCCATTTTCCAAAGTCGTGGCTCCAAAGGGCGAAGGTGGTGGTGGTGGTGCTGGTCCGAAACTCTAGGCCAGGTACTCAATAGCGAGAGCTTTTCTTCAACTTTCTATTATTGGGTTTGTTCTTCAGTTCATCTTCACCCAAAAGAATGTTGCCTGGATCCTGCTTGTTTACTTGTTCATGGTAGATTTCTTGTTCTTCCTCTTAATGCTACACTCTTTTCTTTTCAAGTGTTTTGGATTAGCAATTATAGTAATGATAACAAGAGGGGTCCTATCTTTTGGGTTTGTACTACCAATAGAACAAAACTCTAAGGTTCTGATACGGATAAGACCCGAGGGTTATTAAACACAGACATGATGCAGCATGGCACCCTGATGTAAATTTTCTTAAATAATGCATTGAAAATTTGAATAGGAAGCAGTTTTTTCTCTTTAATATTTACCCTGTTTTAGTTTCTAATAATATTCTTATATTTTACATATGTAGATAATACACACTTATAACTTTGACTACACATTTAACTTAGAAACATTTATTCTTTTAATGGGCACTACACGAGTTTTGATATGCGTACAGAATGGGATATGCTAGTTAGTAATGGGATATGCTAGTTTGTAAGAGTCATAAAGAAAATTGATAGCCTTGAACAATTTCATACATGAAATTCAAATAATGTAGAAGATAGTGAGTAGAAACGAAGTGGTTATTTGATTTGTTAGTGTGATTTCGCTTCCGGTGGATGAAAATCCTGGCTCCGCTACTGTGTGCAAGTACTTTCTACATTGCATATGTTTTTATTTTATTCAATTAAAATATATTAATCGTGGTTAGTGAGTTCGTAGTGCTTGAAATTTTGGCACTAATTATACAGAGAGAGAACATTATGTAAAATATTGCATAAATAGTTTGTATGTGAAAGAAAAACATCATTTTAAAATAGGAGTATACAAAATCTCTACTATTTTAATGGGAACGTTTGTCACCAAAAAAACTTTATTTCTAACAAAACAAACACGTACATTGTAACTAAACAAATACGTGCAATGCACATGCATAACTAATATAAATGAGATCTTAGGTTTGATGCCCGACAACGTCGATTTTTTAATAAAATATACATATTTATAAAGACGTGCATCACACGTGAAATTACAAGTCCTAATAAAGCGTAGATATACCAAATATGGCATCAATTTTTATAGTTAAAAGTGAGAAACCAACATGTACCTGTAGGTCAAAGCAAATAACCTATCTACAAAATTTGTTAGTGCATATTACAACCTAAGATGGATACTGATATGGCTAAAAATGGGGTTTAATCGGAGCCGTCCAAATCAGGCACGAATCTTGATGTCCAGGGGTAAAACAGTAATTTCTCCTACCAATGGGTCTGAAGCGGGTACTGGTTCTCCTCCTCGAAAACCCGCTAACCCGCAAACGGATCCACCTCGATCGGGTGCGGGTTTCAACCAGCAGAATGCCCGATCCAGAGGGATAAAATTAGGGTTTCTGATTAGATCCTAATCAACGGCCCTGATTCATGCCTATCCCTCCACCGGGAATTAGGGATTACATTCCTAATCTGTTTACAAGGAGAATATTCCTTATCAGATCACGGGGATTACATTCCTAATTCAATCCCTAAGACGCCTATAAATACCCCCCCATCCATCTTCATTAAGAGGTAATCAATCTTTCTCCAGTTTTTGCGCTCATTCATAATTTTTCCTGATTACTGACTTGAGCGTCGGAGGGTGCATCGCCGGGAACAACCCCGGTGTCTCGCACTTTTTGCAGGTGTACAGCCGGAGAAAGCGTCAAACTCCGACGGAACAGGTACACAGGTTTGCTATTCAGTTTTCCTAAGAATCCACAAATACTATCTGTTTGCCCCCACACCAAATTCAACGGCAACAGATTGGCGCCGTCTATGGGAAACTAAAGAATAGCAACCTCCCCTCTTCCCGTTGGACAGATCTCTCCAGCCATGCCTCCTAGGAAAGTCAGATCTAGAGGGTCCAACCGAGGACCCAATCCCGAGCAGCAGCAGGAAGTTCCCCCTCAGCCCGCTCAACAGCAGGGGCAACTTCCTCCTCCGGCGGAAGACCCACTCCAACAGGACCTGCCTCCTCCGCAGAACAAACAACCTCCTCCTAAGGGTCTTAATCCGCAAAAACAGCCCCTCCATCCGGACCACGTCTCCATCCACAACGCTTCTTCGGACTCTATGGCCTCCCATCATCCCCGAGCCTCCGATCACCGCAACACCGCCCTCAACCGGCAGAAGGACGAGGACCTTCACCGCCATCTGGATGAAAAGCGGGCCCGAGAGGGAACCTCCCGCCAACACCGTCTGGATGAGCGATCTCTTCGCCACCGAGAATACAGAAGGACCCCTACCCGAAGGGGCGGAGAGAGTCCCCCGAGCATTACAGAAGAAGGCCGCACTCCCCTGCAGGTCAGCAACAGCCTAGGAACGATGAGGCACCCATCACCCGTGCCGAGTTCCAGCAGTTCCAAGCGACCGTCCTACAAGCTCTCAATCTCCGTCCCAACACCAATGCTCCCAAGATCCCCTCTCCTCCTCCGGTTCGAAGTCCTCGCTGACGGTCCCCATCTCCTCCTCCCGCTCCTAGCAACTCCCGGCATATCCCAAGTCCTCGCCGCTCCAGGAGCTACCGTCGTCATAGCCCTCGTTCTCCCTCGTACGAAGACGAGTCTAGAGGCTCGCCCGATTACCGTCGAAGGGATGACGCTGTATACCGCCGTCTCCACGAGATGGAGAGGCGCTTGGGCCAGTTAGACCGAGAAGAAGAGCTCAGAGAAAGGACTCTCCGTCCTAGCAGACCTCCTTTTTCCCGAACCATAATGGATGCACCTGTGCCAGTCGGCTTCAAGCCTCCTCAGTTCAAGACCTATTCTGGGGAGACCGACCCCGTTGATCACATCGAGAGCTTCAAGACCCTAATGCTCATCCATCAAGCTTCCGATGCTCTACTCTGTAAAACCTTCCCCGCAACTCTCAAGGGTCCGGCTCGAGAATGGCACTCTCGCCTTGCCCCATCCTCAATATTCTCCTTCGAGCAATTCGAGACCCTCTTCGTCACCCATTTTGTAAGTAGCCGTAGAACTGAGAAGACCAGCATCTCGCTACTGTACCTCCACCAGAAGAATGGTGAGAAGTTGAGAGACTATGTGAAGAGGTCCACAGCTGAAGCCAGGTCCATAGCATCCCTCGACCAGTCGGTCGCTGCAGCAGCATTTCAGTCCAATATCCTCAATGCCAACCTCCGCTCCTCCCTCGCCAAGAAGCCCCCACAGAATTTCTCTGAACTCCTCCTCCGAAGTGAAAAGTACATTCGGGCCGAAGAAGCCGAGCACCGCCCCAACTTGGAGGGGTCTTCCTCCGGGTTTAAGAGAAAGGGAACAGAAGAGGAAGGAGCCAAGAAGCTCCAGAAGGATAATACCGGCCAGTGCCGACCTCCCCCCAGATTCGAGAAGTTTACTCCCTTCACCACTAATGTCTCTACCATTCTGATGGAAGTTGAGAAGGAAGGGATCATACCTCCTGCTCCGAGGATGAACACCCCTGCCAAGAAAAGGGATAAAGAGAAGTGGTGCCGTTATCACCGGGACCACGGCCACGACATGAATGATTGTCGGGCCTTGAAGAATGAGATAGAAGCCCTCATCCAGAGGGGGCAGCTGACCAGGTTCGTAAGAAAGGACCGAGCCGAACTTCCTCCCCCGCCTCGGGGGGCTAATAAGCGTCCGGAACGCGATGAAACGCCCGACTTCGAGGAGGAGCATGTCCTGCACCTCATCCATGGGGGCCCAATGGGGGGCTCCTCAAACTCCTCTCGAAAGGCATTTATAAGAGAAGTCAACTCGGTTCACGCCAACCCTCCTCCTAAGGGCCTCGGAGTGCCCGTCACATTCTCAGATGAAGACCTTGAGGGTGTCCGAACGCCCAATTGTGACGCACTCGTTATCAGTCTCCACATGGCGAACTTCAAAGTGGAGAGGATCCTAGTGGACAATGGTAGCTCCGTTAACATTCTCTTCCTCGCCGCTTTCAAAGGCCTCAAACTCTCCCGAGATAGACTCAAGCCCACCGGCTACACGCTCCATGGGTTCACGGGAGTACCAGTGACTATCGAAGGGGTGATCACCCTCGATGTAACCGCTGGCCAAACTCCTACCACCCGAACGGAGCCGATGGACTTCATGGTTGTGGATGTCCCTGCAGCTTACAATGTCATCCTAGGCCGACCCGGTCTAGCAGCTCTCGAAGCCGTTCCTTCGGCGTACCATCTGAAGATGAAATTTCCCACCCGGGCCGGAGTAGGGGAAGTAAGGGGCATTCAGGAAACGGCACGTAAGTGTTACATGACCTCTACCGTCGGTCCAGTCCTCTCCCTAGAAACTCTGGAAATACCTCAAGACGCTGCCCGGCCAACATCCGAGCCGGCGGATGAGTTGGAGGAAGTGCTCTTCTCTGAGGAGGATCCAACTCGAAAGTTCTTTGTTAGCAAGACCCTCCCGTCCGCCCTATGCTTGGACATTGTACAGTGCATCCGAAGGAACCGAGACCTCTTTGCTTGGTTAGCTGCGGACATGCCCGAAATTTTCGAAGAACTCTTGGTACACCACCTCAACGTTGTACCGGGGTCCAAACCGGTTCAACAGAAAAGACGCAAGTTCGCCCCTGAGCGACAGCTAGCTATAAAAGAGGAGGTGGACAAACTCTTGAAGGCCCGGTTCATACAAGAAGTGAACTATCCCGAGTGGTTGTCGAATGTAGTAATGGTAAAGAACTCCAATGGGACTTGGAGGATCTGCATCGACTTCACCGACCTCAACAAGGCCTGCCCCGAGGATCCCTTCCCTCTTCCAAGTATTGACACTCTGATTGATGCCACCTCGGGACATAAACTCCTCAGCTTCATGGATGCCTTCTCAGGCTACAATCAGATCCGGATGTTCCCTCCGGATATCCCGAAGACCTCGTTCGTGACCGACCAGGGCCTCTATTGCTACAGAGTCATGCCCTTCGGTTTGAAGAATGCCGGAGCCACATAACAACGCCTCGTCAATAAGGTTTTCCAAGCTCAAATCGGCCGTAATATGGAAGTGTATGTTGACAACATGCTTGTAAAAAGCATCCGAGGTCCTGACCATGTAACCGACCTCTAAGAGGCGTTTGATGTTCTGAGAAAGCACAACATGAGACTCAATCCGAACAAATGTGCGTTCGGAGTCTCGTCAGGAAAGTTCCTCGGCTTCATGATTAGCCAACGAGGAATTGAAGCAAATCCTGAGAAAATCAAGGTCATATTAGACATGGCCCCTCCCAAGAATGTTAAGGAAGTTCAGAGGTTAACAGGCCGCTTGGCCGCCATAGGGCGTTTTCTCTCAAAGTCCGGGGAGAAATGCCTCCCCTTCTTCAAGGCCCTCAGGGGGGCTAAAGGTTTTGAATGGGGACAACAGCAACAGGAGTTCTTCGACCAGCTCAAGGCTTACCTCGTCAATCCTCCCCTCTTCAGCAAACCAATTCCTGGCGAACCCCTCTACCTCTACCTGGCAGCCTCCGAGCAGACCCTCAGTGCTGTTTTAGTAAGAGAAGAAGACCGGGCTCAAAAGCCCATATACTATGTGAGCAAAGTACTTCGGGATGCCGAGCTCCGCTACCCGAAGATAGAAAAAATGGCTTACGCCTTGGTGATGGCCGCGAGAAAGCTTCGCCCGTACTTTCAGTCCCATTCGGTGGTCGTCCTTACCGACCAACCGCTGAAGCAGGTCCTCCACAAGCCAGAGACCTCGGGCCGCCTTATGAAGTGGTCTATCGAGCTGAGCCAGCATGATATAACTTATCAGCCTCGGACCGCGATCAAGGCTCAGGCCTTAGCGGAATTCATAGTTGAAAGTGCCATCCCCGAGTTCAGTCAAGCGATGGAGGAGCCGCCTATCTGGTCGGTTTATGTGGACGGATCCTCCTGCAACGAGGAAAGCGGAGCAGGGATCATTCTGGCAGGCCCAAATGACTTTATCCTCCAATACTCCCTCCGTATAAACTTCAAGACCTCGAACAACGAAGCAGAATACGAGGCACTCATAGCCGGCCTTGGAATGGCTCGAAACGCAGGGGCGCAACGCCTCCGGATCTTCAGCGACTCTCAGCTAGTAGTAAATCAGGTTCTCAGCGAGTATGAAGCACGTGATGACAGGATGGTCAAATACTTAGCCAAGGTCAGGAGCCTCATGGCACTGTTTGAAGAAGCCCTCATCCAAAGAATACCCCGAGAAGAAAATGCTTAGGCCGACGCCCTCTCCAAACTAGCCTCATCCTCCCTTCAAGGTCTCGAGCAGACCGTCTTGATAGAGGTTCTTCTAAGGCCAAGTATTAAGGATGAAACCCCCGACTCTCTAGAGTCGCTGCCCGTCCTGCTTGAGGATAACTGGATGAAGCCCCTCTTCGAATTTTTAAGGGACGGACTCCTCCCCGAGGATCCCAAGGAAGCTCGAAGGGTCAGAACCCGAGCGGAGCGCTACACACTAATCGGAGGTATCCTATATAAACGCTCTTTCACACAGGTAGACGGCAGGCCGTACCTGAGATGCCTCTCCCCGGGGCAAGCCGACTACGCCCTGCAAGAACTTCATGAGGGCATCGGCGGGGCACATTCGGGGTCCAGAGCTCTTGCCCGCAAAGTGTTGAATTACGGATATTTCTAGCCCACTCTCTTACGAGACGCCGAACGACACGTTCGGCAATGCAGCTCCTGTCAGAAGTACTCCGACATCCGATGCCTCCCACAAGCTCCACTAACTTTCCTATCAAGCCCAGTCCCCTTTGCAATGTGGGGGATGGATTTACTAGGGCCATTTCTGTCAGCTCCCGGACAATTCAAATTCTTAGTCGTGGCGATCGACTACTTTTCAAAATGGATAGAAGCCGAGCCTCTAGCCACGATCACCGAGAACAAGGTTGTTCAGTTCTTTTGGAAGAGCGTGATCTGCCGATTCGGCGTCCCTAGGGTCCTGATAACAGACAACGGAACCCAGTTCACCCGGGCTGCATTCCGAGCTCTATGCGAAGACCTTGCCATCCAACACCGGTTCTCCTCCGTTTCTCATCCCCAATCGAATGGCCAAGCCGAAAATGCTAACCGTCAGATCCTCTCCGGCATTAAGAAGAGGTTGGATAAATGTTCCAAAGGCTTATGGGTCGATCAGCTTCCCAACGTGCTGTGGAACTACCGCACCACAAAACGAACCCCCACAGGAG
The DNA here is from genome assembly GCA_017893485.1 of Hemerocallis citrina. Lineage (NCBI taxonomy): Eukaryota > Viridiplantae > Streptophyta > Magnoliopsida > Asparagales > Asphodelaceae > Hemerocallis > Hemerocallis citrina. The sequence goes on from JACEHZ010000092.1 coordinate 99,562, forward strand.
AAAGCCCATTCAATCTCACCTATGGGTCTGAGGCCATCATCCCCCTAGAAGTCGGAATACCTTCTCCTCGTCTAATAGCTTATGAAGAAGAGCAAAATGCCAGAGAGCTCCGAGCAAGTCTAGACCTGATAGATGAGATCCGAGAAAGAGCTGTCATTCGTCAACAAAGCTATCGAAGAAGGATCGAGTTGACATACAACAAGAGAGTCCGCCCTACGGACCTCAAGGAAGGGGACCTGGTCCTCAGGAAGTTAGCCATCTCATTCCCAGGTCAGAAGAGCAAATTGGCCCCAAATTGGGAGGGACCTTACAAGATCTCCAAAGTAGTCTGCCCTGGCACATACAGACTAGAAGATCTCGAAGGCAGGGAGATCCCCAGGACTTGGAATGCTGACCATCTCTTAAAATACCAAGAGAGAGCACCAACGCCTCTCTAAGTATTTCGAGATGTCGAACCATTCCACTCCTATTACTTGTAATGATTTTCTTTCATTTTTTTCTTGTAATAACGGCTAGCAACTTTAGAAGCAGCTGACTATTAGTCATTAATAAAGAAAGCTTTTTCATATTTTATTCTTGTCTACATCTATCTGCTTTTAACTCTTCACTCTAACAATGGTTCGGAGTCCAATACTTGGCTCGATTCTACTTCGCAAGTTCGCTCCTAAGCGAACTAGAGGTAGTTCACCATTCGGAATTGCTTCCACAACCGTTGAACTACTCTAACGATGGTTCGGAGTCCAACACTTGGCTCGATTCTACTTCGCAAGTTCGCTCCTAAGCAAACTAGAGGTAGTTCGCCATTCGGAATTGCTCCCACATCCGTTGAACTACTCTAACGATGGTTCGGAGTCCAACACTTGGCTCGATTCTACTTCGCAAGTTCGCTCCTAAGCGAACTAGAGGTAGTTCGCCATTCGGAATTGCTCCCACAACCGTTGAACTACTCTAACGATGGTTCGGAGTCCAATACTTGGCTCGATTCTACTTTGCAAGTTCGCTCCTAAGCAAACTAGAGGTAGTTCGCCATTCGGAATTGCTCCCACAACCGTTGAACTACTCTAACGATGGTTCGGAGTCCAACACTTGGCTCGATTCTACTTCGCAAGTTCGCTCCTAAGCGAACTAGAGGTAGTTCGCCATTCGGAATTGCTCCCACAACCGTTGAACTACTCTAACGATGGTTCGGAGTCCAACACTTGGCTCGATTCTAATTCGCAAGTTCGCTCCTAAGCGAACTAGAGGTAGTTCGCCATTCGGAATTGCTCCCACAACCGTTGACCTACTCTAACGATGGTTCGGAGTCCAACACCTGGCTCGATTCTACTTCGCAAGTTCGCTCCTAAGCGAACTAGAGGTAGTTCGCCATTCGGAATTGCTCCCACAACCGTTGAACTTAGGTTATCGATTCTACTTTGCGAGTTCGCTTCTAAGCGAGCTAGAAGTAGCTCGCCAGTTCGCGAGAGTGAGTGACCGAAGCGCAGTTCGGCACCGCCGGCCCAACGCTCATGTCGCCGACCCCCACATGAGCAAAAGACTAACTCAGGGACCTCGGCACTATGAACACAGTCACAAACGAAACAACTACACAAAGCTACAAGAAGCACGCGAGTTTGAGAAAGAAATATTATTAATAATTGGGACGCCGTACAAAGCGACTCTTCCATACAACAAAGATTACAAAGGCGTTGAAAAGCAAAAGTTACAATGCCGACTTATTACACTTAGGCTAAATACAAGAGCTCCCAAAAACAAGATCTTCAACGCTTCCGTGGCACTGGGGCATTCCGCTACAAGGACACTCGAGGACGGCGACGTTTACCTCCAGAGCTCGACCCCAAGCCGGCAAATTGAGACGTGTCCTTGGCGCTGCTCCTAGCAGCCGCTCCGACGGATGCACCGCTCAACGAAATGGCCACAACATTTTGCGCGTCCCCCGGACTAGGATAGCCGATGCGCTGACGGGTCGCGAGCTCATAAAACGTGATGCCTCGATCGCTCTCCGCGCGAGTACACGAAGTGCTCCTGACGTTGATTGGCCCCGAGCGCGGTTTCAGGCGAGCAACCTCCGCCTCTAGCTCGGAAATCCGCTCCCACAGAGAGTCGTCTTTTACGTCGACCTCGAAGCGAGGGGGTATCGCGGAGTCCGACACACCAGAGCGACTGGCTATGAGACGGCGAAGATGAGTGACTTCGATGCTTTTGTCAACCGTAGCCCTCTTCAATGCGTTGGCCTCGGCTGTCAGCCCGTCCCGTTCAGTCGTCAGCTTGGCCACTTCGGCCGTCAGTCCCTCTCCCTCCATCCGAAGCTCCGCCTCTACAGTCTGCAGGTGGCGGATCTCGAAAAGCAGGTCGTCCCTCTCCGCCGTTATTTTTGACAAATTGTGCCAAATGCACTGGATCCGAAGCCCGTTGCTGAAGGCGGTCGGCGAACCTTCGTCCTCTCCTATGGGGGTCATCTCGGCGATCCTGCTCTCCAGACGTCAGATCTCGATGTCTCGCCGACCTAGGACGAGCTGAAGATGGTTCCCCTCACTTTCGGCTTGGCGCAATCCGAGCTCGACTTCATAGAGCCGTTCTCGGCACCTCGCCAGGCACAGCCTCGTCGCCCCTAAGCCAACCTCGGCTCGAGCGTTGTCATCCGAGCGAGTGGGTTCGACGTCTTGAGCTACCACCATGAGCTGAAAGGAAATCGAGACAAACAGCAAAATTTCAAACACTGCCGAAGTCCAACCCTTCAGAAATTTTCAAACAAACTTTCAACAATTGGTGAGAAAAGACAAAGACACGGAGCCGAAATCCAACACTTCAAAAAATTTTCATTCATTTCAAAACAGCGGTGGCCAGTCTGCGATTAGGCATTACAAAAACAAAAAAAGAACAGAAGTAACAGGGTTAAGGCGCGACCTTTTTCTCGGAGCGACGAGAGGGGGTCGGGGTCGACTTCTCCGAGGGGGGCACCACCGCCAGCGGGGTAACCGTGGTGTTCGGAACCTCACCGGTGACTTCGACTTCGGTCTCGAGTTCGTCCTCCCCTTCTTCTTCTTCCCTCTCGGACTCGGGATCGAAGCCCTCAACGTGTCCCGGGAATAGTCTCCATCCCGGGCAATCCACGTCGGGGTACGTCTCCGTCACCCGGGCGATGGCTTGGGCATAAGCCTTGGTCATGTTTTGGGCGAGTTAACCCTGTGCCTTAGCCAAGGTCACGTCCTCTGCCGCTTTCACCGCCGCCGCCTTCGCCTCCTCAGCCTCGGCCAGTTGCTTGGTCGCCCCCTCCTTCTGACGAAGGAGGTCGCTCTCCAGCTTCGCGACCTGCGCCTCGAGGTACTCGACCCTCGCCGACTTCGCCTCGAACCCGACCGTGAGTTTGTCGAGCTCGTTCCCCATCCGAGCCACCTCCTTCCGAGCCACCTCCTTCCGAGCCTGGTCGGACTCCTGCTTCAGCTCCTTCTCCAGAGCTGTTAACCTCTCGGTGAGGTGTCCGAAGTGGACGACGATCTGCGACAAGGAGAGAAGAACTTAGAGAGTTGGAAAAATTTCAACTGAAAAAATTCGACAACGGCAAAAATCCAACATTTATCGAGACCGCCGAACGAGCAATCTCGATGACGTCGTCCCCTTCCTGCCCGGCATCCATGGCGGCCCAGTCCTTCGGCGTGGCGAGGTGCTTGACGGCCTGCATGCTCGCCAAGGTGTTGCCGAGGAATCCGTCGTGCTTCCAAACTTGCCAGTCCGGAATATGGATCCTCCGGTGCTCCTCTGTCAGGAGCTCCTCGGCCGCCACTGTCAACGGCGGCATCATCATCCCGAGGGCTGCGACGATGGGGAACTCGCCGACCCCCGTGGACGTCGAGGCACCTGCACCGACGACGACCGGGCTATCGAGGGTAGGTCTCCACCTCGACCGAAGCAGTGACTCGCGGAGTCTTCGGGGTCAGCAACTTGGTGGCCACCCTCTTGCGCTTCTTCGGCGCCTTACTGGGGAGGCATGCCCTTAAAGCTAGCACCGCGTCATAGTCCATCGTCTCTGCATTAAAAACAAAGTTCGTCAGAACAACGGAACTCATGCAAAATAAAATATGAAAAACAAAGAAAAAAAGAAGCCGCGTACTGGGATCTACGCGGCAGAGCCCCCCCTTGAACATGACGTCCTCGGTCAGCTCCTTCCAATCGTACTTCGGCTAATCGAGAAGTGTCCGGACTGCCTCTTCTTCCTCGGGACGAAGCATGGGCGGCGCCCTCGTCCTCTTCGGCACCCCTTCCACCCAACCGGAGGGGATCGGCCAGGCCTCCGGACTCCGCACTATCAAGAACTTGTCACGCAAGTGCTTGATGGAGTCGGGGCATATGACGAGCCTACCGCCGTGCCTCGGAGCCAAATAGTATCGGTACTCCGACTTGTTCCCCTGGTGTAGCCGATAGAGTGTCCGAAGCATGTTCAGCTCCGGCTCGATCCCCGCAGCTTGGCAGTGTAGTACGAAGCCATTTATCACTCTCCATGCGTTCGGCATGAGTTGGATGGGGCTGACCCCAAACCAACTCAGCACGGTAACAACGAACGTATGGAGAGGTAGCCGAGCCCCGGCGATGAAGGCGTCAACCGGCCAGCAACACATGGTCACTGGCAGCGGCGAGTTGGCCCTAACCCCGGGACCCGGCAACATGAGCTCGTACTCATCCGGGATCTGGAAACAGTCCCGGATCACTCCCAAGTCCTCTTCGCGAAGGATCGACACCGTCTCATCCGCCTCCGTCATCTCCCTCGCTGCATTCTCCTCCAAGGACCTTCCCCTCCCATGAACAATTCGCTCGGCTTGATCCTCCGGGAGCTCCCGAACTCTGTGAAGCCCTGTCAGCTGCCCCGGCAATCTTCCGAACTCCCCCATACGCTTCGGATCCTCCACAAATGAATCTTTGCCGAACACCTTCTTTCCCTTGGTCGGAGTACGATCTTCGACAACTTCAAGGGAGGGCTCGGACCAAGAGGTCGACTCGGAGACAGAAGCAAGAGACATAGTCTATGAAGTAAACTAAGGATAAGTTACCTTGAAAAATTAGCTGAAAAATTAGCTGCTGGAAACTTCGCCAGAAAACAAACGTCGACCACCGGAAACACTCGCCTAGCATAATAGATCGCCTGAGCAAAAGAGAAGAGAAGTGAAAAATGAGAGGGGGGGTGAGGTTTTATAGAGAGAGACACGCCTAACGAGGTTAATGGGCCTGTACTACCGGCCCATTCACACCAAACGACAAAAGCGACCTCAATTGTCGCCTTGTTTACCACGCCAAGCCGTACACGGCATTAATTACTGTCCCATGTGACAGAAGCTCAGAGGTCACAGCATTAAATGAACGTCTCATCTGTCAGGGCTGTCAGAAGTTCAGAAGGCGCGCAGCAGCCACCAACTCCTATGCCAAAAATGACAAGTTACGGACCTCGGCACCAGCTGCTGAGCGTTCTTGACACCGACCCCGTTACGGGGAAAAATAGTGGTTCGGCACCAGCTGCCGAGCGCTCTTGACACCGACCCCGTTACGGGGAAAAATAGGGGTTCGGCACCAGCTGCCGAGCGCTCTTGACACCGACCCCGTTATGGGGGGAAAATCGGGGTTCGGCACCAGCTGCCGAGCGCTCTTGACACCGACCCCATTACGGGGAAAAATAGGGGTTCGGCACCAGCTACCGAGCGCTCTTGACACCGACCCCGTTATGGGAGAAAAATTGGGGTTCGGCACCAGCTGCCGAGCGCTCTTGACACCGACCCCGCTACGGGAAAAATAGGGGTTCGGCACCAGCTGCCGAGCGCTCTTGACACCGACCCCGTTACGGAGAAAAATAGGGGTTCGGCACCAGCTGTCGAGCGCTCTTGACACCGACCCCGTTATGGGGAAAAAATTGGGGTTCGGCACCAGCTGCCGAGCGCTCTTGACACCGACCCAGTTATGGGGAAAAAATCGGGGTTCGGCACCAGCTGCCGAGCGCTCTTGACACTGACCCCGTTACGAGAAAAAATAGGGGTTCGGCACCAGCTGCCGAGCGCTCTTGACACCGACCCCGTTATGGGAGAAAAATTGGGGTTCGGCACCAGCTGCCGAGCGCTCTTGACACCGACCCCATTATGGGGGGAAAATCGGGGTTCAGCACTAGCTGCCGAGCGCTCTTGACACCGACCTCGTTACGGGGAAAAATAGGGGTTCGGCACCAGCTGCCGAGCGCTCTTGACACCGACCCCGTTATGGGAGAAAAATTGGTGTTCAGCACCAGCTGCCGAGCGCTCTTGACACCGACCCCGTTACGGGGAAAAATAGGGGTTCGGCACCAGCTGCCAAGCGCTCTTGACACCGACCCTGTTATGGGAGAAAAATTGGGGTTCGGCACTAGCTGCCGAGCGCTCTTAACACCGACCCCGCTACGGGGAAAAATAAGGGTTCGACACCAGCTGCCGAGCGCTCTTGACACCGACCCCGTTACGGGGAAAAATAGGGGTTCGGCACCAGCTGCCGAGCGCTCTTGACACCGACCCCGTTATGGAAAAAAATTGGGGTTCGGCACCAGCTGCCGAGCGCTCTTGACACCGACCCCGTTATGGGAGAAAAATTGGAGTTCGGCACCAGCTGTCGAGCGCTCTTGACACTGACCCCGTTATGGGAGAAAAATTGGGGTTCGGCACCAGCTGCCGAGCGCTCTTGACACCGACCCCGTTATGGGGGAAAAATTGGGGTTCGGCACCAGCTGCCGAGCGCTCTTGACACCGACCCCATTATGGGGGAAAAATTGGGGTTCGGCACTAGCTACCGAGCGCTCTTGGCACCGACCCTATTACGTGGAAAGATGGGACCTCGGACTTCGCCGAACTCCCTCTCAGCACTCACAACCTAGCCGAGGTCCCTCTCCTCTTCGGCAAGAGGTGCCGAACCACCTACAGACCTCGGCCTCCTCGGCAGCGAGCGCTGGAAGGGGTCGGAAGTGCGAAACAAGCATGTAGGCCACACAGCGAAGGAAAACGGCCGAGCCGTCCACCAAGAGATCGCGAAAAAACAATTAAAAATTCGGGAAATTAAGGAAGAACTCCTGGAAAGCAATTGTAGAGGTGGGGAGGCATTTTCTAGTCCCCAAACAAGCGATTATTGCCACGAACAATCTTCGAAGACCCCCGAACGACGAATTGACACCTCGCAAAGTTAAAGGGATATTCCTACGAGAACACCATACGAACATAAGAGCTCAGGAGTGACTCAGAGTTCAATCCACTCGAAAAATCACCTCACTACCTCCTTCAAGATTCAAAGCCTTCAATTTGGGCTTCGATGCAACTCTACTAGCCATTAAAACAGTAACACTACTCCTCAAAGGCTGATCAAGCTCAGTCTTCGAGAGTGGGGGGCTCGTGATATGGCTAAAAATGGGGTTTAATCGGAGCCGTCCAAATCAGGCACGAATCTTGATGTCCATGGGTAAAACAGTAATTTCTCCTACCAATGGGTTTGAAGCGGGTACTGGTTCTCCTCCTCGAAAACCCGCTAACCCGCAAACGGATCCACCTCAATCGGTGCGGGTTTCAACCAGCAGAAAGCCCGATCCAGAGGGATAGAATTAGGGTTTCTGATTAGATCCTAATCAACGGCCCTGATTCATGCTTATCCCTCCACCGGGAATTAGGGATTACATCCCTAATCTGTTTACCAGGAGAATATTCCTTATCAGATCACGGGGATTACATTCCTAATTCAATCCCTAAGACGCCTATAAATACCCCCCATCCATCTTCATTAAGAGGTAATCAATCTTTCTCCAGTTTTTGCGCTCATTCATAATTTTTCCTGATTACTGACTTGAGCGTCGGAGGGTGCGTCGCCGGGAACAACCCCGGTGTCTTGCACTTTTTGCAGGTGTACGGCCGGAGAAAGCGTCAAACTCCAACAGAACAGGTACACAGGTTTGCTATTCAGTTTTTCTAAGAATCCACAAATACTATCTGTTTGCCCACACACCAGATTAAGCGGCAACAGATACGGTGTTAGTAAACAATTAGTTTTAAAAGTACGTGTAATACATGTATTTTGTATATAACAAAAATATTGTTATACTATTTAGTAAATTTGTTTTTACATATAAGACCTCTAAAATAATTTATTGCATATACACCCCTAATGACACTTATATAATTCTTTTTTTGTAAAAATATTTAAATTGTAGGAGATTTATTTGCAAAAACTCAATTCTCTTATTCCTTTCGTAATTTTACTCTTCTATCATTACCTCACAAAACCCAATTCGAATTCGCACTATATCGGAACCCAAAATGTAGAGAATCTGAAATCACTTATAGTACTAATAGCGGAACACATAAAAAAAACAGAAACGTCCAAGAACTAGATGCACCAAGAACAAGCCACCACAATAATCGCAATATCTCACAAGAACACAATAATATGTAAAGATAACCAATACTTCTTAATCCCCAATAAATACAAAGATTACAAATAGATTACAACTCTCAATCTCTCTCTCACACATTTGAAACATTCGGCACTCACTGTTAGGGATTTCCTACTAGAAACCCCTATTTCAGGAACTTGTTGAGTTACTCGATGCAATCAATACAAACTACCAAACACACATGAGATCATACTAAATACACCAAAGCACACAAATTTGTCTCGGTTAGGGCTTTCGCCTTAGTCCGGAGGAGAAGAAACCCAATATGTTCTTTAACTAGAGAAGATACAAGAATATTACAATTCTCACCACGGCCCTCTCTCAAGCCTCACCAGCAAGTACTAGTTGTTTACAATTATAGAATCACTCAATCTTTCCTTCAATGAAGTACTCTCTCTCTCTCTTGACTCTCAATGGAGTCCAATAACAACAATATATAGAGATCTAGAGAAAATGTAACACCTCGAATTTTAAAATACCGAGAATATTCGTTTTTATATTCTTATGGTGGTGAGAATTATTTTTACATTATATCCCATTATATTTTATTTTTAAATATTGATATTGGTATGAATATTTGTGTTGTATTGATGCAAATGATATATTTGAGTTTGAGTTGAGTTTTTGTGAAGAAACATTGTTTGCTTTATTTTATACTTTTGGAGGATTATTATGGGATAATTTTATGTAATTTGTATTGTTAGTATTTTAAAGTGCAAGAGTTGGGGTTTATTTATAATATTTTGCATTTGGAGGGCCTATATGTAATTATACCATATTATTTATTATTATTATTATTATCTTCTACCAAAACACCCCCCCCTTCCCTCATCCTTCTTCCTGTTCTTCCTTTTTCCCGATCGCACGCGGAGACCAGCCGAACCCAATCGGCGCGTTCTTTCCCCGCTCGAATCCACCCTCCTACTTCATGGTTTTCGAATTAAATTGGGGAAAAGGCTAATTGAAGGGTGCTCTAGCTCATGGCGCGGAGTCGATTTGGAGAAAGGAATTAGTGGAGGTATATCCCTTTGAATTTATTTGTGTATTTTTATGTGCTTTTAATTTATTTTGCTTAGTAATGGAATATGAAGTTGGTTAGTAGTTTATTTTGATGTTAGGGTTAAGAAATGGGGAAATTATTGAGGAATTTGTAAGTTGCTAATAAATTAGGGTTTTGGGTTTGTAAAAGAAAACTATATATGTGAGAATTATCTTCTTTATAGTAGTAGAATTTTAGTACAACTATTATAATAAGTTGGGGGTGATTTTGGTAATTGTTTGGGGAAAAATATTCTGTAGGAATTTGAATATTACGTGCATTGCACGTGTGCATCCCAGACGTTCGATAAAACGCCTGAGTGATATTAGAAATAGTGTTATTATTTTCTGTGATAGATTCAGATGATTTGAACCTTAATTGTGTTGAAATTTGATAATAGGATATGTTAGCAAATTTGGATGTGGAACGGCGTGCTGGCGCTTCGAGTCTTCACGGGATGCTATGTGAGTATGAATGTATTTATGCCTTTGTGATTTTAAGCAAATTCTAGTATGATCTGAATGATTGATATGAATCCCAGAATAAGGTGTGTGTGTAAAGGGAAATTAGTGTTCGGTGTTGGTGTGCAATATGACGATGAAATACTCGTCTCATGTATTGATATAAATTTACAGACGATAGATTAGATATATATATAGGGGGATGAGTTCTATTTATATAAGATGTCTCTATATGGTGAATTGTTGTGATTTTGAATATCCAGTGTGATGGTAATGTAATGGGTGTATTTATATATATATGATGTTGTGATGTGTTGATTTACTGGGCGTATGCAAACCTGTGATATTGAGATAATAAATAGTATGATATACGCATGATGTGTGGGGTAATGATAAAATAAATAAGGCGGTACAGTTGTGATGTGTAACATTATGATGTGATGATTTTTATGTTAATTACAGTGATATTTCTTTTGTGTGATGTATTGAAAGGGGTAAGTGAGTTGGTGATCATTGTTTATGCGAATAAGTAAATAAAAGATGAGATGCTATGATGATAAAGGGTGATGTTAATATGAAAAGAAAGTGTTAATAGCAATAATTTCGGTTGACTTGAGTTGATACCCCAGGATGGACCTGGGAGTGCAGATACCTCCGGATAGACCGGAGAGAGATATGATACCTCAGGGTTGACCTGAGAGAGAGTTGATTCCCCAGGATGGACCTGGGAGAGCAGATACCTCCGGATAGACCGGAGAGAGATATGATACCTCAGGGTTGACCTGAGAGAGAGTTGATTTCCCAGGATGGACCTGGGAGAGCAGATACCTTCGGATAGACCGGAGAGAGATATGATACCTCAGGGTTGACCTGAGAGAGAGTTGATACCCCAGGATGGACCTGGGAGTGCAGATACCTCCGGATAGACCGAAGAGAGATATGATACCTCAGGGTAAACCTGAGAGAGAATTGATACCCCAGGATAGACCTGGGAGTGCAGATACCTCCGGATAGACCAGAGAGAGATATGATACCTTAGGTGGGACCTGAGAGAGAGTTGATCCCCCAGGATAGACCTGGGAGTGTAGATACCTCCGGATAGACCGGAGAGAGATATGATACCTCAGGTGGGACCTGAGAGAGAGTTGATACCCCAGGATAGACCTGGGAGTGCAGATACCTCCGGATAGACCGGTGAGAGATATGATACCTCAGGGTAGACCTGAGAGAGAATTGATACTCTAGGATAGACCTGGGATAAAATGAATATGATATGAAATGTGAATGAGAAAGAGAAGTGTTTGGTATAAGCTGAAATGAAATTGTGAAGTAAGTGTATTATGAGTTGAGAATAAAGAATAAATAAGTGTTAATAATAAAAGAGATGTGTTATCATGAATAATACGAAGTAATTATGTGTGTGATTATTAAAGTAAAATGTAGTTGATATGAGTTGTACCTTGGAATTGTGTCAAGGAACTACCTGCCCGCTATTTCTGTGGAAATGGTGGGAACTACCTGCCTTGGCATAATTCGTAGGGTGAGTTGGTATGAAAGTGGTAATGATTAGTGGAAATGAAGAGTTAAATAAAGTGAAGATGATGGGTGATTGAAGTGAATTAGTAACCAAGCTATCGGCTTGAGATGTAATGTGATATTACCCAAACTGTGTGTTTGAGGTGCAGTGATTATTACCCAAGCTATCGGCTATGGGGTGTGATATGTGGTGGTCCCAGATTGTGTTTGGGGATTAAGTGAACATGATAATAAGATTTATTGTGTATAAGAAAGAGAAATTACTAAAGTGGTGTAGTGAGTTATGAATGAGCTATAAAACATGTTTTGATGCAATAAGAATGTGCATTCGTATAAGTGATACGGTGATGATGTGATGAAATGCAAGTTAATTAATTATAATGTGTAAGGAGAGGTTATGTTTGTGTTATATGACGTGAATGAATATGGCATTAAGGGAATGAATGTATATGTTTCTGATGTGATACATGATTTAATGCAATACAATAAATACTTGTACTATGAAAGTGGTTATGAAAATGATTAATGCAGAAAGTATGTTGTGCTATGAGTTTGTATCCATATAAATGGTTATGAAAGAAAGATATAATAGCATCTTGTTAGTGATATTTATATAAGTAGTGAAATGCTAATATGATGATAATTGCGAAGAAACGAATATTCGGGTTAGGGGATTCAAATTGAAAAGGAATGGATTGAATGGAAATTTGTATTGTGCGAATATAAAGTAAGGATAGATGTGAGGTTGATGTGAAATATATAATGGAATGTGTGAGTATGGGTAATTTTATAATTTGATACAGATGTGAAGAGTAATTGAATATAAAGCCGTATTGATGATGTTTTTAAGTTCAGAGGTTCCAGATGTATCTTCTTACTTGATGTTTGTAAGTTTAAATTATTTTCGTTATACAATTTAATTTATTCGTTAGATTTTTAAATTATACTCACATCAGAAATGGCTAACCCCTTAGTGTTTGGGGGGTTAGGGAGTTCCTGGACTACCCTAGATCTCCTACTGTTATAGGTCCTCAGCAGTGCAGAGGTGAGGCACAGATTTCGTTGAGTGAAGTCTTTTACATAAAATTTTATGTATAAGTTTAGTGATGTGAATAGTAGAATCTATGGTTTAAATTGTAATTTGAATGTATAAGCTTGTAGATGATGTTGGTGAGTATAGTACGAAGTGGTATGGTATGTTTGTAACCCGTACCCACCTCGTTGTGGTGTACCGGGCTCTGTGGTAGGTTTTACAAAGGTTTTTCTAAAAACTTTACCTCGTTTTCAAAGGAATTTATGGTTTTTAATTAATATTTGATATACTGTTATGAGTTTGGCCCCCAGAGCATTATATTATATTGCTTGTATGTTTCTGCTCATTTTGGCCTGGGGAGCCCGTGAAATGATTGTGTGTATTGTGAGCTACGAAATTTTGAGCAGAATTCCGTAAGCCAATTGTGTTTCGGGGCAGAAATTACAGGGGAGACTCTGCCCAAATTTTTATTGATATATAACTATTTTAGTTTATGTTTAAAGTGATAGAGAAATTGAAAGATTTGAGTTTGGAGTCAAAAAAAAATTTGGGGCGTTACAGAAAACCTAGTGTGATATCTTGATACAGTAACCATTTGATATTCCTGAAGAGATAACCCTACGATAGGAGCCGTCAGATCTAACTTGAAGAACAAGTTGGGCTTCTCACGAATCACCAAGATCCGACCCAATAAACCCATCAGCGCCACGACCGGTCGACTGCACCCCCAAGGTCAGTCGACCGCCCCCCTCTCGGGACTTCTGCACCTTATGACCGGTCGATCGCACCCTTCGACCGGTCGACCGCTACTTCTGCAAATACAGCAGTTGACTGTTTCCTTGCCTCCACTCCGTTTCCAATCTTCTCGGTTCCTCCATTGTCTGATCGTCTTCTTTATCCAATCTATCTAGTATGCAAGACATAAACCCAACAATCTCCATCTTGGATTGCATACTCATGAATCCACACCTGTGTGATTTGAAGCCCTCTAGACTCTTTTCCTTCTTTTCTTGCAAACAACTCGTTTCAATGGCTTCCTCTACCTGTTTTTTCTCCCGCAGTATGCCCCCTCAAGGGCACACCCCAGTAGATGTAATCATGGAGGTGCCACCATCCACACGAACTCCACTTACCTCAAGGCTCTCTCCACCTTCCGACGATATTTGAACGTCGCAGTTTCGCTCGGATGATTCTAGTGACGACATACTAGATAGTGCTTTAGGAACAATGGGCTTCAAACCACTTGGCCAAGGTTTCCTGTTCCCACAAAGCTGGTAGAGGTTGTGCTGAATCCGCCCAATCCCCCTCTTACCCTTCATCACCTTACGATAACTTTTCCAAACTGAACGAACTCCACCTGGAACTGTGTACCTGCAGTCCTGAATATCTAGAGTTCTCATGGAAATAAGGCTCTGCTTCATCAAAGAAATATGCATGCCCTCCTCTAGTGTATGTCCCCTTCCGCCTGTCATCTTCAACTCATTTGTTTTCTCACATCTTACTTCACAAGTCTTGTCAATCTTCGTTCTCACACAACGGCATGACGCAAACTTGTAAGTAAAAACCATTACTTCACAAATTTTATCAAACTTCGTTCCCACACAACGATATGATGCAGACTTGTAAGTAGAAACCATCTCCATCTCGGAGCAAACTTGAGAAGAACTAACCGAATCTAAAGAACAACCGAAAATCACATCTAAAGAACTTGAAACAAAGGCACTGTTTAAGCCTTCACCTGATTCAGCGGCACTAAATTTGGCACCCCTCTGACTCAATCGCTTGCAATAGTCTCTCATGTAATGCTCGATTGCAATAGTCTCTCATGTACTGCTCAATTCCTTTACACTGGTGGCCACGGACCTTACCCCGATATACACTTTTCCTTTCAATCAAAGTACAATCCACCTCCAAGCAACTCACAGAAGTTGACGCCGATTTCTGACTCTCCTTCCTAAGTGCATCCTCCTCCAACTCCTTGATCATACCTGCTATGAAAAACTTATCCTTGGTAGATTTCTCACCTAGCACGGTTATCATGTTGGATGGATTTGATGGTGAATATATTGAGTTGGAAACCCTTAGATTATCTGCGTTGAATGCCCTCAGTTCAGATAACTCCTTATTGAACTCCACTTCATGATCTAGAAGAGCGGTACTTTTCTTCATCGAGAAACCCTACAACTTTTTTCGATGGTGCATCCGAATTTGTGACGACGATCCTGAGTAGTCAGTTCTGAATCTTGCCCAAAGACTCGCCGTACTTCTCCTATAGCTGACTTCGTTCATCAATGACAATCGGATTAAACCTAAGGCTTCTGAACACATTTGCTTCCACATCTCTTGCTTTGTGCCGATTGGTCTCCCTTTATCTACTTCTAGGACTAGATCTAAGTCCTGTTGAACCGATGCTTCATGCATGTCCACCTTCAAGAGATTAAAGTAGATCTTGCCTTTGAACCACTTGATATTCGTGATTTGATCTGCCATCATCTCCTAGGAACTCGAACAAACCCTTAAACCGGAAGCTCTGATACTAATTGTTAGGGATTTCCTACTAGAAACCCCTATTTCAGGATCTTGTTGAGTTATTCGATGCAATCAATACAAACCACCAAGCACATATGAGATCATACCAAGCACACCAAAGCACACAAATTTGTCCCGGTTGGGGGTTTCGCCTTAATCCGGGAGAGAAGAAACCCAAGATGTTATTCAACTAGAGAAGATACAAGAATATTACAATTCTCACCGCAACCCTCTCTCAAGCTTCACCAGCAAGTACTAGTTGTTTACAATTAGAGAATCACTCAATCTCTCCTTCAATGAAGTACTCTCTCTCTCTTGACTCTCAATGGAGGCCAATAACAACAATATATAGAGATCTAGAGAAAACCTAGTTTGATATCTTGATACAGTAATCATTGGATATTCCTGAAGAGATAACCCTACGATAGGAGCCATCGGATCTAACTTGAAGAACAAGTTGGGCTTCTCACGAATCACCAAGATTCGACCCAATAAACCCATCAGTGCTGTGACCGGTCAACCACTGTAACACCCCTGCCCCGGGCTCAGACAATTTATACAATTTATAAGACAAATTAGATACTATGTAGTACAACTGCCCACCACAGTCTGCCTCTCAAAAGGTGGTTAACCGAATTGGTGACTCTTGATCCTTGGCTTTTATTATATATATAATATTTTATCATTCGAAAGCATCGATGTGGGATATTTTTCCCACACCTTTTCCCTTTCCATACCGTGCACACCCTAGGGATAATTCTCCCCCTAGGTGCCACGTCACACACAAGAACACAGCACTCATGTGCTGCTTCCCCATCAAACCCGGTGGGTCCCCCCACCTTCACAAACCGATTTCAAAGAATCCTTTCATTTCAAATCCAAATAAAATTCTTTATAAATCCCTCCTATAGAGTATCTCTATAGGACCAAGTCAAATTCATTATATATTTCAAACCATATATATATTTCAGAAATACGGGGTATTACATACACCCCCCCTTCAGAAATCAACATCCTCGCTGATGAGCACGGGGCATGCACAATCTAGTGCAGGATCTACTTTCTAGCCGATGTAGAGCATTTCTGTGAGCGTCACTCTCGTCTTTGGAATTCTGGAGACCAATCCCACTCTGCGGATCATTCTGTGGATCTCTGTCCATCGTCCCAGACTTCTGGGGATTGTCTGTCTCACTCCGCCGATCATCCTGGAGTCCATAACTCACTGCTCTCACACACTCGGTGTCGAAAGTCGGCTCTGATACCATTTGTAACACCCCTGCCCCGGGCTCGGACAATTTATACAATTTATAAGACAAATTAGATACTATGTAGTACAACTGCCCACCACAGGCTGCCTCTCAAAAGGTGGTTAACCGAATTGGTGACTCTTGATCCTTGGCATTTATTATATATATAATATTTTATCATTCGAAAGCATCGATGTGGGATATTTTTCCCACACCTTTTCCCTTTCCATACCGTGCACACCCTAGGGATAATTCTCCCCCTAGGTGCCACGTCACACACAAGAACACAGCACTCATGTGCTGCTTCCCCATCAAACCCGGTGGGTCCCCCCACCTTCACAAACTGATTTCAAAGAATCCTTTCATTTCAAATCCAAATAAATTTCTTTATAAATCCCTCCTATAGAGATACTCTATAGGACCAAGTCAAATTCATTATATATTTCAAACCATATATATATTTCAGAAATACGGGGTATTACAACCACACCCCCAAGGTCGGTCAACCGTCCCCCTCTCGGGACTTCTGCACCCTATGTCCGGTCGACCGCACCCTTCGACTGGTCGACCGCCACTTCTGCAAATACAGAAGCTGAATGTTTCCTTGCCTCCACTCCGTTTTCAATCTTTTCGGTTCCTCCATCGTCTCAACGTCTTCTTTATCCAATCTAGTATGCAAGACAGAAACCCAACACTCACCTCTCTTGAAGTTGTACAATGATATGATTCACCAATTCAGAGTTACAAACCTTGGAGTTTACAGCCACTTATATAGTCCTTAAGTAAACCATAAAAGATAAACACAAATACAGCTTATTGGACCCAAAATCCATCTGTCCAAATAACATATAGCGCCGCTCGCGGTTGACAGCACTTCATTGCAGTCGACTGCAATAAGTCTCGCCAAGACCTGAGGACTAGACGGTCAACTGCACAGTCGACTGTCCCACTCTCTAGAATGACAGTAGCTAAGGTCGGTCGACTGCACCCCGTTGCGATCACCACAATTCAGGATGCGGTCGACCACAACTCCTTTAGCTGCCTTTCTGCCTTTGTTGCATTGTTGCCTTCTGTTTGTTGTCTTGTATTTTCCTCTTCTTCTCCAACTTCGAATTATGTGCCTACGTGTATTTAAGGTCACACTTCCTAACTTCAAACTCTCTACCATCCTCTCTCTATTTCCCCTATCTTTTACCTTCATCACTCTCATTTTCTCAAACCCAAATTAAAAGAAAACATTAAGTTGTAACACATTAGCGCCTGGCTCGCCCGCTGAGTGAGATTGGGTGGCAGAGAAAGAGAGCAGAGTGATGGATATGGCATGGTGCAATCTCAAGTGTCGATCATGCTGGAGCGCGATTTTCTGGACGATCTGACGACCAGTACCTGCTTTCGGAGCCCCTTACCTCGACCGACGCTTTGGTCGAGCTATGGCCATTCTACCTTGGTCGAGCTATGGAGTTTCGAGCTATGGTCGAGCTATGGAGTTGGCATCGTATTTTTGAAATTTCATGGGTCCTTCCTCATTTGTAATCTTCCGTTTGTTCACGAAAGATGAATCATTTTTTTGCCTTGAGGATAAAGAGCTTCTTTGACCATGATATATTTGTCACTCCATCTAGGAGCTCAATGTAGTCTTTATGAGAATTCTTCACGAGTGAGTCTTTCAAGTTTTTGTTAGTGATGTTGTGGCGGAAAACGGCAGCCGGCACTGATGATTCTCGGGAGGATCGAGATGGATCGTGCTTCGGCTGTGAAGTGCTTGACAAAGTTTTCAGTAGTTCTCCATCCTTTTGCTTTAATTTCAATAAGGTGGCACTTGTTTTTTCAGTATTGCGACTAGTGACAAAGTGTGCTATGAAGAGTTCCTCAAATTGGTCAATGGAGAATATTGACTCCGGAGTTAGGCGGGAGTACCATTCCCTTGCATATCTTTTCATTGTTGTGAAGAATGTTCTACACATGAGGACATCAGTGGCGTTGTAGACCATCATCAGAGTTTTAAAACTCTCAATATGGTCCATCGAGTTTGATTCACCATTTCATGACTCGAGTTATTGAGCTTTGAAGTTCTTTGGAATTGGTGCATCGAGGATGGATTTGGTCTAAGGAGGTCGGCTTGGGCAGTAGGCCATGCTGGAGCAGTTCCCTTCATTACTTTTCTGTTCTAGCCGATCTTCTACTTCTCGGAAGCGGCGAACATACCCCTTGGATTCTTCTTCTCTAGAGGGTTGACGCTGATCTTGACTGCCTTGGATGGCTCGGAGTATGTCAAACATGAAGTTTTCCAGTTTAGCCCTAGTGACGGGGGCCTCTTGCTCTTTGTTTCTATCACGCCCCGCTTCCAAAAAAACACAGAACACAAGTGCGTGACATTAGCCCAGTGAATGACTTGCGTCATCCATAAGTTGTTACTGACTCAACTCAACAATATAAACAAGAAAGCGATACAACCACGCATGCACAAAAAAAACAATCACATGAATAACAAAACGAATTGAAACATGAAATAGCAATAAGATAACCAAATCTAAAAAAGTAACAATTCTGGGTTAAATGCCCACAATATAATAAAATAACATTATACAATGAATTTGGTCTCCACAACATAAACGATAAATAAATAAGCGACGATGCTATTAATTCTTTCACCAGTGTTGTTCTCCCAATCCATCAGAAAATTCTCCTTGATTACTTGTAAGCTGTTCATCTAAAAAGAGAGAATAATATGTCCTTAGAGCAAGTCATGGACGAAAAGTAGAGGAAAGTAGTGAAACAGTGGCAATAAGGATAGTCAATAACAATAACAATAAACGAAAATGATAACGGTAAACAATAATGATAACAATGTTCAATAATGATGACAATACGCAATGATGATGCGATGATTATCTTAAGTCTATTATTCAATTTAGTCCTAAGTAATGCACGTACTACTGCATCCCATACCACAGGTTCGATGCGTACAATCAATGTTGTTTAGACCTAAGTGATGTACTCTATAGATCATGTACTCGGAAACGATAATCATTATTCACTAATCACGATTCACACTTTGATGCACGATACGATAATTTGGCAACAATACGATACACGATAGATTGGGTTACCATCGTAAGCCACAATCAATCGATAAAACACTAGCCGATAACACTATTAAGGAAAACATGGGTCCCTCCTCTGAGTATAGTCTCTACATTGTTCACTACTTAAATCACCCTTAAACCCCGACTTAATTAACAATTAATTATTTAATCAATATGCAACAACGATTGACAATATTACGATACTAGTAGGGAACAACAGGGACCATAATATCAATGGGGATACGATAAGACGATCAATAGGGAATACTAGAATGATGACAATACAACACTAAGATCATGCAATGCAATTCATACAATCCAATGGATCAAATACAACAATATAGATTCGATTATATTATCAAACATGGAAACTTAATTCTGGACAGCAGTAGGTCACTGTACCAAAATCGGATTTCCCGCTGCTACAGAATTGCAAAAGTGGATCGGTCAGAAGTTTCAGAAAGTAGACTCTCTCTCGGTTCCAACGCATATTTAAAGTCAAAGTTTCGATAACAGTAGCTAGGTTAATTATAGGGTTCTTTACAAATTACTGATTCTGGCTGGTTATCGATGCCAATTATTTACAGTTATAAAATTAGCAAATATTCACTTTAAAAATTAGTAAAAATAATTATCATGACCCTAAGCATGTTAAATATCAATCTGGAATTTATCATACCAATATTTGATCATTAGTTCATCTATTTAATTAGTTTAACATGGTGTAGTCGTGAATCAGGAAATTCTGGGAATAAAACACAGCAGTGGTAAAATCATCATATCTCATGCAATATAAGTCGGAATTCAATAATTTCTAGTGTTCTGGAAACTAGAAACATAGGGTTATATTTCATGTTTACAGACTTTCATTGTTCAGTGTCAATAGATGGGTCAAAAAGATCATACCAATTTCAGACAAACAGTAAAAATTCTGGATTAACATATTTCATGGTATAAAAGTGATATAGGGTTATAGTATTCAATTAGTCGATTATCTTAGATTAACATGGTAAGCATGATGATGAATAAATACAATCAAGCGTCAATCTAACGCTAAACAATACATCAAATCAATGATTCAATCAATAGCAACCTAAGATACAACTCTACAATCGTTTATCGATGGGAAAAAACAATCCCATTTCCGTCAGACTTTCTCTGAATCGTAGTGAAGATTCCTTTTGGTTTAGTGATTTTTATTATAGAAAATTGGTTTATCAAGATGTCAATCTGATATCTTATTTCAGTTCGATACGTCCACTTACGATACTTACCTTTGGCTTTCATCTCGGTAAGTGTATTATTCTAAATTTTCCCAAAAGGACATTCATTCATTTCTTTCTTCCCCGTCGTAGCTACTTCACTGAACTTGTCACTGACAAGAACAACTAGTTTATTGATAAAAAAACCCGGACATGCATGAATGATTCATAATATAAAAAGATCTACATGAAATGCATGAAAGACACGATCTTTAGAGTCCAATATCGGCACGAAGTCCAGAATAAGGGGATTATCTCGTATAAATTTTCTACATTCCCAACAAGGAACAAGACAATAACAATATACGCTGAATACGATGAGATCTACTTGCGAGAATTTCAATAAACATTCTTGAACACAGATATAATGAACGATTCAAGAAAGAGACAGGACTTGCCTTTAGACGATTATCCGGTAATTAGTAGAATAATGGGATTAGGATCCTGGGGTGACGAAACACGAACCCGCAGCAACACGTGCACACTACGTGCAAAAGAGACAGCAGTAGCAAGATTAGCAATGGCAGCAACCAGCGAGAGGGCTGCAGCTCGACGGCTGATGGCATCGAGGAAGGACAAGGACGGGGTCGACGTGGGTGCTGGGTGAGGAAGGGAGGACTGACGGCACTGGTGGGGGTTGCGGTGATGGGGAGAAGGCAGCGACGGCGTTGCAGGGCATCGAGCGATAGGGTGCTGTCGAAGGGTGGTGCTTAGGGGGGTTCAATGGGTTCAGTTGAAGAAGGGGACGATGATGGTGGGGTGCAACGGTGGACTTCGACGGAGTGGGGTGAGGTGACTGGAAGGCGGCTCGACGGGTCGGGAAAGCACAAAGGGGGAAGGAAGAGGGTGACGACTGTGGGTAATTATATAACAACCTAGATTTTTTAAATAATGTTTTTGAGGTGTATAAATGAATTAAAATGATTTTGATGATTTAATAAATATTTTTCTGAAATTTATCTTTTTACAAGTGCAAAATACGTGCAAATATTTTTTTTGGAAGTTCAAAGTCAGAAAATAATTTTGGGAAAACCTATTATTTATTAGTAGGTATTATTTGTGAATTTTTTGAATTTTTCTGATATTTATTTGACCTATTTGCAAATATTTCAAAAAGATGAGCTTCTGTGCAAAATTACCACTTGGAGGAAAAACTCCTGATTTTTCAGATTTCTGGGTTGAGTATGATGGCTAGCCAACTTTGAGGTAAAAAGTTTACTTTTTGTTTTAATAGATTTGGTTTATTTCGCTAATTTCTTAAAGAAGGGTCTTTTTTGCAAAATTGCCACTTAGAGGCCAAAATTACAAAATTTGTTTTCTCGGTTTTGAAACAAGTGCCGGCCAGATCTGAGAATTTGTTTTTGTTTTTAAATCTAATTTTAATTAGTTTATCTAATTTTCAAGTATAAGGATTTACATATGTAAAGATATATTCAAAAGGGATATTTTGCAAAACCTACTCAAAATCCTAATAACCAAATTTTCTGTAACATCTCGTATTTTTATTTTAATTTAAAAAGTATTTTTTTTTCAATTTTTGCACGTATGATGCACGTGCTAATTTTTCCATCCCTATTTTTCTTACTCTTATTTCTTATTCTAACATGCATAAGTCTTTTTATTTAGCCTTTCATCAAACCCATAGGCCTAAGAATGGATTCTAACCCACTAGACTAATTAATTAATTAATTAAAAAGTAAGTCCACAAGACAATCCCAGCAAGTAAATCTATTTTTTTTTTTTGTGCATGGACTCACACATAACATGCAACAACTTTTAATACACATTTTAGAATTATAGGAATTGTATTTAATTTGTGTGTGTGCGTGCACTAGTGCACAACACGTGCACGTGCTTTGAGAGAGAGTGGGGGACCAGTCGGTTTTAGAAGAGAGAGAGGTCGGGAGTTGTAAGGTTGGGGGTTATGGGGGTTAGAGTAGTGAAGAGGTGGAGAATTAAGTGAGAAGTTATTAGGTGGAGAAATTTGCAATTTAGCCCTTCACTTTGTCCTATAAATACCCTTATTGTTTCTTCTCATTTCAAACCAAAATAAACCAAAATAGAGAGAGGAAAAAGAAACAGAGTTAGAGTGTTCTCGTTGCTTGTTGGAGTGCTCTTGCTAGGAGGAGAAGGACTCGGAGTTGGATTGTTGGAGCTAGGGGTGGTGTCTCATCTTCTTTGTTACAAATTCTTTATAAGAGGTGGGTGTTCTTTATGCTTCCTAATTCATAAGTTGAGCATGCTAGAATATGACATTAGTAATGTAGATCAAATTGATGTAATATGGGTGATCTTGTAAATGTAGAAAATGCATGCTAATATATTAATTGAGTAGTATAGATAAAGTTGATGTGATAATTAGAGAACAAATCCATAATATTATGTATGTTATGAATTGTAGAAATTTTTTTAAGATTAAGAAACTAATAGTCATCATGTTAGTTGGAAATGAGAAAAAGAAATAATGAGTATTTGTCATATGCATGTTAATTTACAAGTGTAGAAACATGTAATTGTAAAAACAATTGTAGATACTTTCCCTTATAGTTAAAAATGAATTTTTGTAAAGTCAAATTGGTACACATAGATTCATTTAAATTGTTTATAAGAGATATAAATTGCTAGTTTGACTAAATTGAAGAATTACAATTCATGTTCATAAAATAGAACAAATAAATTTGAAACTTAGATATTTTGTCTAAAATATGAATTATATATTTGTGAGTTATTGTTAGAAAGTAAAACCTTTCTAGATGAACAAATTACAGTCTAATGAAAGATTATATCAAATGAAAAATCGAGTTTTGAGAAAATATTTGAATAACAGAAAAATCGAACAAAAGCATAATAGCTTAACTCGATAGTTAGAAATCGCACATGGACTTCTTGGTTACTCAGCGTACCATAAGTCTATCCCTGTAGCGCGCCTGTGGTCTGGATCGCGAGTTCGAAACTCGGCAAACCCCTTTTCTTTTGCTTTCGATTTTTAATTAAATCCAAATAGTGGAATGCAATATATATGGTTTCGGTTGCCTTTTGAAACACTAAGTCCACATGGACTATTTGGCTAGCGGAGTGGGCTTTGGGCGCTTTACTGTAGCTGGTGGTTGAGGCTTGGTTTGAATCCTGATGGCTTCAAACCTTTTTTTGGGTTTGTTTTAATAAAAACGAGTATTTTTAATACCATTAAAAATTTGGGGAAAATTCTAATATTCCTATAAAATGATAAAGAATTTATTAAAAATAGTTTTAGAATTTTTCATGTATATTTTGAGAAATAAAAGAGGAATTGGGATAGAAGATAAGTTATTGATTTTAAAATTGTTTATTTGAGTGTATGACCTTTATTTTGAAAAGAAGAGAAAAATATGTGCCATGTTATGGGATTCTCTTGATGAAAACATATACTTGTGTTGAGTAAGAAATACTTGATGTGGAAATTGCTATATGAGCCTAAATTGCTAATGAGACTTAAAGTGATGAACCTATCTTCATGAAAAGAATTATTTTTTGATTTTGAATTGTGAATGAATATATGAATCATGAGTAATGCTAAGATAAGACATTGATCAAATTGTGGATACGTTGAAGATATGGATACATTGAGTTTAATACATGATGATTGAAGGGTATGAGTTCCCATGGATTCTTGTACATGAAAGGTTGTAATCTAGAGTTTAGTGAGACCTCGGGTACCGGCATTGTTGAATTAAAAGTTTTGAGTTACATTTTGAGATATGGCCATGGAGATATCTCGGTATTTGTGAATAAGTCCGGTAGGTGATAAAACTAACTCTAGGTATGATAATTTATTCATGTCTTGAACTTAAGAACTAGGCACATAAGTGAAGATATAGTAAAACTTAGGCAAACGTAAGTGGGCCACTCTATATAGTCGAGCGGTGGATTCCGGGACTATAAACCCAGTCGGACGGTGGATTCCAGGACTTGGTTGCTTCGTGAGAGACGAGCTTTTATTTTAAATTTGGGACTATGCGTAGTCGGGCGGATAGTTGGCCGTACTCCAATGTATATACGTATACCAGGGCAAGAGGGGCACTTGCGGGATGTTCGCACGATGAGGAGTCTGTTATAACAGTCGGGCGGTGGACTCCGGAACTGGGATTCGTACTCGTGGAATGATCTAAACCATGCTTTATTATTGGATAGTTGTCATGGTGAGGGATCGAACCCATTAATATGGAGTACGTAGGTGCTTGCCCTCGGATCTATGTAGTATAAGATGCATACAATCCAAACAAGTATACATTAGTGTCATCTTAGTTTTAAAAAAAATCTGCATTAAGTTGTTTAGTGTCACATTAGTGTCACAAATTCAAAGGCATTGCATACACTTACATGTTTAGTGTAGTCACATTTAATACTTTATTTGCATTTAAGTTTGTGGTTTGTTAAGGTATTGAGATCGTTATATTTTCGGCATAGAGAGGATGGCCGTGTATAACATTTTTCGTCAGTTGTAAGCAACTGATGTGCCCACAGTTTTATATGCAGGAATTGGATTATTCATGAAGATATAAAGTCGATATACTGGTGTTGATTTATTTAAAAGTTAAAGATGTTGCAATTGTATAATTTTTCATTGTTGTACTTTATTTTATCTTCCGCTGTGTAAACAAATGTAAAGGACTTTATTGTATTATAAAAAGTTCAAATTTCTTTATAAAATTGTACGAAGTGAAGTGTAAAGATCCTGTGGAACTTCGAATTTGGTCTTATTTGGAATTTGGGGCATTACATTTTTGGCCTTATATAACTGAGGCGTAGTTGTCTCTTTACTGCACT
>JACEHZ010000093.1:0-182500 GCA_017893485.1 Hemerocallis citrina
ACACATGGGTTTTCTTTATTATTGATTTCTTGGAGTTTCAAAGCGAGGATCTTTGTTTTCTTGCAAAGGGAAGGACTTTTCTTATTCTTTTTATTACTTCGGTTGATTCTTCAAAAAGGTGAGTGACATATATTTTATTTCTTGCTGTTGTATGCATGTTGTATGTGATGATTTGTCTATTAGAAAGCATGTTAGATGATGGTATGGTAATATGATGAATTATTGATGGATAGATGAATGCAGGGGCGGAGGTACTGCTGGGCCAGGGTGAGCGGCCGCTCACCCTGGACTCAGCAGGCCCGTGTGTAATAGGCCCTTTTTTTCCGCTCCCCCTCAAAATTGCCAAAAAGCTCATACTACCCCTCCCCGCTCTCTTTCGGCCCACGAAAACTTCACCTGCCCGCTCCAGTCCACCTCTTCATCTCCTCATTCTCTTCTTCTCCAGTTCTCTTCCTCATTTGTTGAAAAATTCGGCCGCATCCAAAAAACCCTAGATCCCCTTCTCTTCGTCTCTTCAATCTCTTACCACAATCGAAACCCTAGATCCCCATCATCTTCGTCTCTTCATTCTCTTCATTTTCGACCACAATCGAATTCGAAACCCTACATCCCCATCCAATCCCCCAATTTCCAAACCTCCATTTCCCAAACTCGCGACTCCGAAGTCGAAAGGGAAGAGCCGAGGAGGTGGTAGCTATTCAGCCAGACCAGAGCCAAGGTACTCATTCATTTCCCCCATTTTGTGTTTGAAATTTTCAGAATCTCTATTGGTGATCAAAGATGGGGTTTTTGATTGACTCTATCACCTCTTCTTTGATCTGTTGAGGTCGCGGTGTCAAAAAACATAGGGTTGCCCAATGCAAGAGTAGTCTTTACATCACAGAGCTTAGTTGTAAATCTTGTGATGATTCTCAGGAAAGTGTTATAACTTCAAAATTTTCTTAATACGTTAATGCACTATTTTAGGTGTGTTAAGAAACACTGAAACAGGCTTAAAATGGCAGTTTTGAAAATAAGTACTCAACTTTTAATTATGTTTCCCAAATACCAAATTTGAGTCTAAAAGTGCCTTTAGAATTAAAGCAGTCTCCAAAAGCATTACTAAACAGAGACTTAGAGTTGGGACTTTGTTGCAAATGGCTGCCAAATCATATTGATTGCAACACCTTTTAAGTTTCTTGAGACCCGAAGAAGTGGGCTTGTAATGTAGCTTTGGATATTAATTTGGACAAAGTACTATTCCTCATCAAGAATTGAGTCCTTCAGATGTAGGGTGGAAATGCTAAGCAATTAACGAATTATAGGTGTATTGAGGAAAGAACAGGGACTCTCAAACTCGCTGTTCACCTTCCAACAAGTGATTAATTAACAAAGTAACAATGGTTAGACCGAGTAGTTTGAATAAATGCACTACCTTATGATATTTAAAACACTCGGCAAGACCTACTTATGAGAGAGTGGGAATGTTTAAGGGTTACTGAAGCCATGTGACTATCTTTCACTTTCCTTTGAGATCAAATTTTCGAGGACAGATAAATATATAGTAGGGAAAATCGCTTCAATTCCTCAATTTTGAATCTAAGTTGTATATGCCCAATGCTTCATATTAGTATAAGGGTTACTGAAGCCATGTGACTACCTTTCACTTTCCTCTGAGATCAAATTTTCAAGGACCGATAAATATATAGTAGGGAAAATTGCTTCAATTCCTCAATTTTGAATTTAAGTTGTATATGCCCAAATGCTTCATATTAGTTTGAATTTAATTTTTCTTTGATTGAGTTACTGCTACGCGACTTTGAGCGGGTGTTTGTTTTTGTTTGTGTATCTTTCAGGTGTTGATGCTGCTCAAATCAAAGATGGGAGGCTAGTGGGTTACGGAATTCAATGACACATTGACACTCAGTCCCATTACCATAAAAGAAGAAATCAATTTGAGGTGAGCACATTTCATACTTGTGTATCAGTGTATGTTTTGATCGTCACTTCACTCACTTGTGAATATTATACATATCATTGACATTTCAACCAAATAGTTCTCCATTAAAAGCTGGAGTTGGCATAGTTGAGCATTTTAACTCAAGTTGTCATTAGTTTCCCCAATTTGCATTGTTGGCAGAAATTTGTAACCAAGAAAATGAATTGCACAGCCAAATAAATCTCTATTGTGGGTGATTTATCCTAACCAAGAAAAGTAGGTTGTTTATCTTAAATACAGGTGACAAGGATTTGTTCGTTGTGCGTAAGATAGGGCCGTTACACCATCCATCTAACATAAGGAGTGCATTCTTCCCGATCTGGTGTCATGGTGTGGATTGATCTTGTGACTCTCATTGATAGACCCCCAAAACCTTACCAATCCACCCCAACCTCCTCTTTTCAGATGAAAAGGATGATTTTGACAAGAAATTTCATTCTGAAATCTATTTCCTGTTAAAGACAGTTAATTTAACTTTCTTTAACTTTCTAACTTTCTAAATTCTGACTTGAATTGTCTCCACAAAGACTTGCATTGCACTGGCGTGACCAATGTATCTCTATTGTTTGATACTAATTTAATTTTTTAACAATATTCAAACAGTTATGGATAAATTTTTGAAAAGAATATCAAGGGAGGATGGTGATTCAAGTGTTCGTCCTCCTCGTCCTCGTGTAGAGCTGAACGTTGATGACCTTGCATCTGATCCTGGAAATAGGAAAAATATTTATTCCTTTGATGCTAATGATAGAGAGATAATTCGAAGGCATTATTGGCAAAAAGGTCCGTATCAACCAAAGTCTCATGTCTTCCCTTCTAGGAATTTTGGCAACGAGAAAAGAAAGTTTCTTCCTAATTGGTTTCAAGAACACCCTAATAGGAGTTGGTTGGAGTATAGTGTGTCTAAAGATGCTGCATTCTGTTTATGTTGTTATTTATTCAAGCCCGAAAGTGGTTCTCAAAGTGGTGGTGACAAGTTTGTTGGTGAAGGATTTACAAATTAGAAGAAAGGGCCACACAAATTCAAAGAGCATGTAGGAGGTCATAATAGCATTCATAATTCATGCATGAAGAAGTATCTTGATTTAATAAATCAAAGACAACATATAGATGTTCAGGTGGTAAAGAAATCAGACAAAGTTCGAATGGAGTATCGCACGCGTTTACTTGCTTCAATTAAAGTTATTAAATTGCTTTTGTGTCTAGGATTTCCATTTCGAGGACATGATGAATTTGGTGTATCAGATAATCGGGAAAACTTTCTTGAAGTACTAGAGTTTTATGCTGAAGATAATGAAGAAGTGAAAAAAGTTGTTTTGAACAATGCTCCAGAGAATAATAAGTTGACAAGCCCAATGATTCAGAAGGATATTGTGAAAGCAATAGCAGCTGAGATCACAAATGTAATCATGGATGATCTAGGAAGTGATTTTTTCTCTATTTTAGTTGATGAATCTAGAGACATATCCGTGAAAGAACAAATGGTTGTATGTCTTCGTTATGTGAATAAAAAAGGTTGTGTCGTTGAACGTATTCTTGGAGTGGTACATGTTTCTTCTACTACTGCTATATGTTTGAAGGAGGCAATTGATATTCTTTTTGCTAATCATGGGTTGAGTATATCACGATTGCGTGGACAAGGTTATGATGGAGCTAGCAACATGAATGGTGAATATAATGGTCTCAAAACACTGATTATGGGAGAAAATCAGTCTGCCTTTTATGTTCATTGTTTTGCTCATCAGTTACAGTTAGCACTTGTTGGTGTTGTTCATAAGCATAGGACTATTGCCCCATTCTTCAACTTAATTACCAAATTGTGCAATATTGTTGGAGGTTCAACAAAATGACATGATGTTCTTCGGGATAAACAGTTTGAGAGATTGATTGCGGGAATAAGTAGTAGTGAAATTGAAACAGGGCGAGGATTGAATCAAGAAGCTACACTAAAGCGCTCAGGAGACACACGTTGGGGATCGCACTTTAATACTCTTTTGAGTGTAATTCACTTGTTTCCCTCAATAAATGAGATACTTGAAGTTATTGATGAGGATGACCTACATGGAGATGCAAATATGCTATTGAAGTTATTTGATTTTGAATTTGTATTTAATTTGCATTTGATGAGAACCGTATTGGGAATCAGTAACGAGTTATCTCAAGCATTACAGAGAAGGGACCAAGACATTCTAAATGCAATCAATCTTGTGGGTGTAACCAAAAGACAATTACAGAAATTGCGGGAAAACGAATGTGAGGCTTTCTTAGAAGAAGTTTGTGAGTTTTGTAAGAAAAATGAAATTTCATTTCCAAACATGGATGAAACTTTTGTAGCACCTGGGAGATCACATCGTCGAGCCAAGGAACTGACAAACCTTCATCATTATCGTGTAGAGATATTTTATGCAGTGATCGACTTACAACTTCAAGAGTTGAACCATCGCTTTGATGAAATAAATACCCAGTTGGTGTTGTGCATTGCTTGTCTTGATCCAAGAGATTCATTCTCTGCTTTTGATAAGGTAAAGCTACTGCAATTTGCAAAGTTTTACCCAGTTGATTTTTCTCCCACTGATTTGATGGCTTTGAGTTTCCAACTTGATACATACCTTGAAGATGTCACAAGTGCTGATGAGTTTTCTAATCTGACTGGAATTAATGATTTGACTCAAAAAATGGTTTAGAATAGAAGACATAATGTTTATCCATTGGTGTATTTACTTATGAAGTTGGCTTACTCCTACCGGTGGCAACAACAACATGTGAAAGAGCATTTTCAGCTATGAAGTTTATAAAAACTTCGCTTCGCAATCAGATGGGAGATGAATGGTTTAATGATTGTTTGATTGCATATGTCAAGAAAAGGACGTTGAAGTCAATCAAAAATGATGATATCATGAAAAGGTGTCAAAATATGAAGTCGCGTAGGGAAGTTTTGTAATATAACTATGTTTGTTTAATTGCTTTTGTAATATGACTGTGATGTGGATGTTTAAAGTCTTTTATAAATTTGTGGTTTTTATTCTTTCGCTCCCGCTGGATGAAATTCCTGGCTCCGCCACTGGATGGATGGATGAGTAAAGATTGAATCTTTTCATGAAAACTATGCTGTTGATGATTGAAATTACATATAAATGACTGGAGATTTGTTAAGAACCTAATAGAAATCATGGGTATGTTGTTTTGTATCATGTTCTTGCTGATTTGAATTGTTATAACAAGTTGTATAATTTAAATTGCACAAAAGTTAGTAGAGTAGGGTTCTTCACTGTGTGTATAGTATATATGCTTTGTTTTGATAATTTGATGAACTATGACTTGATTAAATACATGTTGTATTCACATATATTCAAAAGTAAACTATTGTAATCAGTGGGGTATGTGTATAACAAGTTGTAGAAGGATTTTTGGACCAAAAAGAATCAAGTTTTGAGAGTTTGAGTTGTTCTTGATTTCGGGTATGATTCTTTATATAGGCCGAAATTGGTTTTTGATGTTTTTGTGGGGTTTTCGAATTGAATTTGAGTTTTTTTTATACTGAGCTTGATTTGAACATTATACTACTTCTAATTGATGAAATTTTGATTTTTTTAATGATGCAAATACACACATATACACACTTATATATATAGTTCACTATTTTGAAGATTTTATAAAAAAATGCTCTTTCATGATCTTGATGTGGTTTTGATTTATTTTATAAACTCCTGTGTGTTATACAGGTTGTATTTGATCATCTCGGATTTTTTTTTAATTTATAATTTTACAAAGATTTATTGGAGTATCAGTTGAAATGTGCACGAAATTCAAAGCTATGGATTTTCGAAATTGACAATCGACCGACCACTTTTTGAACTAAAAGTGGCAGTCGACTAGCAATTCTTGGATTTTTGGAATTTTGCATGACGGTTGACCGTCGCCTTTTGTACTTGTTTTGGCAGCCGACTGTCAGCTGATTGGCTGATTGTTTTGGTTGAGTTTCCTGTTGATTTCTAGAACGATTGTTTCTTCGATATTATGGATTATTGATCTACTGTTTTACATGATGTTTTGATTACAATATTTTACAGAGAGTTACATTTTGACTATAATAGAATTTAAATTGTATTTCTACAACTTATAAAGTGAAATATATACGGTTTTCGAAGAGATTAATGTTTTGTGATATTCTATAACTTCAAAATATGATTCTTAGTTATTTAATGGATTTAATATTTTATTTCGGTTCTGGAAATTTTTTTGTGTATTGAATAAACTTGGATTTGGTTGATTAAAGAAGTTTTCTCGATATAAATGTTTTGATGATGAAATTGGGAGTTTTATTAAAAGTTTTGGTGTTGATATTCGTTTAGTGAATCTCTAGGAGTTGAGTAGGAGTCCTGTGAACCGGCAGATGAGATTTTGTGGATTTTGACCAGTTGGGTCTTGGGGTTGTTGTTTGTGAAATTAAGTCTGGCAGGATACACTAACTTTAGAGAGGAGAAAATTGTGTTTTAATAATAACCAACTTAAGGACATGCACTACAGGAGATGTGATGGAACTTGAAAAACGTAAGTATATGCTCTTAGGGTCTAATACAATGGATGCGCAATGGATGCGTTCCAGAACTTGTGTGTTTTGTCTCGAAAGGACTATTAGTATGTTCGCGTGTCAAGGGTCTGCAGTGCCTATTCAAGGAAGATACAGGTACATTCGCGTGTCGATGGCCGACGGGTCTATTCACAATATTTGCCTGTGCACTTGCACGTCGAGGGGCGGCAGTGGGGTTCATGGCAGGGAGTGATTCTCCGGTTTTTGAGCTATTGTTACATGATGCTTGTGCGTTGAGGATTGTGATGCCTATTTGCAGAGTAGTTTGGATCTTGTTTCCATCACCATAGTAGGATTAGTTGCATAATGAGAGATCTAACCCTATATAAAGTGGAGAACGATAAGGGCTTGCACCGGACCTGTGTAGTATGGAATGCATAGAATCTGACAAGTATACATTAGAGAGTCATCATATTGTATTTGTGTTTTCTTGACTTGGTTTTATACATGATTTTTTTTGTTTCCTACACTTGATACTTAGTCTAGTTTCACTTGATGTTTTCATATTTCATTTGCTGTTATTTCATATTCTATTTGTTACTACTGTTGGTATGTGTTCATTATGACTTTATTCTTTATGTTTTATTTATGTTGTATTTCTTTTGATGTCACTCACACTGTTATGGCTGATCCCTGTAGTTTTGGGGGTTAGGATTATCTATAGCCTCATGTTTTACAGGTAGGTACCTATAGCATTGAGATTTGGATGCATGTGGTAAAATGATAATGTGGCTTGTGTAAACTATAAAAGAAAGTGTTGTAAAAGAAAGAAATTGTAATTCAAGGTGTTTAATTTTTTGCTATGCTTTGTAAAGAATTGATGTAATAAAAGTTGAAAATTTTACATGTGTTTTGGCTATGTTTACTATTACATTGAGGTTGATGCTGGAAATTGTGCCACGTATTTCTGAGATATTATATTGAAAATTCGGGGTGCTACAAATTAGGTTTAGATGATTAGGGTTAATTAAGAGGGTGTATATATAGGATTAAGTTTGGTTAATGGGTAGTGGGTTTACGATCCAATAAGAATGGGTTTTGGGGTTTAAATCCAAGTTAACAATTGGGCTTTGAATAAAATCAAATAAAAGGTTAACAATATTCATGGCCGAAAGATGAATACGAACAAAGATAAATATACCCATTGACTAGGGAATAATCATGAATCAAATGAATAGATAATTATCCACCCAAAACAATAATAGGATTAAAAGAGAGAAAATTTTATGAGTTTCAAATTTCAAATTCAGAAATAAGATTCGAACAACATCTTGAAATCAAATGATAGCTCATGAATAATATTAGAACTAATATTATTCGATACAATGAATGAGACAAAATGAAGTGTTATTGAATTACAAAATAGATTACAATGGAAAAATCGATAAAAAAGGAAAAATGTAAACGGGAGTTACAGTTTCTCTCAAGATGCATTCAACTCTTATGAGTCGAGCTTCTTTCTGTAGTGCGGCCCCTTTGAGGAGTGTCTTGATCTCGGCCTTCGGGGAGAGGTGCTTCTCCGGTTTAGTTGACATTATTAGAGGGAGGCCTCGGTTCGGGCATGCCTCTCATCCAAACGGATTCGTAGGTCAGTTCTTTGTTGCCTGACGTTGATGATTTGATGGAGATCTCTTGACCCCCGGGACCTCGCGAGGGCATCGAACCTCTCGAAGGATTATGGACTGAGATATGGTCGTGCAGAGGGCGTTGTTCATGACGGCTTTGTCGGGAGCCCCTTTGTGCATCTTCGTTGATAGGAGTTTGACTAGGCTTTTATGGCTGATCCAACTGTTGATGAGGAGTTTGGTCCTCCATGGGAGGAGCTGGTTGACGAAGAGAATTGGTGCTTTGAATTGAGGCCGCTGCTCTGCCACTTAGTCTTTGTGGCATGACGGTAAGTCTGATTTGTGTAGTTTTCCACAGACGGCAATATGTTTCTACTTATTTTGTTGTGGGAGCAAATAGATAGCGAGTTTATATTTGATGGAAACTATTAAAGATGTGACATTTGATCGTTGCCGTAAAAAGTGGTTAGAGCTCCTAAGAGTGGATCTGGATTGTTGGTTGAACATGTACCGTTATCTAAATTTGACGGTTGTTGACGCGGCCGATGGATCTGCAAAAAACCTGAAACACTGGGGATGACCCCAGCTACAGACCATCCGACGCTCAAGCCAAAACTAGACAGAGAATGAGAGGTTCAAAGAGAAATTGCAGATTGCTGATTACCTTCTGACTGAGGAGGGGGGAGGGTATTTATAGGCATGAGAAACTATTTAGGAGATTGAGATGGATCCGTTAGATTAATATTTATAGGCCTGGGAAATTGTTTAGGAGATTGCGATGAATCCTTATCTCTGGTTGATTCTCCACCTTAAGATAAGACTCTCTTGTCTGAGGATAAGAAATTTGACTTACATCCCATATGGGCTGGGTGTCTCTCATAGTGGGCTTAACCTAACACTTTTAGTGAGTTTGGAAGTGGCCTATGTCTTGTTAGATTCGAACCTGTTAAAGAGGTTCGTTATGATCAATCTACCTGTAGAAGTTTTAGTATATGTGTTTAAATCATACTGCTTTGATTTTCAACATGGATGACAACAACCCTTTAGAGCATCTACAGTTGTTATAGCTATATTAATATAAAATAGCATTTGGATCGTTTCCTATAGTGGTGAAAAGCTTTAAAAAGCATAAATTTTGAAGGAAAAAAAAAACAGACGAAACATCTGTTAGAAAAAATTTTAATTTTCATGATTTTAAAATAAGAATCGAAAATTTTAATGGGATTTTTTGTTGTTGTTGGAAATAGCCGCTGGGTTTAAAACAATCGTTGGATAAAAGAATGGTTGGATGAGATTGGGTGTAAATTATTGAAGGAAAAAAAATCTTTTTAAATGAATGGGACAAAACCTCCCATCTAAAAACAGATTGGACGAAACATGTCATAATGTTTCGTCCAACTCATTTTTTTGATTTTTTTTAAAAAATTTTAATATAAAAAACTATGATTTTCTTTGGACAAATATTATGTTTCGTTCAATGATTTTTTTTTAAAAATGCAGACGACCCGAAACATGATGTTTCATCGCTTATAATATGCATATAGCTATTTCCATATGCATATTTGTCTATTTATTGTAGCCGAAATAGCAAAATATACATATATACCTAACGACTGCATAGCAATTTTGTATAAATTATCCATTTTATGCATAAATTCCTAACGACAACGACTGTGGATGCTCAGTCGTTTGCTAAATATGCATAATATGCATATTTCCGCTCAAAAGCGCTGTAGTCATTTGCTATTTATGTTTTTTTTTTCTTTTCATTTTTTGCAACAGTAGATTGCTATAAATGAGAGTGGATTTGAAATAAATGCATATTATACAGGACGCAACTTCACTTTCCGTCCGACGAAAAAAATTATTTTTTATTCCTCCGACGCAACTTCACTTTTTGTCCCTCAATTTTTTTTAATAAACCGTAATTAAAAAACTCAAAAAAAGTAAATAAAGCAAAAAAAAAACACAAAACATGTCGGACGCAACATGAAGTTGCGTCTGACCATTTTTGGGGTTTTTTTCTCTTCTGACGCAAAGTGAAGTTCCTTCTACCTATTAAAAAATAATTAAATTCCTCCGACGCAATTTCAAACTCTGTCTGATTTGGAATTTTAATATTTAAAATTAAATTGCTATAAAATACCATTCGACGACTGTAGCAAAGAGACAAAATGCTATTATACTTTATACTATATCTTAAGCTAATAGGCCTACCCCTCTCTTCTTTCTCCATTTTGAAATGAAGAAAGGAGAACAAAAGTAGGAAATCACACCTGCTTTAACACGTGCACATCATATTTTTTTACTTAACAAAATAAATACAAAAACAAAAACAAATCCTTCATCTCCCAACTCTCCCTCCTTAAAATCCCGCTAACCCTTCTCCCCCCAAATCTCAGCAGTCGTCGTTCGCCAACCCACCCAAATCCTCGCCGTCGACGCTCTCTGGCCTGCTATGAGTGATGACACCGCCGGTAAGAATTCTCCTATGAATTAGGGTTTTTGAATTCCTAATTTGTTTTGTAATATTGTATTCATGAAACCCTAATTTACCACCCGCTTTTACTCTTGATTTCTAATTAGGGCATTTCAATTCTTAAAATTTTAAATTACAAACCCTAATTATGGATTCAAAAATAAAGAATGGTCACTACAACACATGCTGGATTTACCGGCGTTTTTTTTAATTTACACCGGCGTTTAAAAACGCCGGTCCAAATGCCGCCGAAGCGAGCGTCGCGGAATACTATGGGTCTACACCGGCGTTATTTCATGCCGCCGGTAAATCTTGGTTATTCACCGGCGGCCGTAAAAACGCCAGTGTATGGGTATTTCTAAGTGCTGTAATTTTGTTTGGAAGCTATATCGACGTTTGTAAAAATGCCGGTGTAGGTATATAATTTTTTAAAATTTTTTTTTAAAAAAAAACATGCAGATTTGGAGGATTTTGGTATACATACAACATCCTTAGTTGACAGTTAACCCATTTTGGTAAAAAAATCATGCTAAGATGACAATCAGATGCATGAATTCAGCTTCTCTAACAGTAAAGGAAAATGAAAATTTCCGGTATCTAAGCATATATGTTTGTCTATTAATTCTTCATCCCAACTAAATCATTGATGTTTGTGGCTCCAAAAGAAACCTGCACAAGGTTTGTTCAGCCCAATTCTTGTACAGATTTGGAGGATTTTGGTATACATACAGCATCCTTAGTTGACAGTTAACCCATTCTGGTAAAAAAATCATGCTAAGATGACAATCAGATGCATGAATTCAGTTTCTTTAACAGTAAAAGAAAATGAAAATTTCCAGTATCTAAGCATATATGTTTGTCTATTAATTCTTCATCCCAACTAAATCATTGATGTTTGTGGCTCCAAAAGAAACCTGCACAAGGTTTGTTCAGCCCAATTCTTGTACAGATTTGGAGGATTTTGGTATGCATACAGCATCCTTAGTTGACAGTTAACCCATTTTGGTAAAAAAATCATGCTAAGATGACAATCAGATGCATGAATTCAGCTTCAACAAGAAGAACCAACAAGAAGCTAGCTTAGCCGATAATCAACAAGAAGAACCAACAAGAACCAATGCTAGTTTATTAATTTACGATCATGCTCGGATTTTGCTAAAGTTTCAGCCGATAATCAACAAGAACCAAGAAGAACCAACAAGCCTCTTGAACCATCATGCTAAAGTTTCAGTTGATGAAAATAAAATCAACGAAGCCAGCTATCACAAACATAAACATCACAGAATCAATCGCACCATTACCACCCAAAATTGAGTATCAAACAATTACCACCCAAAATTGAGTATCACAAACGAAGCTAACTATCCCTAAATCGAGATCTCCCCTAAATTGAGTATCAAACCATTACCACCCAAAATTCCCACAAACATAAACATCACAAAATCAATCGCACCATTACCATCACAAAATCGCACCATTACAATCAAACCATTACCATCACAAAATCAAGAAGTAGAGAGAGAGAGTACTTGTGATGAGAGAGAAATGACTGAGCGGGGGTCGAGGAAGGGAAGGAGGCCCAATGGCGACGGCGCGGGGAAACTTAGGGTTTGGTAAAAAAAAAAAACCGAAATGTGCTAAGGGTTTCGCGGCAGGATTGGGGAATTAATCCCTGTATATTCACCGGCATTTTTATTAATAAATGCCAATGAATGTGAGAGGATTTGTGGGGTATATTTCCGCTTTCTATTCACCGGTGTGTTTTTATAAAAACGCCGGTGAATATATAATTCACCGGTATTTTTTAGAAGCCGCCGGTGTATAACTATACATTTTTGCGACTCTATCCTGGTCTTATCCTACCCCGGCGCGATTGGTAAAACGCCGGGAAAAATACGCCGGTAAATCCAGCGTGTGTTGTAGTGGGTTATTTTCTGACCAATACCTTACTAATGTTCTGTTCTTGATTCTTTATTTCTTTAGATCCAAATAAATTAGATTTTAGAGGCTATGGTAGAAATTGGGATTTTGAAAGGCGAAGAGATGAAGGAAAGAATAAACTGTGGGAAGTAAAAGGTAATGTAAGTGATTATATGTTTGTTTTTGTTTATTCACTGATTTACACTACTCTCTCCAATGTGTACTCCCAGGGATTACGGAGATGGCAATTAGGCATGTATGTCATGTCGTCGCTGCAATTAACCCAGATGTAGGTTACCTAAAGATCAACTTTTATTCTTCAATTTGATGGTAATTGTGTTCACTACTTCTTATAATTATTTCTCACGAAAAATTATTTTTGTTAAGTTCTTGAGCTTTTCATTTATTTTTAGCAATCTCTCATAATTATTTTAGCAATCTTTCTTCAATTAGAATTGTTGTTTCAGTTTTTATATCCTTTTTTGGGTAATATTTAATTTGTTTGTGTTTGAGTATTTTTCTGCTTTTTTACGATAATATGGTCAAGCTTTGAGATTCGGAATCAGATGCAAGCCTAATAATGTAAGGTTTCAGATTAGAAGCAAGGAGATCGTCAAGTGTGAAATTGGAACGAATTGACTTGCATATGAGGGCTTTTTCTTTTAATTGATATCTGTTTTCATTTGAACTTTTGCATTTTAAGTAATATTATCATTAAATTTTTAATTACAAAGAATGGTAGATTGTAGATGATGGTAAAAAGCATGAAAGTTGAATAGTTTGGTCAATTTTATCATTATTGTATTTTATTATTTTTAATTTATTAGGATAAAAGTGAACAAATGAGTTAATATATAAGAGAGTTAAGGACTTCCATCAAATGGTTGATGAAATGAGAAGATGAAAATTTGATGAAGCAAGAGAAGCTTCAGAATATGTTGGAATCGGAAGGAAAACAACATGCAGATAGTGGTATCTTTTCTACATATATTTTTTGTGTGAAAAGTTTTGGTGCTTATAGTACTGTATGTGTGTTTTATAGTTTGATCATTTTATACAGACACAACTAAGGAGTAATATAGAAAAGTTGACGGCAAATATTGAGGAACTTCGCAGATAATATGAGTATTTGCAAGCAAACTTTAGAATTGAGGAATCTGACAAGATTGTAAGTCTCTTTCTTAGCATCTCTAAATTTCGATAATTATTCGATTATTTTTTTAATTGAATAGATATAGAGAACGATATTGGTTGGTTTGAAAGTGTGAATTAGTTAATTTGTAGATTTATTATCTTTTCATTATATTGTGATTGAAATAGCTAAGAGATATTTTTAAATTTTAAGTAATATATAATTTTATGAGTCCCTCAAAATTATTTTAGTATGTACAATTTGTACATAATAACACTAGTATACATCTATGCATTTTCTAACAATCACGCGTGGATGCTCTTAGGCCAGGTATAATTGCTGACAAGAGCCTGCATCTCTGACTCCCATGGCCGATAAAAATATCATAAATTTTACCATTTTTTTAATCCATAATTAATTTATTAATGAAAAATTGAAGCGCGCGCGAGAGAGAAGGTGGCACTTGGAATCTAGTGCGCATGATTCCAAGATTCACTCACTGGTGGTGGGACCCACATTTCACCCATACGTGTCATGATTACGTTGGAACCTTCTGAAAAATGGAGTATAACTCCACTTTTGGTGCGCGAATGCGGGATGGCTCGCATCTTGAGGCATGGCTTTCGGAATCTTACGGCGATCAGACAGTCGAGATTTCACAGCGCGCCGCGCATTTAGTGTACTTTCTTTCTGGATGCATCTTATTCCCAGGCATGCAAGTCCAATTCAGTGTCCCTTGTACTGCCAAGTGCTAAGAGAATCCACAGTGATTTCTTATATTTGGTAAATTATTATTTTATAGCAAATAGATCGCTGCTGCAGTGATTTTTTATTTTGTCATTTTTTAGTAAATATACTATATTCGTTTCTTATATATGAAAAATTTTGAATAGCGATTCTCAAAATTTGAAAAACGGTACAACATATACTGTCCGGTATATGTTATACCGTCCCATTTTTTTTTTTTTTTTAAAGTGGGTCGGACGGTATAACATATACCTCCCCATTTTTTTTAATTTTTTTTTTTTCCAATCCAACGGTCAGATTTTGTCTAAAAAAAAAAATGGGACGGTATAATATATACCGGCCGGTATATGTTATACCGGCTGACCCATTTTGTAGTTAAGATAGTTTAATAGGTTTAGTGGGTAGGTTAGGTGTAGTTAAATAGGTTTAGTTAGTTTTTAATTAGGATTAGTTATTATTATATTATTTAATTTATTTAATTAATACAGTTTAATAGTTAATAAGTAATTGCCTTTTTTAAATTTATTTTTAAACGGTGAGACGGTATAACATATACCGTCGCTCGCTTATTTCAAATGAGACGGAAAATGTTCTACCGTCCCGTGCAATATTTTCTAAAAAATGAGAAACATATAGCAAACGACCACTGCAGCAGACATCGCTATTTGCTACTACTGTAGCTGCCATTTTTTAACATATGAGAAACACGACTGTGGATGCTCTAACACATACTGAAATTTTATACTACTCCTAGATTTGTCTGTGGGCACATGCCTACCGCACGTCTTCAGAATGATACAGTATATGACAGTAGATCAACAATTATGTAGCTCAAGTTTGAATATTATGACAATAATTAGTTGTAAATAAAATTCCATATTTCCATATATATGTATAGAGAGAAAAAATATAATAATTAAATAAATAAAAGAGTTGTTTTGGGGCATTTGAATTTGAGTTTTGGGTGAAAACTTTTTGGGGGATGTGTTTTGTGATGTTAGATCTGGGTCTTTGATTTTGGGGGGATTGAAGGATAGCCACTTGATAGCTTCCTTTGTGTTTTATTATATAGACTAGGTTTGCCTGTTGACACGTGCCTACGGCACGGTGCACATTGTTTGATCATATAAAATGGTTTTGGAGGTCCAGCAAATTAATTGAAGTAGCAAACATAGAGCAAAAAACATATTATATGGTTTTTTTTTTTTGAATTATTTATAAAGTTTTTAAATTTTTAAATTTTTTAGTTTTTTAATTTTTATATTAAAAAATTTTAAAATTTTTTTATTTTCTTAATTTTTTGAATTGAGAAGGGAAGGAGAGAGAGAGAAAAATATATATAATTAAATAAATATAGGAGTTGTTTTGGGTAGGGATTTGAATTTGAGTTTTGGGGGAAAACTTTTGGATGGGAAATATATTTTGTGAGGTTAGATCTGGGCCTTTAATTTTTGAGAGGATTGAAGGTGAGCCACTTGATAGCTTTCTTTGTGTTTTATTATATAGACTAGGTTTGCCCATTGACACGTGCCTACGGCACGTCTTCGGAACGGTGCACCTTTGTTTGATCATATAAAATAGTTATGGAGGTCCAACAAATTAATTGAAGTAGTAAACATAGAGCAAAAAGCATATTATATGATTTTTTTTCGAATTATTTTTAAAGTTTTTTAATTTTATAGTTTTTTTATTTTTAATTTTTTAAAATTTAAATTTTTTTTATTTTCTTAATTTTTTTGAATAGAAGAGGAAGGGAGAGAGAGAGAGAGAGTGAAATAATTAAATAAATATAGGAGTTGTTTTGGGTGAGAATTTGAATTTGAGTTTTGGGGGGAAACTTTTGAGGAAA
Source organism: Hemerocallis citrina (assembly GCA_017893485.1). Taxonomy (NCBI): domain Eukaryota; kingdom Viridiplantae; phylum Streptophyta; class Magnoliopsida; order Asparagales; family Asphodelaceae; genus Hemerocallis; species Hemerocallis citrina. Next base: position 16,262 of record JACEHZ010000093.1, read on the forward strand.
AATTTGTTTTGTGAAGTTAGATCTGGGCCTATGATTTTTGGGGATTGATGGAGAACCACTTGATAGCTTTCTTTATGTTTTATTATAAAGATTAGTCTTTTATAAATTACTACTTTCAAATAGCATATCGCTCAAAAAATTTAATTTAAAGATCTTATTATTTCAAAATAGTATTCATACTTTTGCAATCTTATTTTTTTTTAGACTGTTATAGTTAAGATTATTCTGATCAAAATTGGTCCAGTAAATCGAATTTTTCGTAATGTTGTACCTCACTCTCAAATTAATCTCTTTTGATGATTTTTAGAACTCATCTGTAAGAACATTTGCAGCCGTTTGTTATTAATTAATTTTATGCATATTTAGAAAATAAACTGATGCAGTCGTTTGCTATTTATGTATATTTTGACGATTTCCCTACAGTAAATTGCTATATATGAGAACGGATATGAAAATATGCATATTTTACAAGATCCGTCCCAATTAAAAAAAAATTTAAAAAAATTTCCCAGACGGATCTTCAAGTTTCGTCCATACTAAAAAAAAATCATTTTTTTCTCGGACGGCACTTCAAGTGCCGTCCCAATTTCCCCCATTTTTTATTATTATTAAAACTAGTAGTTAACACGTGCGATGAACGTGTTAATAAATATATAGTTTTTAAAGTAATATAATATATCACGTATTAATAAACACATATTTTTTAAAGTAATATAAAAAATATAATGAAAGAGTTTGATTTATACGTGCAATGCACGTAAATTGATCGATTTAAACAAAGTGTATAATGGAAGAGCTTGAGTTGTTCATACAATACATGTAAAGTGGTAGATTTACAAATAAAATGGTATATTTACAAATGACACTAAAGGCTTCTCCCATTATAATATTAGAGATTATACTTAGATATACTTAAATACTTAATTTTGTGGTTAATTAAGGGTTAATATTAATTTGTGGGTTAATTAGGGATTAATTATGGTGAAAGCAACCTGCCCATTCCACGTCCCTTGCCCAATTTTATTATTATTATTTTTCGCCAAAGTTTTCTTTTTATTTATTAAAATACTGCGGAATTTTTTTAAAAAACGTGGGACGGTCCGTCCGATCACATTTTATTTTTTTTTATTATATTATAACATTTTTACCACTGCAGCAAACTCGCTTTGCTATATGTATAATATGCATTTAGTAATTTTTTTTAAAAGCAAATGACGACTGTGGATGCTCTAAACTGATACGAACAAACCCCCTTTCCAAACACGCACGCACCCCAAAAAAATCTCCCTTAAACAGTACTCATAGAATGAACGGCATGCCCATTATTCTCATTGCAATTATAAATTAGTACATGATGCGGTTTGTTTTTGGAGAGAGTGTGGATGCACCAGGTGTGAGTTCGAACTCAATTTGTAAAGAGGGAAAGAGCTCGGTAACGGACGGTGGGCTAGAGGCTCGCTCCAGCACTGAAGGGTCGGATCGACTGGCCTTGCCTTGTGTACCTGCAGACGGTCTCGGAACACCGGGGTTTATTCCGGTGGCAGACCCTCCGACGATCTAGTCAGTCACTAAGGGAGTGCAACAGTAACTAGGGTTTGAGTGAGAAAGTTTTTATTCCCTTTGAAGGTGGCTGAAGGTTTGGTATTTATAGATAACCCAACCGGGTTTGGATCCGTTTAGGGGCCGGGTCTGGACCCGAAGGCCCATGGGCCTGACGTGGCCAGAGGCCCAGGTGGTTTAGGACACACGTGGCAGCGTCCAGAGCGGTTTAGGGCTGACGTGGCAAAGCCCCAAGTGGATTTGGAGCTGACATGGCAAGTCGTGGGGGCCCTGTGTCTCTGGGAGAATCGGAGGGCCTAGGTTGCGCCAGGTCATCCCCCTCCCTTACCCGGTCGAGTGGAAGGCCCGTGAGACCGCCGAGGATCGGAGACCGAGGGTCGTGGCGGGTCGTCGGAACAGGGGGGGTGGTTTCGTGGCGGTGAACTTATGGCTCGGCACCGAGCCTGTTCTGGTCCGGGGCCGAGCCGGCTTGACTTTGAGCGAGAGCCATCCAGGGCCCCAGACCATTTTTATCCTACCTCATAAGCCCCCAACTCCTGCGGGGATGCGAGAGTTAGCCGTGGAGGAGTATTTTCTGGTCGTGTTGAGCCTTCGTGAGAAGGCAACCCTGGTGCGAGACCTACCTCGGGCTGGCGAGGGTTTTACGGGTCGTCAAGGGCGATGGCGAACCGTTGGGCCTTCGTGAGGAGGCTACCCTGGTGCGAGACCTTACCTCGAGCTGGCGAGGGTTTCAAGGGTCGGCAAGAGCAATGGCGAACCGTTGGGCCTTCGTGAGAAGGCTACCCTGGTGTCAGACCTTACCTCGGACAGGCGAGGGTTTTACGGGTCGGCGAGGGCGATGGCGAACCGTTGGGCCTTCGTGAGAAGGCTACCCTGGTGTCAGACCTTATCTCGGACAGGCGAGGGTTTTACGGGTCGGCAAGGACGATGGCGAACCGTTGGGCCTTCGTGAGAAGGCTACCCTGATGCGAGATCTTACCTCGAGCTGGCGAGGGTTTTACGGGTCGGCAAGGGCGATGGCGAACCGTTGGGCCTTCGTGAGAAGGCTACTCTGGTGCGAGACCTTACCTCGAGCTGGCGAGGGTTTTACGGGTCGGCAAGGGCGATGGCGAACCATTGGGCCTTCGTGAGAAGGCTACCCTGGTACGAGACCTTACCTCGAGCTGGCGAGGGTTTCAAGGGTCGGTAAGGGCGATGGCGAACCGTTGGGCCTTCGTGAGAAGGCTACCCTGGTGTCAGACCATACCTCGGATAGGCGAGGGTTTTACGGGTCGGCAAGGGCGATGGCGAACCGTTGGGCCTTCGTGAGAAGGCTACCCTGGTGTCAGACCTTACCTTGGACAGGCAAGGGTTTTACGGGTCGGCAAGGGCGATGGCGAACTGTTGGGCCTTCGTGAGAAGGCTACCCTGGTGCGAGACCTTACCTCGAGCTGGCGAGGGTTTCAAGGGTCGGCAAGGGCGATGGCAAACCGTTGGGCCTTCGTGAGAAGGCTGAGCTGATGCTAGCTGCCTTCATGGAGCATTAATGGTGCTCCGGGATTCGTGCGGCGTTCCAACTTTCCGGGGTCATTAAATGGCGTCCTCTAATAAATGCGTGGCGCTTCAGCTCTCTAGGCATAATGGCTGGTCATTGGGGGGAGGTTATAAATACCCCGCTCCCCCCTGTAGCTTTGATCACAACAATGGTGGTTCATCGACCATCGGAGGTGTCTGCCTTGGGCGGATGCCTATTTCTTGAAAAATTCCAACCCTGAGAGGGTCGGACGGGTGGTTATTCTGCTGCCGTGATCTTCTCCTGGTTCTGACGGCCCTGATGCGGTTGTCAGAGTCAGGGGAGATCACGGCGGGAGGGATGACGACCGAAGTTCGGACCGGGGGGGGGGGGGGTAAGGTGCCTCGGTCGGATGGGTCTTCTCCGATCTCTGTCTTCCTTCCGGGCTGACGGCTTCTGATGGTTGTCAGCCAGAAGGAGTTAGAGATGGAAGGTGGGCCGATCTGCTTTCCGACAGGGTTCCAGGCGATGGTGGTTTTTCTCCCACCCTCGAACAGTTCGGGGCTTTCGGCTTCCGAGGTCGCAAGTCCCGAGTTGTTCGCAGGTGAGAGGGGAGCCGACCTGGTCCTGGGGCCCGGGGCGCTCGCCGAGGGCGGGTGCCTTAAAACTTTTAATCTAAATTTTCTCTTGCTTCCAGGGATAGATGCGGGGGTGTTCGGGTCCGAAGAACTTCATCCGGACCGACCCTTGCGTCTGGTTTCCAATCTGGTGATGGGTGACGTCAGCGGCGCACATTCCAAGGTGACGTGGCGCAATTTTGTAGGTGGCAGTTTCACGCCAATCGAGGAACAGTTACGCAAAAAACAAGGAGTTACTTTTTCCTCTATAAATACCCCCACCTTTCCCCCATTCCGCTCATTACTCTCTTGCTGCTTTCTCTAAAGAATTTCCAAACACTTCGGCGCTCGTCACTACTGTTTGCGGCATCAAGCTCGTCCTTCTGAGGCAACCAAAGGTTAGTTTGTAAGTTTATTTCCTTAGGCATGTCTAGGGCTCAGTCTGGCTCTTCGGTGTCGACATCTAGGGGGGAAGGGCTCCCCCCTACCGGGCTCTCAGACTCGACAACGTGGGAGGAGGAGACGGTATATGACGTGAAGCCCCTTCGCTCCCGGAAGCCGTATGTGGTGGAGAGCAGTGATTCTGAGGAGGGGAGCAATAGTTCGGACGATGTTCAAATAATGGATCCGGAGTCCGAAGAGGAGGGTAGCCGAGGCGAGGGTGAAGCGGCCGAGGCTCGGACAGGAGGTATGGAGAAGAGATCTGCGGTTCGAGGAGTGGGTTCGTCTTCCGCGCCGACTGGTCTCGAATGTTTATCCACTCCCTCACCGGAGAGGGCGAAGAAGAAGAGGGTGTCAAGGAAGAAGGGGGCGAAGGTCGGTGGTCCGAGCCAGGCGCCCTTCCTCCGGAATGTAGTGACGGGGTCGCCTATGCAGCCGGAGAAGTTCCGACAGTACCCCGATGATCTCTCCGATAAGGTGTTGTATGGGGTTCAGCCGTCTTCGCCAAGTCGGAAGACGGTATAGATGGATACGCTTCCGACGATCTTGGAAGTTGGTGATTTGGAGGTTGCTCAGTCGGCCTTCCACATCGGGTCCGGTTACGAACTAATGTTGTCGAACCCGAGCCTCCGCCCCACCGACCCCCTGCCGGAATGGTACTGCGTCTTCCCTGTAGACGCCTTCGGCTCTGGACTGAGGCTGCCGGTCCATCCGTTCATTCGGGATGTGCTAAATTGGGCGTCCCTCGCCCCGATGCAGCATGGGCCGAATTCGTGGAAGCAGGTGATTTGTTTCGTGTTGCTGTGTGAGGAGCAGAAGGTGCCTCTTAGGTTGAGCATGTTTCGGGCGATGTTGGGGATCAGCTCGTCGGGAGAGTCAGAGGGGATCTACTATGTCTCGCCTCGAAGTAAGGGGAAGGTGGTCCATGGTCATCCGGACTCCATCAAGGAGTGGAAATGAAAATATTTCGTGATCCGGAGCGAGAAGCCTCGGGATATTCCCACTCGATGGAATCACTATAAACCGAGCTTCAAAGCGCCGAGGCGTGGAAATTTGTAGAGCGCCTTTGTCTGTCGCACAGCATCAGCTGGCCGAAGGTGACAGAGGGTCACTTGGCGAGCGTTGGACTGAGCCCTGTCGTGCTTTGTATGTAGTCGTTTCGTTCTCGCTTTTACTGTTATTTCGAGCTCATCATCCTTAATGGGTCTTTTTGCAGGTATGGATCCAGAATCGATTAAGGCTCGAAGGCTCGCCTTGAAGCAGAAGAAGGCCGATGAAGGGGGAGAAGCGAAGAGGCCGAGAGGGTCGTCCCAGGTTATCTCCGAGGCCCTGGTCGAGCTGAGGACCAAGAGGACACGCTCGGAGACGAGCAAAGAGGCAGCCGCCCAGAGGAGTTTGGGTCAGGCGAAGGTGTTCGAACGCAGCAAGGGGAAGGACCCCTTTGTAACACCTCGAATTTGCAAAATACTGAAAATGCCGGTTTTTATATATTTTGGGTGATGAAAATTATTTTTGATGTATTTTATTTAAATATTGGTACCGGTATGGATATTTGTGGTTGATTGGTATTATTGATATATTGGAGCTACGAGTTGAGATTTTATGTGAAGAAATATTATTTACCTTATTTTATAATTTTGGAGGATTGTTATGAGATGATTTAATGTATTTTGTATTATTAGTATTATTAAAATATGAAGTGGTGTTCATTTGAAATATTTTAGGGTATTGGGGGTTTATTTGCTAATAGCCCTTATTTAATTATTATTATTATTAATATTTTATAAAAAAAAACCCCTTCCCTTCTCTCCCCCATCCTTCTCTCTTCCTTTCGTTTCTTTCCCGATCGCAGAACCCACCCGTAACCCCATTCCGGCCCTCTCCTAGCTCGAAATCCCGACGCCGTTCTCCATAAAATTTTGATTAAATTAGGGGGCAAGCTAATTGAAGGGTTCTCTACATCGTGGGAGCGTCGGATTTTCTAAAGGGTTTCGAAAAGGTAAACCCTAGATTTTATTTTTGTATAAAATTTTGTGTGGTTAATTTATTTTGAGTAGAATGGTTATGGTAGAGAGATTAGGAGGTGTTGGGCATTGTAGAGGTAAGAGATTAGCAAATTATTGGGGGTTTTGCAAGTTGCTAAAAAAATTAGGGTTTTGGGTTTGTAAAAGAGAATTATATAGGTATGAATTATTTCTTGTATAGTAATGAAAAATATAGTTGAGTTATTAAGATATTTTGGGGGTGAGTCTAGTTATTGTTTAGGGGATAAAAACCGCCGTGGGAATTTGTCTTATACGTGCATTGCACGTGCGTATCCCAGACGTTCAATAAAATGTCTGTGTGATATTAAGATTAGTGTTATTATTTTTATGTGGTTGATTTGGATGAATTGAGCCTTAATTGTGTGGAAATTTGATAATAGGTGATGTTAGCGATTTCGGATGCGTGGCAGGGTGCTTCGAGTCTTCGCAGGATGCCATGTGAGTATGATCTTTTATTTTATGTGCATAATGTGTTATGACAGTGTGTGGTTTGCTGTGGGTGAAATGTAAAGTATATTGAATATAGAAAAATTTGTATGTTTGATACGGAGTAAATTATGAGGCGCACGAAATTAGTATATATATATATGGATGGGAGTATGTTGATGCTTGTAGATAGATATTTATATGCTACGGGGTTTTCATGATCAGATATATGTATGTGAATGTATGTGTATGTGTGATGTATGATCTCATGACTAATGTGATAAACTGGGAAGCATGGTGTGTGTAGATATATATGATGTGTGAAATATGATATGTCAATGTGGTATGTCAATGTGATGTGATAACATGACGAAATGATGATATGGTGTAGGTGTTTTATGAGGGTGATAAATTGGAAATTTTATGTGATAATGTGATGCGAAATTGATATGGTGGGTGTGTGACGTGTGGGTAGTAAATGACAATTTTATATGATTTCGGTGAGATTAATGGCCTGTGTATGCTTATGATTTTTTTTGAGTTATTTCGTATTCTATTATAAAGGTGTATACCGAGATATATTATAGAGGAGTTATAGTATAAAGGAGTTGTGTTATAAAGGAGATATATTTCTATATGGAATTATATTATAAAGGATATATATATATATATATATATATATATATATATATATATATATATATATATATATATATATATATATATATGGAGAAATATCATAAAGGAGTTATATTATAAATGAATATATGGAGATTATCTTATAAAGGAGTTATTTTATAAAGGAGTTATATAATAAAGGAGATATATTATACATGAATATATGGAGATTAACTTATAAAGGAGTTATTTTATAAAGGAGTTGTTATAAAGGAGTTTTATAATAAAGGAGATATACGGAGTTATATTATAAAGGAGTTATAATATAAATGAATATAAGGAGTTATTTTATAAAGGAGTTATAATGTGAAGGAGTTATATTATAAAGGAGTTTTATTGTAAAGGAGATAATTAAATATTGCAGTGCCGCACAATCTCCCAGGGGTTTGGGCTAGACCCCAAAGGCCCGGGATACACCCGGGAACAGGAGTTATATTTTTATTGCCCCAAATTTTATATTTGGGGATCAGGAGTTATATATATATTGTCCCAAAGTATGGTTAGGGATCAGGAGTTTCCCTCGCTGGTATAGGGCCAGGAGAAAGACGTAGCCTCGGACGTGTAAGACTCTGTGTGAGCATCGATCTGCGTGTTATATTTTGTTTTTGACTAGCCTTTTGGCTTTAGTCTTGGTTGGACAAGCACGCAACTGTACTTTCAATCCAGCCCACAAATGGTAGATGCTTAGGACACCTGGATCTGGGTGATGTGGTGGGTTAGCGGGATTGAAATGTACGGGATGGGAGGCACAGAGATCCCTGTGTTGTACGAGGAGGTCAGTTGTGTGGGGGCACTGAAAAGGAGAAAATATAAAGGTGAATGTGTATTGAAAGAATATATGTATATGTAAAGATACTGATGATATGATATTTTACGGAGATTATTTATATTATGGGAGATATGAATATACTACGGGGGAGATATATATATATATATATATATATATATATATATATATATATATATATATATATATATATATATATAGGTGTGTGTGGGTATATATTGGCATATGACTATACTTATGATGCGGTATTGGCAAATGAATGAACATGAATAGAGGAGAGTGAGAAAGTGAAGTAAGGAGATGAGTAAATATATATGGAGTATGTATGTGAATGAATATTAGAAACACAGAGAATGAGTTATGCAATTTACGAATACAAGGTAAGGTGAGATATAATATGAGAATGAAAAGTTAAAGTAAGCGGTATTATGGCTTGTGAATGGAGATTTAAGTAAAAGCATGACATTACCCATGTTGGTATGCCTTGGAAACGGTCTAGGAACTACTCGCCTGCTATTTCGGTGGAAATAGTGGGAACTACCCGCCGAGGCACAATTTCCAGGGTGAGTTGGTAGGTATCGAGATAATTGTCGTAGTGTGTGATGAAATAAGAATGGGGTATAAGTAATGAATTGTTTTGCCTTTTTGGTAATGGAATAGTATGTGTACATATATCTAGCGAAGAAAATAAGTTATGTTATGAAGTGAAATTGTGTTTTAGCTTTTAACTAAGTTATGTGATGAAGTGAAATTGGGTTTTGGCTTTTAACGGAAAGTATGGTGATAAACTTTGTTTAGTTATGCATATACATAAAGATCTATTTTGGAGTAAGAATTTTGTAATAGAGCTGCATTCGCTTGATGTGATGATGATTATTTATAATAGAATGAAGTAATGTATATTCGGACATGAAAGTTAGCAATGAGTGTGTATTTATATATATATATATATATTGGGAATGTGGGGGTGACTAAACAGTGGGATAATTATTATTTTGAAATAAGTGATTGTTACTAGTTATTAAGTGGAGTTTGAGATTGGGCTACTTGACGATATGGTTACATCGTAATTTCAAATATACTGTCATTTCGGGCACTCCATTGTGTAAAAATTTAATTTGTTACCATGTTGGTATTTTAAAAGTTTATGTATAAATTTAGTCATGTGAATAGTAAATTTTGTGGTTTAAAATGTAATATGGATGTATACGTATGTAAATGACGATAAAGAGTATAGTGTGAGGTAGTATGTTATGTTTGTGACCCGTGCCCATCTTGTGGTGGTGTACCGGGCTCTGTGGTAGGTTTTACATAAATTTTTCTAAAATTTACCTCGTTTTTGAAAGGAATTTATCGTTTTTATTTGATATTTGATAATCTGTTATGTGTTTGGCCCCCAGAGCGTTATATTATATTGCCTGTGTGTATCTGCTCATTTTGGCCTGGGGATCCCATGAAATTATTGTGTATTTTGTGAGCTACGGAATTTTGAGCAGAATTTCGTAAGCTTTTTGTGTTTCGGGGCAAAATTTACAGGGGAGACTCTGTCAAAATTTTTCCTGAAATATAACTTTCTTAGTTTATGTTTAAACTAACATAGAAATTGAAAGAATTGAGTTTGGAGTAAAAAAAAATTTAGGGGCGTTACACCCTTGGTCGGAGCCGAGGGAGAGGACACTGTCATGGAGGAGCTTACGCGGCCGTGGGTGTCGGCCTGGTCGATACGGGAGGGGGACAGTTTAACCCGTGGGCCCCAGGCCATTGATGTGGCGGAGAACCTGGCAACTCCCCGGGACCGTGAGGAGATGAGTACCGAGACTCTGGAGCAGGCGTACACGCGCCTGGCGCAGGCCAGCGTGCTGGTAAGTCCGCCTACCCCACTTCCCTTGTAAAAAAAATTTGTGAAGGAGGTTTCCTTAACAGTGCTTGGTTGTCGCAGGCTTGTGTGCAGGGGGCCCACGTGAAACGTCTCTACGAGGCGGCCGTGGAACGGGAGCGAGCTCGGGCGGAGAAGTGCTCGCAGGAGATGAAGGAGATGAAGATCGAGCTCGACGGCTCGCACAAGAGGGAGCAGCAGCTGAAGGTCAAGCTTGATGCCAGGGATGCCGAGTGAGCTAAGAGGGTGGCCGCCCTGAAGAAGAAGTTTGCGAAGGAGAAGGAGGAGCTGACAACGACAGGGCAGGATCTGGTGATCGCGGCCCAGGACGCGGTCTACGCAAAGGCCCTCAGCCATGTGAGGCATTTTTAACCGACCATCGATCTGTCCGGCCTCGACTATGATATGGAGATCGATGCACCGCCGAAGACTCCCGATGCTGATGTTCCGGTTGTGGGTTCGGCGGCCAACCCTCCTGTGAACCCGGCCGATGCCAAGGTGGGGAATTAGCCTGTTAGCCTCTTGTTTGTCTTTTTCTTCCTTTCAATTGTATTTGCCGACCGCGGACTGGCCACCGCATTTTTGTATGAAGGATTTGATTTATAAAAAAGGATTTTTTGATTGGCCAAGTCTTTTGTACTCGGATTTTTCCGGACCCCTTTTGCCGATGCGATTTGAGCGGTGGTTGGTTCTCTTTTGGGTAATGGCTCTCCTTCCCGAGGCGGACCCCCGTCGCTCCGACGTGGCGTGGCTCCGGAGTAAGATCAAGGTCCTGGAGGCCACGCTGGTCCGTTATCGCAAGGGGGCTCGCGACCAGGATGCTGCCTTTAACTATTATCGGGAGAAGTCCGAGGCTCTGAGTGTCGAGGCGAACCGGATGAAGAGGGCAAAGGTAGATCGGGACCTCGGAAGCGCCGGTCTCGGGTACACCATGTCCAGTGCGTCGGTGCAGAGGCCCTCGTCCGAGAGGCTTCTTCGCGATGTCATAGTGGAGAAGGAAATGGAGATACACCGCTATAAGACGATGCTAGGTGTGTCCGGAACGAGGATGGCATCCTCCTCAGGAGGCCGACGAGCGGAGGGGGTTCCTTCGGCGTTGCTGCAGCTAGAGCGCGTCCTACCGATTGATGCCCAGAGCTCCGTCGCCGGTGTGTCGACCGTGGCTGACTCTAAGGACCATCACGACGAGGAGAGAGATCCTAGTCGTTCGATTGGAGTGGGATTGCCATTCCTCGGACCCGAGGGGCCCTAAAACTGAATTCTTTCTTTGTGAGATGAATGGAGTGGTCCTGTAACGGTCTTTGTTTATTTTCCAGAACTAATAAGGGAGTATGAATAAGGAGTTTCTTTTCATTCGTTGCCCTGGCCAATAGCCTATTGATTGGTGGTGGAGGTGAGGTTCGGCCCTGCCGATCCGTGAGGGATCGGTACCGGGCATGACATCTTGGGCACCGGGAGGCGTTTTGGCGACTCCCTGGCCTGAAGCCGATTCGGACCTACCGAGACGCTGGGGACGATACCGGAGTGAGGACTCGGGTGCCGATCCATTGTCTGGTGTTAGGTCAGACTTGCCGAGGCGTTTGGAGTTGACAAAAAGGGATCTTTTCATATATGATAGAGAGGGGCGCTAAAAGGGCCCTTTTACATATGAAAGCTTACAAAATTATTATTTACATTAGCCAAGCAGGGACCTATGTCCGTTCTTCTAGGAACTTCATTAGGTGCTCGACGTTCCAGGGTCGCTTGATCGCTCGACCCTCCATGGCTACCAGTCGGTAAGTGCCCGGGCGTATGGCCTCGGCTACCCTGTATGGGCCCTCCCAGTTGGGGGTCAGCTTCCTCTTCTTGGTCGGATCGGAGACGGACAATTTGCGTAACACGAGGTCCCCGGCCTTGATATCTGTTGGGCGGACCTTCTTGTTGTAAAACCTCTCGATCCGCTGTTCGTAGATGCTCCTTCGGACGGAGGACTTCTCCCTGACTTCGGCGACGAGGTCCAGGTTGGCCCTTAGACCGGATGAGTTGTCGGCTTCGTCGAAGGCCATGATCCGGGGAGAGGGTAAACCGACCTCTACCGGAATCACTGCCTCGATCCCGTAGGTTAAACTGAACGGTGTCTCTCCCGTGGGGATCCTCTTGGTGGTTCGGTGCGCCCATAGCACGCTGGGTAGCTCTTCCACCCACAGTCCTTCGGGGGAACCGTCGAGGCGCTTCTTGAGGCCATCGAGGATTTGCCTGTTTGCGTTCTCCGCTTGACCGTTGGACTGCGGGTGGCATATAGCGGAGAAGCGTTGCTGGATGCCGATGTCTTCGCAGAACTTTCGGAAGTTTTGACCTGCGAATTGGGTCCCATTGTTTGTAACGAGGACCTGAGGGATCCCGAACCGACAAACGATATTCTTCCAGAAGAACTGCTATGTTTGGCGCTCGGTGATGCTGGACAGTGGCTCGGCCTCGAGCCACTTTGTGAAGTAGTCGATGACGACTATAAAGAATTTTCTTTGCCTTGTTGCTGCGGGGAAGGGGTCCACAAGGTCCATGCCCCACATGGCGAATGGCGTGGGACTAGCCAGGGATCGGAGATTGGCCTGAGGAAGCCTCTTGATAGGGGAGAACCTCTGGCATTGGTCGCACCTCTTGACCAGGTCTTGGGAGTCTTGGAGCATGGAGGGCCAATAGTAACCCTGATTCAGGGCTTTACGAGCGAGGGACCTGCTTCCCATATGGCATCCGCCGATCCCTTCATGAAGTTCTTTCAGCACGTAGCTGGCTTCGTCATTGGTGAGACAGCGGAGGTACGGTTTACCATCAGCCAGCGTGTATGAGCGTTTGAAGAGGATGTCATCGATCATGACGAACCTTTTAGCTCGGATCTTGACTCGTCTTGCCTCGGCCCGGTCTTCGGGAAGCTCGGCTCGGACTAGGAATCTTCGAATGGGGGTGGTCCAGTCGTCCGGACTGATACCGCCTTGTACGCACATTGCCTCCTGGTTTTGGTCATTGATACTTGGCTTTAAGAGGATTTCGATGAGTACTGTTTGGTCGAGGCCCTCGAAGGAGGAGGAGGCGAGTTTAGATAATGCGTCTGCTTGGGCGTTCTGCTCCCTGGGGACCCTAACGACCGTGGAGCAGCAGAAGGATGCTAGGAGACGTCGGACCACAGCCAAATACCTCACCATCCGGTCGTCACGGGCCTCGTATTCCCCGGTGATCTGGTTGACCACGAGCTGAGAGTTACTGAAGGCCCGGATCTGTTTGGCTCCGGCTCGGTGTGCTAGGGTCAGTCCGGCGATCATGGCCTCGTATTACGCCTCGTTGTTGGAGGCCGGAAAGTTGAAGCGGAGGGAGTATTGAAGGAGGAATTGGTCGGGGCCTCGGAGGATGATTCCGGCCCCACTCCCGGTTTCACAGGAGGATCCGTCGACATAGACTTCCCAGGTCGGGTCCGACCCTTTGACACTTGGCTGCTCAGAAGCTGTGCACTCGGTGATGAACTCGGCGAGGGCCTGACCTTTGATCGCCGTCCTTGGCTGATAGCCGGTGTCGTATTGGCTCAGCTCAATTGACCACTTGACCAAGCGGCCAGAGTTCTCTGGCTTGTAGAGGACGGTTTTCAACGGCTGGTCAGTTAGAACTTGGATGGAGTGAGCTTGGAAGTAAGGGTGGAGCTTCCGGGCCGCCATGACCAGAGCATAGGCTACCTTTTCGATCTTTGCGTATCTCGTCTCGGCGGGGAGTAAGACCTTGCTTACATAATTCATCGGCTTCTGAACCCTGTCGTCTTCTCGGACGAGGACGGCGCTGAGGGCGCTATCCGAGGCGGAGAGGTAGAGCCATAGGAGTTCACCCGGCTCGGGTTTGCTGAGGAGATGAGGGTTGGCGAGGTACTGCTTCAGCTGCTCGAAGGCCTCTTGTTGAGGGGTACCCCACTCGAAGCCCCCTTTTCCGCGCAGAGCTTTGAAGAAGGGGAGAGATTTCTCCCCTGATTTGGAGAGGAAGCGGCCGATGGCCGCCAACCGGCCCGTGAGTTTCTGAACCTCCTTGACATTCTGGGGTGGGGCCATGTCTATTATGGCCTGAATCTTTTCTGGGTTCGCCTCGATGCCGCGCTGGCTGACGACGAACCCCAGAAACTTTCCGGAGGAGACCCCGAATGCGCACACTTTCCGGAGGAGACCCCGAATGCGCACTTGGCCGGGTTGAGTCTCATGTTATGATGCCGGAGGATTCCGAAGGCTTCCTCGAGGTCAGCGACGTGATCTGGGCCGGCCCGGCTTTTGACGAGCATGTCGTCGACATAGACCTCCATGTTGCGGCCGATCAGGTCTTTGAAAATTCGGTTCACGAGCCGTTGATAGGTGGCCCCGGTGTTTTTCAGCCCGAAGGGTATAACGCGATAACAAAAAAGACCCTGGTCGGTGACGAACAAGGTCTTCACGATGTCCGGCAGGAACATCCGGATTTGGATATATCCTACGAAGGCATCCATGAAGGACAGCAGCTCGTGCCCCGAGGTCGCATCGATCAAAGCGTCGATGCTGGGGAGGGGGAAGGGATCTTTTGGGTAGGCCTTGTTTAGATCTGTGAAGTCTATACAGATCTGCCATCCCCCGATCGCCTTTTTAACCATGACGATGTTGGCCAACCACTCGGGGTAGCTGACCTCCTGAGTGAAGCGAGCGGACAAGAGTTTGTCCACCTCTGCTTTCACAGCTTGTTGCCTCTCCGGAGCGAACTTGCACCTTTTCTGAGCGATCGGCTTGGATCCCGGGATGACGCTCAGCCTGTGCATGATCAGGTCTTCGGATATCCCGGGCATGTCGGAGGGCTTCCAGGCGAAGAGATCGACGTTGCGGCGGATGCAGTCAACTATGTCCGCCCTCAGACCTTCGGAGAGCGAGCGGCTCACTCGGAACCACTTTGATTCGTCTGCGGCCCCGAACGGGACCTCTTCCAGTTCGTCGGCTGGCTCAGGGGTAGAACCATTGCCCTCGGATCCGAGCTCGACGGCGTCGAGGGGGAAGACACCGCCTCCGACGGCGGTCATGTAGCAGGATCGCGCCGCCTCTTGGTTGCCTCGGACTACACCGACCCCTTGCGGGGTGGGAAATTTTAGCTTTAAGTGATAGGCCGACGGTACCGCCTGAAAGGAGCACAGTCCTGGTCGGCCAAGTATGGCATTGTATGCCGCCTTGACGTTTACCACCATGAAGTCCATAGACTCGGTCCGCTGAATAGGAACCGAGCCTGTGGTGACGTCGAGAGTCACGATCCCTTCTATGACGATAGGGACGCCGGAGAACTCGTGCAAAGTGTATCCGGCCGGCTTAAGCTTGCCCCTGGACAGTTTGAGATTCTCGAAGGCTTCGAGAAAGAGGATGTTTACCGAGCTGCCGTTGTCAAAGAGGATCCGGCGTACTTCACAATTAGCCATGTAGAGGCTAATGACGAGGGCGTCGCAATGGGGGAGGCGGACGCCTTCGAGGTCCTCTCCGGAGAAAGAGATGGGTACCATTTGTAATCGAGGTGAGGGGAGATCTTGAACAGCGTTCACCTCACGGACGAAGGCTTTCCGAGAAGTATTCGACTCTCCCCCATCTGTCCCCCGTGGACGCAATGAAGAATTGCCGGGATTCCGGTTCCCTCGGGGTCGGGATCTCGATCCTGGATGAGGTTCGGAGTAGGGTTCGGAGGCGAAGGTCTCCGGTTCCTGGTATCTCGCTGATACCGTTGGTTCTCTCTTGTGAACTCCCGGAGGTACCCTCGTGAGATGAGGGCCTCGATTTTGTCCTTTAGGGCCCGACACTGGTCGGTTTCGTGCCCATGATCCCTGTGGAAACAGCAGTAGAAGCGTTGGTCTCGCTTCTTGTTGTTGCTTGGTCGAGGAGGAAGTCGGACGAGACCCTTGTCCTCGATCTCTAAGAGGATGGCAGACACGTTCTGTGTCAGCGGGGTGTATCTTTCCAAGCGAGGGACCGGAGGTACCCTCTTCGCGCCGACCCCTTCCTTTGCTGCTTTCCTGGCGGGTTCGATCTCATCGACCCTGCGCTTGCCTTTTCCTACGACTTCTTTGCTGCCCTCTGGGTTTAGAGCTTCTTCAGCTCGTATGTATTTCTCGACTCGATTGAGAAGGTCGGAAAAGTCCAGAGGTGGTTTCTTCGCCAGGGAGACCTTCAGCTGGTTGTGGCGGACATTGTGTCGGAAGGCAGCCGAGGTGACCCCGGCGTCGAGGGCAGAGACGGATCTTGCCTCGGTTGTGAACCTTTTGACGAAGTCACAGAGCGACTCTCCCTCCCTCTGGCAGAGGTCAAGAGGGAGGCGCTCGGCTTCTCGGCTTTCCTACTGGTGACGAAGTGGCCCAAGAAGTTGGCTTCCAGCTGATCGAAAGAAAAGATTGAGCCGGGGGAGAGTTTGGAGAACCATTCCCTGGCTGGGCCCCGGAGGGTAGCCGGGAAGGCTCGGCACAGTAGGGGATCCGAAGCATTGTGAATCATCATGAGGGTCTTGAAGCCCTCCATGTGATCAGCTGGATCACCCTTGCCGTTGTAAGTCTCGAATTGCGGAGGCCGGAAGTTCCGGGGGATCTCTGCTTCTAAGATGTTGACGGAGAACGGCGGCCGGTAAGGTGTTCGGCCTAGGACGGGGTTCGGATTCCCATCGCCGATGCGCTCGAGACGATTCTCCATCTCAGTGAGGCGACGGAGTACCTGGTCTGCTCGCTCCGGTGGAGGAGGCGGCGCGTGAGTGTAGCTCCTTCCTTCGCTCATTTGACGGGGTCGGTCGAGCATTGCGGACCTTGGCGCTCCGTGAAGTGCCTCCATGATTTCCTCCCGAAAGCTCCGGAACTCGACCCTGGTGACCGCGCCATGGTCGGAAGGGTCGGGTGGGGCGTAGGAATCCGGCCGATGCGGCTGTGTACCGACGGCCTGGAATGGTTTGGGGCCGAGTTGGAAGCGGTCCCTCCCCTGGCTTGAATAGCCCTTCGGTTCATAATGACCCGACGAAGGTCGGGTTGCTCGACGTGAGGTTCGCCTTGCTGGGGTCCGAGGTTCGCCCCGGATTATTTGACCCTTACCCTCCCGCGAGGGCATCCTGATTAGGAGGCCCGTTCCGCCGGGCGGAAGAGGTCGATCTCCGGGCCCTGGGAGGCATGGGAGAGTGGATCGGAGGGTGAGCGTCGGCGGCGAGGCTCGGACTTTCGTCCCTACCGAATAAATAGAGTTCCTACAGACGGTGCCAACCTGATGCGGTTTGTTTTTGGAGAGAGAGTGGATGCACCAGGTGTGAGTTCAGACTCAATTTGTAAAGAGGGAAAGAGCTCGGTAACGGACGGTGGGCTAGAGGCTCGCTCCGGTACTGAAGGGTCGGATCGACTGGCCTTGCCTTGTGTACCTGCAGATGGTCTCGGAACACCGGGGTTTATTCCGGTGGCAGACCCTCCGACGATCTAGTCAGTCACTAAGGGAGTGCAACGGTAACTAGGGTTTGAGTGAGAAAGTTTTTATTCCCTTTGAAGGTGGGTGAGGGTCTGGTATTTATAGATAACCCAACCGGGTTTGGATCCGTTTGGGGGCCGGGTCTGGACCCGAAGGCCCATGGGCCTGACGTGGCCAGAGGCCCAGGTGGTTTAGGGCACACGTGGCAGCGTCCAGAGCGGTTTAGGGCTGACGTGGCAAAGCCCCAAGTGGATTTGGAGCTGACATGGCAGGTCGTGGGGGCCCTGTGTCTCTGGGAGAATCGGAGGGCCTAGGTTGCGCCAGGTCATCCCCCTCCCTTACCCGGCCGAGTGGAAGGCCCGTGAGACCGCCGAGGATCGGAGACCGAGGGTCGTGGCAGGTCGTCGAAATGGGGGGGGGGGTGGTTTCGTGGCGGTGAACATATGGCTCGGCACCGAGCCTGTTTTGGTCTGGAGCAGAGCCGGCTTGACTTTGAGCGAGAGCCATCCAGGGCCCCAGGCCATTTTTATCCTACCTCAGTACATATGCTTCGGTGATCGCTAATTAAGGATGATGTTGTCGTTGTTAATTCCCCTCAGTAACCACCATAGAGCATCCACAGTCGTGTTTTTGTTAAAATATGCATTTTCGCATATTTTAAAGACATAGCAAATCGACTTTACCGCAGTGGTAAAATGCTATAAATAGTGGGGGAAAAAACATGGAACGGCCCGCGCAAAAAAATAATAATTTATGGGCATTTAAAAATAATTTATTTGATTATTTTAATAATTGATAATTAAAAATAGATTAAAAAAATAAAAAAATGGTTGGACGGGTTTTGAAGATCCATCCAAGTCAAAATGGAAAAATGTTAAATTTGAGGGACGACACTTTAAGTGCCGTCCGAGAAAAAAAAAGAAAAAAAAATGTATATCTTAATTGGGACGGACTGAATTTTTTTATATATATATATTGGGAAGATCCATCCTTTATAATATGCATTTTTCTTATATCGTCTTTCATTTATGGTAATCTACTGTTACGTGTTTGTCCAAAAATGCATAAATAACAAACGACTGTAGCATGTCGTTTACTATAAAATACATTTAATGGATAAATAGCAAATGACTGTGGATGCTCTTAGAAACAAAGGGTATGGTGGCAAAGGAGCCTCTCCCCTTGTCACATATTGTTCCTAAGATATATGAAAGCCATACAGAGAAAGTAGAATTTATAAGGTCTGTAGAGATACGTCTGCATTCATTTCATGTGTTTGACCATTTCCCCTACATATTCTTCTCTTTCTATTCTCGAAAGTATTATGTGACTGTACATATTATAATACAGTGTAAGACTGTTATAAGATTCTTATCGTTACCAACTAGGCTTATTGTACTTGGAGTTGTAACTTAATCCTGTTAGGAATATGTTCGGAACAATCGAGATAAATATTCATTGCAAATTGCATAAAAGTACTAACCTAGAGTCGGTTGGATTGCCCTATTTTGAAGTATAGAAATTGCGCCGTTAGTTTTGTCTGAAACACCTGTATAGATATTAAACCAAGCCGAAGACGTGTAAGCATTGACCTAATGTGATTCCCCATCCTCATGGGGTGGCTTGGGAATATACCCCAAGTTACAACTGGGTTTCTCTCATGCACTACCCTAGAGGCGGGTAAGGCGGCCGTCTTGGGCTCCCGAAGATTTTGTGATTTTAGGAGCCCCAAATTTGAACTTCCATTGTAAATATAGGTACGTATTTTACACGTAAAAAAATATATATATGTTATTAGGGGCCCCATTTCGAAAGTTCACACCCTTAAAAGCTAGCTGCTAAGGGGAGGGAGCCCAAGTTTATAACTACCCAACATTGGTTCCCCATATAACCGATGTGGGACTAAATTTGGATCATAACATTTCACCACGCTTCCGTAACCCGCCGTCCTCGGCGGTATTCACTCTAGCGACACTGGCCCGGCCCGGACCTACCAGTAATTTTAATCCAGCCTCTAGGAAGCCCTTTCCGACTCTCGGTGGCTTTCACTCTACCGTCTAGGTAGCCCTTTCCGACTCTCGGCGGCTTTCACTCTAGCGTCTAGGTAGCCCTTTCCGACTCTCGGCGGCTTTCACTCTAGCGACACTGGCCCAACCCGGGTCTACCAGTAATTTTAATCCAGCCTCTAGAGCGAATTAAGAAGCATGGGGTCGACTCTGATACCAATTGCTAGGAACCTAGGAGAACTCACCCTAGCTTTTAAGGGTGAGTTCTCCTAGGTTCCTAACAATTGGTAGGGCCCCCGGGAACTCAGGGCCGGCCCTGCTCATGCAAATTCAATAGTTTAGGGAGATATTGAGGAATTTTTTTTCCTAAATAACAAAAATAAATGAAATAAATTCTAAATTATACCTGACCTAAACTTATTTCTCAATTTATACATAACTACATGCCACATCATCTCTAGATCAATTAATTAATTAACTTTACTAAATTAATCATGGCCTGAATAGAACGTGCCGAGAATTGGCCCATGTTTATGTCCCTTTTCGATATTTTCCTAATATCTTCTAGACTTCTATGCTCTAAACCCTAATTTCATTATCTCCTCACATTCCTTTACGATTCTCTATCCTTCTTGTCCATCAATTCCAATCTCTTTCAGTCGTCGCATTCTTCACCGATACCGACGCCCGCCTTCCTTCGCCGATATAGTCGCTGCTCCTCATCCGCAACCCTCTTTTTGTTCGCAAAGGTGAAGTATCATCTGTAGTATGTTTACCTATGTATATTTTACCGTAAAGTCTATTTCTCAGTTTTGCACTCTGGGCTCAATGTTCAATTCTTCCGGCTGAGGCCAATTCTTTATTTTGTTTCTGTTTACACACAGCATTTTAATATTCTGCTTGATACTGTGCTACCAGAGAAAACCTATCCAACTTTTATCGACTGGATTTAGCAAAGTGTGTATTATTAGGGTTTTGTGTTCCTTAGAATTCATTGTCCTAATGCTGATGTTACAGCACTTCTTATAACCTGTATGGCTGTATCATTAGTATGTGAACACTGTGACATTGTGACTAGAGAAGATGAAACATTCTACATTCTTTAGGTTCAGTTAATTAATTAGGATCAATTTATGGTCCCAAGGCAGTATTCCAACACTTTCCTATATCATTAGTATGTGCTTAAACTATGTTGGACAGGGTGGAGCAGAATTAGGCTGTACTACTCCTAGGAAATTTCACTTTCCTCTTTGTTCGGTTAATTAGTTGGAGAGGGCAAGTGTTGAGACTATTTCTGTTCCCTGATTACTTACATTTTTAGAATGTGCATGTTGAGACTATTAAGGAAGAGAAGATATCTACATTATGCTTGACATTGATAAATGCCAAGAAGTTTTCAAATAAGGTTGTAAGTCAACTAATGAAATCTAAGGTCAAGTCGAGACTCTTTTTTGAAGGTAGAAAATGAACATTTTATGAAGTGTTACACAAAACTATTACTCAAGACAACTAGTTGCTTTATCTAAAACAAGATGAAAACATAGTAGATATGAATGGGTTCCCTAATTCATTAAGTTGTGAAATAGAAGAATTTTGCAGTCTAAATAATCACTATTTGTTCTTTATTCGGAATGCTCACTATTTGTTCTTTTTTTTAAAGGAGAATATGACTAGCCTTATTCTGGTTTGGTTGTACTTTGGTGGCAAAATTGTTGACGACAAAAATAAAGGAATCTCTTATAAAGGTGCAAAGCCATTCGATAGCTTTAGGCTTTACTTTTCTGATATCTTCTATGCCCTTCAAATATTTATTTTTTTTGATTATGTTTTGCTACAAACTTCAATTTTTCCATCAGATTCTTGTCCTTAAATTTTTTTTGAAAATTTGTAGCAAAATGCCTTATGCAGAAACAGTGGTGAGCTTGTGGTTGATTCCATCCTACATTCGGATCATTCATTGCATTTAGGATTCCCGCATGCCGATCAAAAATTACACACAAGTTTTCACGATTTGTAACAAAATATATAATACAGAGCATAAACCAAAATTCCATTTGAGGTTGTACATTTTGTTACACAATTTTTTTGATTCAGAGCTGGTGCAATTCCATTTGTGTTATTTTGTTACACAATTTTTTTTTTTGGTTGATGCCACTGATTTATCAATCCTAGTACTTTCATTTTGAATTGTCTTTTTTAATTGGCTTTTTTTTAATCTTTGAGGTTGTACAATTTTTTTTTAATATTGAACTTGTTACATTCCAAAAATATCTATGAAAGTGGTTATTGGTATACTTGTATATGTGTGTATTCATGCATAATAAGTAGAGAAGTGGATTGTTTGAAAAAATTGTATGGGTTATGGAAGCTTATCGGAATGTGAATCAAAATTCTACTACTCCAGATTTTGATTTTGATTATCATTATTCGGCTTGGTGAATTAAAATTTGGATTGGTATGTTTATCATTCCCAGGTTTTGATTCACAAGATAATCAAAATCTGAATCATCAATTGTACCTGGGAATGTGAATCAAAATTCTACTGCTCCAGCCCTTTGCCGGTGTTTGGCTTCGTATGTTTACACAAACTTATATTGACAAGCTAGCTATGAGCATCTGTAAGATATTACTTTGCTATTGAGTTAAATGTGATCCCACCATTTAAAAAATTAAAAAAAAACATAATTAAATAGGAGTGATGTGGTATTGATTTCTCTGGGGTATGTATAATTTGGGAAATAAGTTTGGGTCATGTATAATTTTAGATTTATTTAAATAGTTCATGTTAATTAGGAAATTAACTCTATATTAAACTCATTCAATACCCAACAAAAATAGAATGCAGTATAGCATATTTAGAATTGAGAATAACACAAAAATCATTTTGTGAAGGAGATGAAGAACTATCTCTATGAACATGCATATCACATGAAATCATTGCTTTTATATAGATATAGACTTGTCATTTATAAATAGTCTAATTGACAATGATTATATGAGTTAATAAAAAAATTATTTGATATATATATAACACAATATAAGTAAAGTTAAAAATAGAATAACTCAAAACTATTAGTCAAGGCAATTAATATATTAAAAGTTATGAAAAAAAAAGTTATTGATATATTAATTAACTAATAAAGATTTTGAATGAATCTAACACGTAAAGTATATGTAGAAATACTTAATTAAATAATTAAGAAATTTTGAGTTTTTTCTCCTTTCTAAAAGTTCCAACAAATCATGGTCAAATGTTCAGTCTTCCTATACAATAGTGGTAATATATATAATTTTCTCATGGTTCAGTTGATCCCTTTAAAAAAACTTTTGGAGTTGTTCCTCATCAGGTCCATAAAATAAAGTCAAAGGCATTAGAGGGAATCAAAGGTCAAATGAGATGCCTAAGACAATCTTCTTTTTCTAAAGCAAAAATCTAATTAAGTCACGCTCAGAATATTGATTTTTTCCCGAACTGACCCACCCTTTAAAAAATATTGAGCGATCTGACCCAGTTTCAAAAATATTTACCCAACTGATCCTGTTTTAGACACGTTCTTGAAAACAACGGCATAGGTTAATACCATACCGTTCTTTAAAAAAGTGGCATCAGTTTATTTTTTTAAGCATGCCGCTGTTTGGAATAACATTATCAGTATATTTATTATACAACTGTGAACCTTCTGACTTGAAAAAAAATTTCAAGTGCTCAAACAACTTATAAATCTTGCTGTTAACCCCTAAAATGACATTCACATTACTGATGCTGTTGTTGGAGATAACGACATCAGTTATAATACTCATTAAACTCTCTTCCTTCACAATCGTTCTTCCAAATAACGACTTGAGATAACTGTTGCCGTTCTTAGAAATAGTAGCAACAGTTCATAGAAATAGATTAGTCAAGTATAAGTAATCAAATGAACTGGTGCTGCTGTTCCAAACTACAACATAAGTTATTCCTAACAATGAATATTATAACTGATCCGCTATCTCTAATGACATCTGTAATGCTATTGCCGCTGTTCCAAACAACGACATCAGCTATATGATTTTTTCACACTTATATTTTTTTTTCAAGTCAGAGAGAGTACACGATTGGAAATAAGTTAACTGATATCATTATTCCAAATAGCGGCATGCGATTTCTTTTTTAACAGATGACATAATTGAAAACAACGACATATAAATAATCTATGCCGTTATTTTTCAATAACAGTTAATATTGACGTGCCCAAAATAGATCAGTTAGACAAATATTTTTGAAAGTGGATCAGATCGCTCAATATTTTAAAAAAGGGGTCAGTACGAGAAAAAAAAATCCAGAATATTTGGGCTACAAGGAGGACCCACAAACAACTAACCAACTAGAATTACACAAATTAAAATGTTTCTATTGTGGGTAAATTCTTTAAAGGGTTTTTAACACGAATACCCCTAACAAATATGCTAATATCATATATGCCCTTCAAAAATGTATATTTTCATATATGCCCCTAACAATATGAGCTAATTTCTTATTTACCCCTAAAAGTTACCTCAAACTACGTGTATTTGAAACTTATAAGATTAGTGGCGAATTTGGATATAAAACATGATGAAGAAGATGAAATTATAAAAATGTACCGTAAATTTGTCCATTTATTAAGAAAACTCAAGAAAAATTGAGAATGATTGATGTGTTTCAATCGGTTTTATAGACGATTTAGGTTATAAAAAGTAATAAGAATAAGCTTAACTAGTAGAGGAAGGGTATTTAAGTCATTTTACAAAAAATCTATTGAACATAACTGTATATTTCATACATTTTTATGTTTTTAAAGTAGTTTTAACTTAAGAGATAATTCGGAGGTTGGATACACATTGTTAGGGGTAAATGTGAAAATACACATTTGTGAGGGATATATGTGATATTCACATATTTGTTAGGGACATACATGTTAAAACCCCTTCTTTAAATTGTCAAATTGTTCCCATGATCCTTATTAAGTAAGTTGCAACCAGCAAAGAGATGATAAATAAACAGAGATTATCTATATCTATGAAACTTGAGAGGATGACTAACTAATGAGTGATGCTACAGTTAGTCTACAGATACATTCTGTCAATATAATTTATATGTTGGATTTCTACATAGAATTTAACTGATACAAACATATATAAAATGTTAATTAAATATTAATAAAATTAAGCATATTTTTAAAATTATATGTAATGATAATATGTACTAATTGAATTATATGTAGAAATGTATTATATCAACTAAAAAATTAGTTACCACTTGTAATACTTATAGCATTTTTCTTAGCATCTTAGAATAGATTAATGGGGTTTGGTATTTAGTGATAGTTAATTATTTGTTATTTTCATATAAAGCAGGAGAAAGTGGACCTCGCACTCAAGTTGTCAAGCATGAAAACTACACTATGGTTGTACTTTCAGCTATTTTTAGCAACCCTTTCAATTGATTAGAGTGATTAATTATTAGTCTACTATAATCATTGAACAACTTTTATTTTATTTTATATTTTTTTATAGAAAAGGTGGAACTTGACCATCCTGTTTTATTAATAAGAGATTAATAAAACATACTCAGAGTACTGAGCCTACTACAAAATCCTACAAACAGAACAAAAGTACATAAGCTCCACCCCGAACATGGGGGGTGTGACAAAATAAACATAGAGTAGCTGCAAAGCGATACATCATACCCCCCAACAAACCCTGGGGTGGTGGGTATCAATGAACATAGTAGACCGTGCTGTGCTGGCTGTCAGTCGATCGTCGGTCCGATCTCGATCTCCCCATCATCAAACTCCTCTACGTGGAAAACACTCACAATCCTTTTCCTGGGACCTGCTACTGCCACATTAGCCCAAAATAAAATAAAATGCATAATGTGAGTCAAATTGCCAGAAATACTATTGCAAGTTCTACGAAAGTAAAGATTATTTCTGTTTAGCCATAGAAGCCAGGTCATTGCGGCGATAGCTAAATACCACGCTTCTCTAATAGCATCCCTCTCCGTCGCGAACTTTGGGCCTATTCACAGGTCTTCGTAAGTGCTAGGATATAGAGTTGTCCCTAAAGCGCCGAGTACCTCTACGAGTACCGCTTTACTCCTAGGACATTGAAGAAAAAGATGGTCTCTAGTCTCGAGGGCGGCGTGGCAGAATTCGCATTGAGAGTCCACACTCAGTTGTCGCTTAACGAGGTTTTCTCTAGTCAGGATTGCATCATTTAGTACCAACCATAAGAAGGCTTTGACTTTTAGTGGAGCTTTCGTCCTCCAGATGACGGCAGCCTATTTTGGGGTACATCCCCTAAAATGGATGCGCTTGTACATGGAGCGAACTGTGAACTTGCCGTTCTTCTCCAATTCCCAGAATTTTTTATTGGGGTCCTGGGAGCAGCTAATTCCAGCATTGGAGATGTAAGCCTGAAGTTCCGTAAGTCTGAGGTGGGAGCCTATGTCAAGCGGATATTTGAAAGATGGATTCCAGGTGCCTTTTTTCCAGGGTGCGCCCACCGTGCAGTATGGTTGTGATGCCTACTCGTATAGATCGTGAAACAGGGTTCTGAGCGTGTGATCAGCACATCACTTATCCCACCAAAACCTGGTGAGTCTGCCGTTATCGATAGCTGACTTGACACAGCTAGTGAAGGGTTCGTATGCCTTAGTGATGCTTTTCCAGAACTAGAAAATACAAGGGCCTATCCTGAAGCCCAAATTTCTCGTTCCATTCCCATGCATATATCCCTGAATAAATTGCTGCCACCCTTCTCCATTATGGTGGAACACTTTCCACCACCATTTACCCAGAAGCGCCAGATTCATATCTCGCATGTTAATTATACCTAGGCCTCCATGTATCTTTTTCATACACGCCTTCTCCCATCTAATGAGGTGATAACCTCATCGGTCCGGGTCTGCCCCTTTCCATAAGAAATGTTTCCGAGTCCGGTCAATTCTTTGGATTACCCATCACGGTATTTCAAAGAAGAAGAGATAATATGTAGGGAGGTTTGAGAGGATTGCATTAATAAGCGTGACTCTCCCACCCAAGGATAGGGTTTTACCTTTCCAGCCTGCTAGCCGTTTCTCAACCCAGTCAATAATGGACAACCAATCTGCCTTTTTTAGCTTTCCGGATCTAAGTGGCAATCCAAGGTACTGAATGGGGAAGCTCTCTGTGGAGCAATTGAGGATTGTGGCATGTTCAAGAGCCTCTGCCAGAGTCAGGGCAATGAGGGTGAGAGCACTCTTGTGGAAGTTAACCCTGAGGCCAGATCAGGCTTCAAAGCAATACATAATTCCTTTGAAGACGGTAGTTTCTCCTAGGTTGCCCATGCCAAATAGAAGAGTATCGTCTGCATATTGGAGTATAGAGCAACCTTGACGATTGGCTCCCTTAGCCACTGGTATGATCTAACCTGCTGAACTGCACTTAGCCATCATGGATCTTAGCACGTCTGCCATTATGGTAAAGATAAGGGGGAGAGCGAATTGCCTTGTCTGAGCCCCCGCTTGCAAGAGAATGGGTGATCTGATACCCCATTTACCAAAAATCGCCATTCTGCTGGTGGTAAGACAGGTGTGGATCCATCTGATCCATCCGTCCCCGAAACCATTTCCAACAAGTGCTTCCAACAGACATTCCTATTCAACAGAGTCATAGGATTTCTCGAAATCTAGTTTTAGGAGGTAGCTCTCAGAATTCGAGGTGTGGCATTGATGGATAGTCTCTTCAGTTGTTGCTATACTGTCCTGTATACATCGTTCATTGATGAATCCCGTCTGGTCATGACTAATGAGACCATCCATAACCTTTCTCAGTTTGTTAGCGAGAGTCTTGGTAATGATCTTTACAGAGCAGTTAAGGAGGCTAATGGGGCGGAAGTCTCCAACGTGTCGAGAGTCTTCCTTCTTGGGAATCAGCACAACCTCCGCGTAGTTGAATCTCCCTAGTTTGAGTTTATGTTCGTGAAAATCTACGAACACCTTCAGCAAGTCACCTTTGATTTCCTCCCAGAATATCTGATAGAACAGTATCGGGAAACCATTTGGACCTGGAGCTTTATCATTTCCAAGTTTTTGGATCGCCTTCCAGACCTCTTCCTCAGAAAATGGTGCATCGAGGGATTGCATACTAGGATCGGAGTTGGCTGCTTGGTCTTGCCAGAAGTCATGTTGGAGAGGGACTATGAAGTCCGCTTTATGCCCAAAAAGGCGCTTGAAATGGGACAGGAAAGCCATTTTTATAGCAACATCGCCTTGTACCATTCCGGAGTCCGAGTGGATCGAGTGAATGAGGTTAAACTTACGTTTGGCACTGGCAACCCGGTGGAAGAATGCAGTGTTTGCGTCTCCCTCTTTGAGCCACAAGATTATGGACCGTTGTTGCCATTTGATTTCCTCAATCCTATAGAGTTGGTCAATTTCTTGTCTGAATTGGAGCAGTCGATTCCGCTCTTCCTGTAGCAGATCCCTAGTTTCTTCAGTCTTTTCAAGTTCCTCAATACCTTCCAGAAGGGATTCCTTTCCTCTCCAAATCAGCACAAATTGGGTCCGGTTTTATTTCCTGAGCTTGTCCCTGAGTCTGCTAAGTTTTTCACACCATATAGCGGATGCCTCACGACTCATGGTTGGGCGACACCAACTCTCGTTAACCATATGGTGGAAGCCTTGGATTTCTAATCAAGCTTTCTCGAACCAAAATTTTGATGGTCTTCTAGGTTGGTCTTCCCCGGAGGATAAGAAAATAGGCACGTAAGCTGATGTTGGTTTAGGGAGAGATTTGGCTGATGTCAATGGGAATTTGGTCTCCTAGTTCGTGGAGACCAGAATCCTTTCCAACTTGGCCAAAATGGGCGCTGCTTGCATGTTCGACCCGATGAAGAGCCTATCAGAGATGGGGATGTCCACCAGATCCAGGTCCGCGATGACTTCATTAAACGCTTCCCTGTCTGGGGCACTAGATCCTCTACCTCTGTGTTCTGAGGCGAATCTAGTGATGTTAAAGTCACTCCCCACCACCCAGGGGTGTGGCCATTGTGCTTCGATCGCTTTTTGTTCCATCCAAAAGGCCGATATAGATGCAGAAGTATGCGGTCCATAGACCACCATGATCGATTGTGTCCACCTGTCAGATTTACGCTTTAACACAACCGACAAAGAAAATTGCCCGTGGAGCTCGTCTAGGAAATAAAATAGGTTGGGGTTAAAACCCAGAGCGATGCCCCCAGATGCCCCAACTGAAGGGGTCATTCTCCATTCAGATACTCGAGTACCCCCTACTCTCTTAAGTCTAGACATGTGTGAAAGTTTGGTCTCTTGGAGACCAACAATGTTAGCCCTTGACCTGGCTATGACTTCCTTAACCATTTCACGCTTGTCCCGCCTATCGAGGCCTCTAACGTTCCAGAATAGGGCCTCCGTTAACTACGGTTAGACGCAGGATCGTGACTCGATTTGGGCTTCGAGTTCAAGTTAATGTTAACCCTATCGGTTTCCCACCCCCTAATCTTATTCAGGAGAAATGCGTTCTGATTGGTATCGCCTACCGCTAGACTGCAAGTAGTGGCTAGACTAAGAATTTCATTATCAGTCATTAAATTAAAAATATAAGCTAAGAAGGAACGCGTACCTCCGTCGCCAGTCTTGGCGGATTTAGCGGCCGCCGCGATTTCCAGATAATCATCTAGGGACTCCTCATTAGTCTTCTTTGCCACTTTCTGAACTTTGAAACCTGTGTCCTACTGGAAAGATGGGTAGGTGGATGGAAAAAACTCAGAGGAAGTGACGCGGAAATCAACATCAAAATCATAATCCTCTGACTCCACAGACTCCCCCTCAGAGTAGACAAAATCATCTTTAAGATTCAGCCTGTCTTCACGATCGTCTTCATCGTATTGGATAGCCAGTTCTATAGTAGGCTCTCCCGTCACGAACCCCTTGATGAGCCCACAATTTGTCGACGAATCTACCAGAATAGTGGGTTTCCCGTAGCGGACCCCTCAATGGGCCCACTACTCGTCGAAAGTCGTAGCTCATTGCGCTTGGCCCCTCTCTGGGCCCATTAAAACACTTATAAATACCTCCCTGTATATTCTCTTTAACACCACCGGACTCACTTAAGAGTTCCTCTCCTTCGCGAGAGAGCGGAACGCCTCTCTTGATTTTCGAATCTGCCGCTGTCACTAGTGGGGCTCGTGGCTTGAGCAGAGAGCCTTTGGTTCTGTCGCCTTCACCACGCATCTCGATCTGAGTGGAGGGCGTTACGCTCGAAGCTTTCGATGGCGTTACCAACGAGGTGTTTCCTTTCCCTTCCTCTACATTGCAGCCACCTACTCCCTTTTCTCTAGATTTCTCCTTCAGAGCTTTCCTCTTTGAGCCCTCTTCTTCGCTGCCATAACCCACTCCCTTACCTCTTTGAGCTTTCCCCTTTTCCAGAGATTCAGCCCCAGCCCTAGTGCCTTTCTCACTTTGGACGGATTCTCTGTCAAAGGACCTTCCCTTGCTCGTCTTCTTTCCCAAAATGGAAGTCTCCCCTCTCGACTCTCGACCCAAAGCCACCAACTCTTGCCCTTTTGGATAGCGACTCTGCAAGTCTTGCATGTCGTTTTCCAAGGTGCTTTTGCCCTTTTTCCCTTTTGCACAGTCTGCCTCCGCTCTCTGATCCTCTCGCGGCTTTCCATCACCAACTCCAAGATGTTGACTGCCACTTTGAGCTTTCTTTTGGTCCTCCTTTCGCGGAGTTCTTTTTTGAACAACGAGACCTTCCAAATCTGGGACTTTAAGCAGATCCGCCATTGGATTTGTTGGGTTTGTTGTATCTGTTGGTTTTGGATCGTTGGATCTAATGGTCAAGCCTCTTTCACGACCACCTTTGATCGGAGAACCTCTCCCCGGTTCTGATCCCTCCGCCGTGTGTCCTTAGCGTTGCTTCTTCCCTCTCGCCGCTCTGATGAGCTCTCGGTGCGCCCTTTCCACTCCATGGGCCCCATCAATGGTCAGGTCCCACTATGGCGAAACCACTTGCTTGTACGATCGGTTGTCTCTGAGCGCAGATGAAGGAGTGGGGGAAGTGATGGCCGAATGCTCTATCTCTGGTTCCGTTCGCTTGTCAAGCACGAACCAGACTAGGTACGATACTTCGTAGGAGAATACCTTGGCAAAACGGGGCATCAATGAGATATCAACACTCCTTATGAGGATCCTTGCCGACACGATCTCTGAGCGGTGCACTATCTTCTCATCAATCTCTTCGATGGACCCGAAGTCAGCGACTATCTCTTGGAGTGCCTCTCTCTTCCAAAAGTGAAAAGGGACATTATGGATCCAAATCCAGTATCTATCTCCTTTTGGGAGCTCCGCTCCGAAGCTAGGCGTCCAAGCAAAGAATTCCAATTTGAAGTGCCCAAAGTCGACTATCCCCATACCAGTGACTTCGAGCACCTTCTCTGGCGATGGGAATGAGACAAGGAATTGCAAGCGACACATTTTCTTTGCGACCCAGTCTCTGTGGGCCCTCATTGGCCACTTTGCATTAAGAGCTTGAAGGCGATGCACCTCCGATGGGCTCCCTGATCTTACTCTGGAAATTGCACACCAGTGGCGAAGCCATTTCTCTTTGTTCTTGATCGTGTCTAAGCTCTTTTCAAGCCGAATCAAAGTTGGGTTATCGGGAGACCTGCCTCGGCTCACAGGGTGTTCGTCGTCATTGTGAGTCTCTACCACATTAGTACACACATATGAAAGGTGCCCCCATTTCATACATTTGAGACATAGAACTTCTTTTGTGCATTCGCTCCTGTAATGGCCCAAGTCACCACAGTTGAAGCACGGTACATGCTTACGTTTCCCCTTCCTTTGTTTCTTTTTTTGTTAAAGGTGTTCGAGTTGAGGGTTGGGGGAGTTACTATGTCTCTTGTTTCTTTTTCCAATCACTTGAACCCACTATTCCCCCTGTACCCCACCTCCGGAGGACTCAGCCTCCTCTGTAATCCCTTCTTACGGAACCCCCTCGTGGGCCCGCTCGACGTAGGATTAGTGTTGGATTAGTGTCCTTCTGGGGTGGTGGAATGGAGTTATGGTTGGGGCTGGGGTGAGGGGCCTTGGTCGGAGAGGTTTGTAAAGGTTCTTGATAAGCCATGTGGTGTTTGTGGTGGTGGGTAGAGTCTGCAATTTTGGTGTGTGACTCTATTTTCTTGTGTTGGTACTGAGGCTTGTATTGGGTTGGAGGATGGTATTGCCGATGTGGGTCATGTTCGTAACCTCTCTGGTTGTGTCCCATACTGTGGGGGTGATGCTGGCCTGTAGGGGGTTTTCTTACGCCCTTCGTGGCCGGTAGGAGGACCCCATCTTTGGGCCCGTCCCCCGTAGGGCTCCTTTTCTCGGCGATGATGACTATAGTCCCTGTGAGATTTCTCTCCATGGCGATGATGACTATAGCTCCTCCCCTCTCGGCATTGATGCGCACTTCGGTGTGCACGTGTCGGGGAGTGTGCTCGTCTGAGCCTCTGAGCTACCTTCTTCTCAGGGGAGGGGTTCAGGTGGAGAGTGGGTTGTGGGGGTGCTGTGAGGGGGGGCCAAAACAGTGGGAATAGGTATAGGGGTTGAGTGAGATGGTGACGGTTGCTGAGTTCATGGTAGGGGGACTGCAGGCGCAAGTGTTTCAGTAGATGTTGGGACGAGGGGGTGACGGGCCCTTTCATTGGGCCCGCACCCACTGAGTTCGAGCTCCGAGAGCATGACAACGGAGGTGGACAGGGTTGTGGAGAAGACGATCAACTGTATGGAGTTTTTTGTTTGCTTTGTTCAAGGGGCTAAAGCAGCTTGATGGAGATGAAGTCATCAGAAGAAGAGGAAGTGCATAAGAGGAAGAAGGAAGACATGGATACGAAGTCATAAGAAGAAGACGGCAAGATCAAGAAGAAGCGCAAGGTTGACTCAGATTCTGATTTGAGAGGAGGAGGAGAAGGTGGAGGTGGAGAGGGGAATAGTTGTGTTGATTGTGTTCTAATCATTGAACAACTTGATCCATATATATATATATATATATATGGGTAAATGATCTATCGGCACATAAAATTTATAGTAATACCCTAAACACATATGAAGTAACGGTAATACCCTAAACCCACCTGAACTTTTTAAAATTGGACCTATAGGCACCTGTCGTCCACTACTGTTTGTTTTTTAATAGTTTAGGAGTGAAATTACTTTTTTACCCTCCATGCCTTAATAATTTCTTTAAAATTCCTTAAAATTTTTTAAAATTCCTTAAAATTCCTTCAAAATTTCTAAAAATTCCTTTAAAAATTCATTAAATTTTCTTTTAAAATTCCCTTAAAATTTTTCTTTTGAATTCCTTAAAATTCCTTTAAAATTCATTTTAAATTTCACATATATTGATAATTAGAAGATTAATAATATTGTAATTTCTTTTTTAATTAAGAGATTATATTGCACAGACATCATGTCACAAGCATACATCTTTGAGCACATTGCAAATCGAGGAAATTGAGGAAATCATGTCACAGACATACATCTTTGAGCACATCACAAACTATATTCCAGCAAATCCAATGATGCACACAAATTTGTTTTTTTTTTTGCCCAGTAAATGACATTAAAACTTGAACAAATTACTAACAGATTCAACAAGTAACATCAAATAATTTCCCTCTATAAAAGATAATTGTTGCATGGCCATATAAAAAGACTGGGAATCAAGCAGATAGTCAGTCAACCTCAGGTAATACCACATATTTCCCAGATACAACAAAACACATCCTGCCTGATCACAAATTTTAACTACAGAAATATATACTCAAAACACAGAACGGGCTCATACAAAAAACTAGTACTTTATTCCTGCACTGAAAGCCTAGACTCGTCAATACAAACATCTGTAAGAATATTTTTACTGGTATTAACGGAGAATGAAAGGGCCAAAGAACTGTCACGAATTCGAAACTGCTAGTGGCTCTACTTTCTCCTCCGCCTGACCCCTCCTTCCTTTGTAATGTGGAAGCCCTCGATTTTGCGTGCCACATCGCCCACCTTAACCTTTTCATTGGACCCATTGGCGCAGGGATCATTCTCGCCGGCATTAGGTGGGGCTGTCTGCCATATTCTGATGGTCCCATCCTCAGATCCTGATGCATATGATTCACCCCCAAGAGAGAAGCGTACACAGTGAACTGGGCCATGGTGGCCTTTGTTGCATCCTGCATTCATACAATAAACACAAATGATCGGGTTTGCCTTGAGTGCAAAAAGAAAACTCATGCACATAAATTAAAAATTCGCAGAATGT
Source organism: Hemerocallis citrina (assembly GCA_017893485.1). NCBI lineage: Eukaryota > Viridiplantae > Streptophyta > Magnoliopsida > Asparagales > Asphodelaceae > Hemerocallis > Hemerocallis citrina. The sequence goes on from JACEHZ010000093.1 coordinate 49,947, forward strand.
CAATCATACAAATAGGAGCTGCCATAATCCTATAACCATATTTCATTCTCCAAATTCTCCTAGACCATGTGCACATGTTTAAGAAGTTAGAAAAGTATATCTTCACGTTGAGCACAAATAAACTCAAGAGAATATCACAATCACATTATTTTTAAGCACAAATCACAACAAAATTTAAAGGATTTTGTGAGTTCTAGCATTCATAAACACCAACAGAACCATAAAGCAAATTATCCATAATTTTAACAGATCTAAAACAAAAAAATAGCAGAAAAAAATTTCAAACAGAATATGCAGTCAGATGTTGCTCCAGAATTAACACCACCAAAACTATTTACAATATGCAATTAGATGTTGCTCCAGAATAAAGTATTTCAGTTGTATAGAAATAATTTGCAAGGTGAATTAAAACATGATGAAAGTGAAGAGAAGTAGCATATAAGGACTATCATAAAGAACAAAACATGTGAACTTGATTCTAATTCCTCTCCTCTCACATTTTATCACAAGAACCAAACCCATCACAATTTCATTCAACAAAACAAACTAATTGCTCCATAAGCTCACTTTAACATGATACCTCCATAGTTTGAATAACAAAGCTCCTAAATTTCTATTATACAAAGAATCTCCACTACTAAACTGATACAAAACAACAATGAATCAAAATAATTAGTAAAGTTTAGTATCCAATAATAATCATCCAAGTGTTGAATGTTTAACACATCTCAATCATAGATGCATAAGTGCAACATAGTTAGTTCCTTATGACCTTAAGATAATGAAAATGCCTAAGTATCAAAGAAATAGGAAATCAGCAGGAAAATATAGGTTTTTGTCATCCTGATTGTCACCAAAAGTAAATCAGGTAATCAAATTTTAGTAATTGTGAGTGACCATATTGTAATTGCATTAGAAGCAAATGCTTAAGGACCGAGGAAGATCTTTAGAGCAGAAGTTAGATCTGACAAATTTAAAGGAATTTAATATTCAGCTATTATTGATAGAAACAAGATACAATTCATGCATTTTAATATCATTATTCGTCAAGATATGCATTCACTTGTAAATACGTGATGTTGGAACAAGTTCTTGCCAGGCTCTAGCTTCCTTTTTCTTATACGTAACTTTTGAATGTTTAGTATTTATACCTTATGCTTTAATGTTTATGTCATCTATTATCCATCCTACACTTTCATAAGAACTTCATTTAGCCTCTATGAAAATAGCTAGTATTGTCATTAAAATCAATATAAAAATTGAAGTTAAATTTGTTAAAATGTTATGCCCTCATTAACCAATGAAATTGTCATTAAGCCATAGTTTTTACGATAGGTCACCAACATAATCCATTCATTTTAACAGTTAAACCAAACAATATGAACAAAAATAGATTAAGCCCTCAAAAAGTTGGTTTGAATTTTGAAATGTTGCTATGTTGAACGTATCCATTCTGATACAAATCAAGAACATTGAACAAAGATATTCTTCACAATTTTAATTGAAAAAAAAAACTTTATAATTTTGTATGGAAAAACAAGACATAAAAGAAATGATAGGGAACTCTAGATACCTATAGCGACCATGAGGGCGGTGTCAGAAAGGCCACCAAGAATGTGGCCTTTACTGCCAGATCTGGAGTAAGTGAAGATTAAGAAGCGGCGGAGGCAATCTCGGAGATGGAAAGTTGGGCGTTGCAGCGAAGAGTGGGAGCACCATTAATCCAAATCAAGTTTCTGTGAAATTCAAAACAAAAATTAGGGTTTTGATGCAAACTACAGGTGAGTATAAATTACTCCCAAAATCTAATGACCTTACCCAAAATTGAAGGTTCTCGAGGGGTATTATTTTCTCTCTCTCTCTCCCCACCCGCGCATTGACGTTGACGACGAGGCTGGAGTCGAGGTCCTCAATGAGGTAACATCAAGATTGATGGCGAAGAGGGGCATATGGGGGGGAGCTCAGGTGGGGCTAGGTTTCGAGAGCTGAGGGGCTAGGTTTCGACGTTAACGACGAGGCTAGATTTCGATAAGATTTGGAGGGGAGAAATGAAAGAGAGAGAGAGAGAGAGAGAGGAGTGCCAACTGAGAGGGGGGAGTGTCTTTAAAATTAATTTGGAGGGTATTTTAGTCTTTTCACATGCCTTTTAATGGATTTAAACCCGTTAAGGAGCATATTCTTGAAATATTCCACTAAGTTAACTGAGAAATAAACGGCGGAGGTCTTTACGTTCAAATGAACAAAATTTGGGTTCTATTGGAGTATTATTTTCACTTTAGGTGTGAGTAGGTAGTTTACACTAACTTTAGATGCCAATAGGTCAAAAAACCTATATATATATATGGTCAAATATTTCTCCACCACTGGATAGAAATAATAAATAACATAGAGTTGAAAGACTAAAGTGAAAGACTTGAATACTTGAGACATAATTATAGATATATAGTATTGTTTATATATCTAATAGTGGAATATTTATTTGTTCATGGATTTCTATAAAGGCTAAATTGCAAAAAAAACCTTTGGACTATGGCCTTTATGCAGAAAATTCCTTTGATCTTTTTTAATGCAGAAAACCTCTTGAAGTATGATTGTTGCAAAATCCCCTCCTGAAGTATTTCAAAAAAAATCACATCTAACTTTTTTACTTGTATCAGATAATTAACCCCATTCATCTTTGCAAGTTGGTTTTAAAAAAACATCATATATCTTTTTCATTATTGTCAAAAACCTCCCTCAATTTTAGCAGAAAGTCTCACGCTGACTGTAACGCCCCGAATCCCAAATACACTGAATTCGAGATGTTCTACAGGATCTTTTCACTTTCTTTAGTACAATTTTACAGGGAAATTAAAACTTTTCATCATACATCAGAGATTACATCATAACTACATCTTTCTTTTGCACAGCGGAAGTAAAATTTACAACAATTGAAATAAAGTACAACAGCATGATACAATCTTTAAGCATCCATTCTTCTTTAATCTTTAACATGACATATACCTGCATATAAGACTGTGGGTACGTCAGTTTATTCAACCGACGAACATTATACACGGCCATCCTCTCTATGCCGGAAATAGTATAACTTAACTTTTCATATTTAGCAAACACAAACTTGTCACAATTCAAACTAAAGGGACTACCCTATTGATGTCGTGTTGTGGTTGTGCACTTAGTCCTTAATGCAGTTAATTATGTTACATGACACTAATGCGCACTTGTTCGGATTCTATGCATCCCATACTACATAGGTCCGAGGGCAAGCCCTTATTCGTTCTTCATCTTGATAGGGTTCAATCCCCCGTTATGACTTAGTCTACTACTGTAATTACGGTAGTGTCTTAGATGTCCTATGATCTATGAGCCCATGTCCAGGCAGCCTGGAGGGGAATCCCATGCACTGACACGACGCATCGAGCAGGCAACCTATGGACAATTCAGCCTCCGCCATGGAACAATGGCACCACCCATAGCCACTCGAACATCCCACGAGCGTCGCCACCGGGACGATAATTCTGGAGTAGCGCCCACGCCATGTCTTGACGCATCAAGCAGGCAGCCTGTGAATCGCTCTCACACCGCTATCCGTTGGCCCCCATACTCATGTTTTTCTTCTACTTTCATCACGTCTCCACTATGTATTAGTCCTTGGTTTAATTAAAAATCATGAACAAAATAATCTCTAGAGTTAGCCTCTCCATCAACCGGACTTATTCATTTGTTTCATCATGACCAATCTTGGTCTAATTTCATTTCAATTCATTTTCTTTTTCAATGCCGGGGAGACTTAGCTACTCTAGTTCGAATTTCATTTCACGATCTTCAACTCATAACAATTTCCATGTCGAGTCCTCAAACTCACATGTATGTTCTCTTTCAATTCATGATTACACTTTGTTCACAAGTCCATAATGAATACTTTTAACTCATAAAATTCATATTTATAGCCAACAATTTCTTTTTCTTTCATCAACATGATTTCTGAGTTCCATAATCATACATGAACTCATGCCCTTCATAATATCACTAATAAACATTCATACTTCATATTTTGCACAATATTCACAAGTGAGAATAAACAATATCATGTCACACAACAAGGTACTTTTCGCCAATTACTTTATAATAGCCTATTTCACTTAATCTTTATCTCTACTATTATAATGAGAGAAGGCCTTAGTGGTATTTGTCATCATTTTTTTTTTTTGTCATTTTGTCATTTTGAAGCCAACACGTGCGCTGCATTAGTTGGCTTTTTTTTCCCTTTTTTTCCTTTTTTTTCCTTTCCATTCCCCTCCACGTGCATCGCACGTGCATTATGGTTTTTTTTGTCCTTTTCATTCCCCTCCACGTGCATCGCACGTGTTGGTATTTTTTTCCCCCTTTTCGTTTCCCGCCGCGTGCATCGCACGTGCATTATAGTTTTTTTTTGGGGCCTTTTTATTCCTCTCCACGTGCATCGCACGTGCATGATACTAGTAAACTATAATTTTCTTAAGTGTATCTTAGAACCATAGCTCTAATTGTGCTTTTTGTTCATAAACCACCTTGTATTTTATTCAAATAATACCCAACTCAATCTTATAAAATTCCTTGCATTTTTATGAGAATTACCATATTTTTTTCATAATTTTTGGACATCAAAAACTCCCAAAAAAATAATTTTTCCTATATGCCGATCCCAAGAATCGAACCAGGCACAGCACCGACACAGCACAGAGCCCAGGCCGCTAGGCCGGTCGCCGAACATGGTATAAAAGCGACTGGGAGTAATAAATACTCTCAGTTCGCTGATTACTAGTTTTTAGGAGAATTAAACAAAAGAAGTGTTGATACTGGGATTCGAACTGTGCAAACCAGAGAAGCAAACCGCAGTCAAGGACCGCCTGAGCCACTGGCTCGGGCTGTCACAAACCCAAACAAAAATCCATATGTGTTATTTTCGTACTGTTTTAAAAACAACTCGATATTCAAATAACCATAGTTTCTTATTGCTTTGGTAAAATTTTCTAAAAACTTCCAGATTAATCCCCAATCATATACAGTTCATACCAGTAAGGAAAAATAATTTTTGACACTAAAGAAATGTATTTTTCACACACAAATCCAAGAGTTATTTATTAAGCTACAATATATTGTAATTTCGACATTGCCAAATGATTGATCTACTAATCTTTTTATTCAATGATTTCATAGTGATAATTTACTGATATTAGTTCTTAATTCAACCGATACATATGTTTGTAATAGTCCACATCCATATCAACAATAAAAGTCTATTCATCACAAGTCAACTACTAATTTTATGAGTAGTACTTTCATTTAATCTACCTTTGTCACAATGAAAAATACTCACTTATCAATTGCATAAATCACATCTCAACCATACAAGTATTTCATTTTTTCTTCAAAATAAGGTGTACTCTTTCTTAATAAGTTCCATGTTTCAATTTCACAATTAACAAGCATTCTCATTCATGCATTATGTTTCAAATCATACTAATCAACATTCTTAAACAAGTTTAATCACCATCATAGCTTCATACTAATAATCATGGAGCATTCTACCCACATTTTAATTTTAATACTAGAGCCATTTACAAATTAATCACCACATTTCAAACAATTCACATACTAACTACTCAATTTAAGGGGGCTCTTATTAGTATTTTTCATGCATCTTTGATAGTTAAAACTAGCATGGATCTATATTAGAAATATGAAATGTTTACCCACCTTGAATGGAGAGAAAACACAAAAAAGCAACCAAGTCCTTGTAGATGAAAGCACCACCTCCTAGCCAAAAGAGTGCACAAACTCCAAGCCTCCTAGCACAAAGCCGAATGCTTCCTTAGCCCCCACCGAATGCTTCCTAGCCCCTTGTGATGCCGGCCACTCCAAGCAAACAAAAACCCACACAACTCTCTTATCTTTTATAACTCACACTATTACAATACTACAACTTGGAAATATACTTTGCATATGAAAATTAGCCATGAGAGGGGGGGGGGGGGGGGTATTTATACTAGGAAATGAGTGAGATGGAGGGCCAAGATTGCTTTGGTGGTTGTAGAATGAAGGGTCTAGATCAAAGTAGGAGTTAGAAAAACTACCCACTTCCATGAAACTACCCCCATGATCACCACACCAAAAATCAAAATTCCCTCCGAAAGAATGAATCCCGGCCTCCCCCTAGGGTGTGCATAGCACGTGTACGTGTAGTGCACGTGCATGCAACTAGGCCAAATTTGTACATTCTAAATTTGTACAAAAAATAAATTAGTTAAAAAAAAATCTTCTACATGACAAGTTTAATTAAAATAGATTAATTCATGGGCTTTCTTTTTGGGCCAAAATAATTTATAAAAATAAATAAAATAAAATACATTTGGGCTTTTAAGAAAAAGGGCTTTTCATTAAATTTAAAATAAGGCTTTAAAGAAAGGTTTTTTGTATTAAAATAATTTGAGAAAATATTTTTAAATATACACATCATGATAAAATAATCCAAACAAAATATTGCACGTGCACACTACGTGCAAAATAAATAATTTTTCATTTATTGAAAAATCAGGGTATTACACTGACGGGGTGGGTTTTTTGCAACAATACTTCAGAGGGGTGTGTTTTGTGAGGTTAGATCTGGGTCTTTGATTTTGAGGGGATTGAAGGAGAGCCACTTGATAGCTTCCTTTGTGTTTTATTATATAGATTCCTTAGACTGAGTTGGTGGATTTTTTATAGATAATTATTTATCAAGAAATATACTTAAACTAAGTAATACTATAGTTTAGTGGTAAACTTTTTAGCTAGCGAGTAAACAGTTGATGGTTAATTTTTTGCTCGTATCATTTTTTTAATTTTTTATTATGAAATTATTATGCGTGTGTGTGTGCTGGTGCATGTGCGTTGTGTACTTGTATGGAAACTTTTGTGAAAAAATGCATAATAGATAAGTACTCCTATTAGAGCATCCACAGTCGTGTACTATTTATGCATAAAATGTATTTTATAGCAAATGATCAACTGCAGCCGTTTGCTATTTATGCATAAATAGCTACAGTGGATTGCTATAAATGAAAGTGGATTTGAGAGAAATGCATATTATACAGGACGCAACTTCATTTTCTGTCTCACGAAAAAAAAATATTTTTTAATTCTTCGGCGCAACTTCACTTTGCGTCGCTCACCAAAAATTTTTAATAAAACGTAATTAAAAACCAAAAAAAATCACCCCCCCTGGACGCAACTTCACTTTGCGTTGGGAGGCATTAAAATTTTTTTTTTCAACTAAAAATTGATTTTAAATATTAAAAAATTTGAAAAAATTCGAAAAACCGTGGGACGCAACTTCACTTTGCGTCTGTCACTTTTCTGTTTTTTTTCCTTCCGTCGCAACATCACTCTCCGTTTAACATTAAAAAATTAATTAAATAATTCGTTTTGCCCTTTCAACGTAACTTTAAAGTCCGTCTAGTATTTTTTTAATCTTAGATTGCTATAAAATAATATTAGACGACAGCAGAAAACACTAAAAATGCTATATGTGAATATGCATTTTGTCATTTTTTTTGACAATGAGGATTGTGGATGCTGTTACAGTACATAATTACATTCCTTGCAATATCAATCTAATGTATGTTTAAACATAAAGTTCTGAATTGGAAGTTTATATGCATGTGGTATTAATGAGCTAAAGTCCGAAATTACTCATCCTCCATTAATAAATGGAGTGGATTAGAAGTTATGTAGTATTTCATCCTTATTAGACAAATGTTTGCATGATGCAATCATAATTAATAAAGTATAGTTAGTACATTCAATGCAAAATGGACTTTTAATTCCTCACTTTGGTACTTAAGTTGCTACCTCCAATAAATTTATATATAGCAAATCATTGGGGAATATGGTACTTCCATTCTTTTTATTTTTTGCTAACCGAACATGGGTACTTTCATAATCAACTGACAGAATTTTCTAGAAATGCTACTGCAAAATGAACTTACTGGTATATACAAAACATATATATATATTTTTTTTGGAAAGAACATACGCAAAACATTAGCAAGGGTGTTTTTGTCATAGAGCACTAGACTCAATCAGCGATATATGAGCATCCACGATGGTGTTTTTCATATTTGAGAAAATGACAAAATAGCATATAGCAAAAATTACAATTTGTTTCAGTTGTCATTTGCTATAATTTGATAAAAACAATACATCTTGTTTCGTCCGTTTTTTTACAGTTAATTAAGTAATAATTAAATATAAAAACAGGTTAATTAAATAAATTAAATATTATAATATATACTAACATACCTAATTAATAAACTAAAGATTAACCTAATTAATCAACCTAACTGATTACACCAACATGGCTGGACGAGACATGTTGTCCCGTCCAAGCTATTTTGGTTTCAAACGGGACAACATGTCCCGTTCATTGATTTTTCATTTTTTTTTTATATTTTTTTTGAGTTCAACATGTACCGTCTGATCATTAAATAAAAAAAATCAGACGAAACAACACGTGTCGTCTGATATGATAAAAAAAAGGAACAGAACAACATGTTCCGTCTTCTATATTATGAGATTTGTCATTTTGTTTCTCAAATATGAGAACGTATTGTAGCTCATTTGTCATAAAATGGCAAAATAGAAAACGACTGCAGTGCCCACTTTATTAAATTATGAAAAAATGACAAATATAGCAAATAACTGTGGATGCTCTAATGAGCCATAATCAGTGGTGGTGAGCTATATTTTAGAAAAGAATAAGGTACAATATAGCTACTATATTTTATTAATAAGTAATTGAGAATATAACTAAACAAACCTTAGAAAAACTCCAAAAAAAAAAAAAGAAAAAAAAAACAAAGAAGAAAAATGAAATACAACACTTACCCCAATATCACTGGAATGGGGAGCAAATTTAATTAATGGACTGAATCTAAGACGAGAAAATTAATAACATAAAACAAAAGCAGTAAATATAGGGAGATTCCTTCAACATTCTAAGAGCATCCACACTCATTTGCTATTTTGTCAAATTTCTCAAAATTTGACAAAATAAGAGTTGCAGTTGTTTCTCAATTTGGCAAATTATGAGAAATATGGAACAATGGCTTCACATATATGAGAAAACTTTTGAGAATTCTTAAAATATAGGAGACAGACCATGTTGTTCCATATCAATTTTTTTTAATGAGATCAGACGATACATCATGTACCGTCTTAGATTTTTTATATTTAAAGTATCGGACAAAACAACATGTACTTTCAAAAAAAAAATTAAAATTTTTTTAAAAATGGGATCAGATAGAACAACATGTCCCGTCCGAAGCAAAAACTTCTCAAATAGGACAACATGTCCCGCTTGAAGACTTTGACCAGCCAAAACCCATCTCATCTCATTGTGTAGTGTTAATGAATCTTGACTAGTAATTTACACATGCTATGCACGTTTTAATAAATACATTTGTTTAAAAGATAAAATTTCGATGTAGTCTAGCCTTGAATCTGAGACCATCTTTAATTTAGTTATGCACAGACGGTGCACAGATTTGTTTGTATACACAAGATAACCCTAACTATCCCATTATTATGAAATAGTAAATTACACGTGCGCTGTACGTCTTAATAAATATATTTTTAAAGTTAAAAATTTTGAAATTGTCTGGACTTAAACCTGAGATCTCCTTTATAATAGTTATACACGGGCGATACACGGATTTATTTGTTTACAAATGACAACTCCAACTCTCCCATTATAATATTAGAGATATTTTAAAGTTTATCATATTTTAGTATTAATTTAGTAACTAATTAAATCACTAATACCATTTTAATCCTTTTAAAATTTCTAGTACATTTTTTTTCCTTTTCTCCTCAAATTTTAGCAAATGATTACTGCATAGAAATCTCATATTGCTATTCCTCATTTTGTAATTTTGCAAAATTTGACAATAATGAGTGTGGATGCTCTAAAGGGTGGGAAAAACTAATATGATGATCACAATCTAGATCTCCTCATTGTCATAATTATTTTTCAAAATGACCAACTTTTTGAAAGTATTTGTCAAATTGACCCATTTTCGAAACTATTTACCAACCTGACCTATTCGCTATCTCAGATAGCGAGTTTGGTGAAAAGACCCTCGCTGTTTGACATAGCGAGTATAGTTCTATGGTTTTCTCCAACACTTGGAGAAATCTCGCAAAGATACAAAGTCTAAATACAGACTCGCTATCTGAGATAGCAATTTCGTTTGAACTAGAATCGCTATCTCAGATAGCAAGTATAGTTGTATTCATTTTTCTAGAGAAATTTTGAACATTTAATTTCTACCTCAAAATGTATTGTGAGACAGCGAGTGTAGTTGTATTCATTTTTTAGAGAAATTTTGAACATTCAATTTCTATCTGAAATGTATATAACAACACTTGCTATCTAAAATAGTGAGTTCATTTAAACTAAACTCGATATATCAGATAGCAAGTAGGTCAGTTTGGTAAATAGTTTTGAAAGTGTACCTGTTTGGTAAATACTTTTAAAAAATTGGTCGTTTTAGAGAAAAAAATCTCATTGCTATCTCCACTACTATAATGAGAGAAGGCCTTAGTGTAATTTGTCCATCTATCAATTCGTGCAACGCACGTGCATAACTATTATAAATAAGATTTTAGATCAAATTCAGACTACGTCTGAGTTTTTACTTTTAAAAAAATATATTTATTAAAACGTGCATCTCACGTGTAAACTACTGGTAGCCATTTAGATGAAACTCGGAACGCTGCTCTCTCTGTCCAAAATGCGATGAAATACATAATCAAGCACTAAAGACCAATGGATAATGGCAAAACAATTAAATGATCTCTGCTGCCATTCTCATGTGCATTCAGTAGACACAGCCGCAATCTCTCCATCTTATTGCGTGAACAAAAGGCCGAAATCATACCAATTTTTCCAATAAGAAATCTGGTGGTGGAAAAGTTGAAAAGGATCGTTACCAACAGTGACAACTTTCTTTCTTTAAAAAAAAAGTAAAAAAATAAAATTAAAATGAATGAAATCCCAACAACAAACAAATAAATAATTAAATAGTAGAGTATGAGGATTCCTCTCTCTGCTAAAGATAGAAAAGAGAGGGCGACGATTCCCACATCTCCGCCTCTCTTTTTCATCTTCAGAATCTCATGGCTGCTTTTGGTGCTTGGATTGACCTCATGCTCTTGGGTTTTAGATTTCTCATCACCTTCATCCTCTAAAGGTACAAACTTTTGTTGGGTTTTCTTCTTTTTGATTAGAAATTGTTTAGGGAGGTGAAAGGAGTGATTTTGGTGGGTATATGAAAATTTCAGTTTATGGGTTGTAGTTAAATTTCAGTTTTTTGGATTGCGGGTGTGGTTTTTTAGGTCCAGTTTGTTTATTGGGTTTTCCATTTTTTGGTTATACACGGTTTAGAGAGTTGAGAAATGATTTTGGTGGTTGTGTGGAAATTTCAATTTGTGTGTGTGTGTGGATTGTAGGTGTTGTTTACAGCTCCAATTTTTGTTGGGTTTTAAATTTTTTTTTTTTTTTTGGGTTAGAAATAGTTTACAGAGGTTGAGGAAATGATTTTGGTGGTTGTATGAAAATTTTGATTTGTGGGTTGTAATTAAATTTTGTACTTTTGATTGTAAGGTTGTTATTGTTTCCAGCTTCAAGGAGTGAATTGGAATAATTTGAGTGTAGAAGGTTGAGAATTTCAGCTTCTTGATCAAGCATTTCTCACTCCTTTGTTTCAAGGTAGGAGAAAGAATTTAGATATCTTCAGTTTGCAGTGAATAATTGAAGTTACTTACTAAATCAAATGTGGTTCAAAAGGAGAAAAAAAGCTAGCTATCTGATCACAAGGTTGGCTTATTGGTTGCTATAAGTTTGAGGGGGATAATAAAAAACAGAAGTGAAATTTGTGTGTTGGGGTATGTTTGTAGATTTATTAAAACTTGTGAAGAAGAATGGAGAAGCAGCATAGAGGGGCAGAATTTGGTTGCCGGGCTCCTCAAGAATCTCCAATGGATGCCTTTGCACCAATGGATTGCATACTGGGAAGCCCTTTATCAGATGACCCGTTTAGCCTTTCAGCTCTTTTGAGTCTTGAGAATTACCCTGAAATTTGTAGCCCTACTGGCAATGGCCAGCTCTTCTCTCCTTTCAGCTATGCGAACTCGCCTTTTAGCTATTCATCCTTCGAACAAATTCCTAATAGTTGGCCTTCTCTTCAATCTCCAAATGGTTCTTCAGATGTAAGTAGTTTCGATGGAATCAATGAAGCTCAAAGGGCAAATTCTCAGGCTTCGGATTCTAATGAGAGGATGAGTACTAGTGTTATCCCCAAATCTGTAGGGGGTGGTGGTGTTTCACTTGCAGACCGGATGCTTTCGGCTTTATCGTTACTAAAATATTCTTCAAGTGGTGGAATCCTTGCCCAAGTTTGGATGCCGATTAAGCATGGAAATAAATATGTGTTGAGTACATCAGATCAGCCTTTTCTGTTAGACCAAATTCTTGCTGGCTACCGAGAAATTTCAAGGAAGTTCACGTTTTCGGCAGCAGAAACTCCGGGTACGTCCCCTGGGCTTCCTGGTCGGGTCTATATCTCTGGAATGCCCGAATGGACCTCAAATGTTTTGTATTATAACAAGTGTGAGTATTTGAGGGCGGAGTATGCTATCAGTCATGAAGTTCGGGGGTCCCTTGCGGTGCCTGTATTTGATCCCAAGGAGGGGTCTTGCTGTGCTGTGCTCGAGCTTGTTACTACAAAAGAGAAGCTTGATTTTGATATCGAGATGGAAAGTGTTTGCAATGCTTTGCAGGTAGAACCGTTAAATCAGATGCTACCTTTATAGATTTTTTTTTTCGTAGTCAGTCATTATCGTAACTCTCTTTTAAAGTATGCACACTTTCTTTCGTTAATTTTGGTTCTTGCATAGTTATTCATGTTTTCGGAAGAACCAGATTCGACAGATAAGGGTTAAACTATTTTGACTTATTATTTGTTTTGATATAAAATCATTTTACCCATGCTACATAAGGTATTCCACATTTAGTTTTTACCAAAAAAGATCCTGAAAGTTTGTTATTCTAATTGTTTGCAGGCTGTGGACTTAAATACCATCAAAGCACAACCTTATCAGCAGGTATTTACTCCATTTCATTCTTGAATATACACCAGTCGATTTAAGTGATGTTTCTGACAACAATCTTCTATCTCTATATACATTACGCAGACCCTAACAAAGAATCAGAAATCTGCATTCAGCGAGATTTTAGACATTCTAAGAGCATGTTGTCATGCCCACATGTTACCTTTGGCACTCACGTGGGTTCCCTTCTCCTATGAGGGGGATCACCTAGCCAGCACTACAAGAAATCCAAACTCAAGTTTAAGGCAGAAAAGTAAACTCCATATCCAAGAATCGGCTTGCTATGTAAACGACAGCATTGACAACAAAATGAATGGTTTCTTGCATGCATGCTCTGAACATTGCCTTGAAAATGGGCAAGGTATTGCTGGAAAAGCCCTTCAATCGAACCACCCTTTCTTCTCTCCGGATGTAAAAGGGTATGATATCCGTGAATACCCGCTTGCTCACCATGCCCGGAAGTACGGTCTTAATGCAGCTATAGCAATAAGGTTGAGGAGTACTTACACTGGAAATGATGATTACATATTGGAGTTCTTTCTTCCTGTTAATTGTAGAGGGAGTTCAGAACAACAAGAATTACTAAACAATCTTTCGAGTACTATGCAAAGAATCTGTAGGAGTTTGAGGTTAGTGTCGGAGGTAGAAGTGGGTGTTGGTGATCCTAGTAAAGTGGATATCCACAAGCAATTATGGACGAACTCTTCATCACCAGAGTTATCCGCTAAAAATATCGATAATGAAGTTTCAACCGATTTGGCTTTAGAGGATCCAAGTACAGACTTGGGTGAACGAAAAGATGCATATCATGAGCAGGTATTAATGCTAGTCATATTATTTTCTTTTTATTTCTATAGCTAGAAATATTTCTACTTGCATAGGATTGCAAGGGTCATATATTTATATTTTAACTATAGAAAACATGTTTAAAAAGGTGATGGGGGCCTAGCGCCGAGACCTTGTAGGCGGGGCTATTGCTGCTTTTTTCTGTGTGGGAGCAAGCAGATGATGTGAATTCTTTTTAAAACAATAAAAACAACTGACCTTTTAGTCTTTTGTCGATATTGACTATTTCCAACTAATCTCGACTCCTGACTCGTTTGAATTGTTGAATCTGATATGGATGATGACGATTGCTCCGATTGACCTACAAAAGTCTGAAATTCCGGGGTTGACTCCGGCGACAGACTCTCCGACGCTCAAGTTAAAACTTAGAAAATATATGAGAGCTTTTGGTGGCAAAATATTGATTACCTGGTTCTTGTGGAGGTCATGAGATATTTATAGTCGCTTTTAGGGGTCAGTTTTAAGATAATGATTTATCTTTACTCTCCAGTGTTTTGGATAAAGTTGGTCATCTTTTTTTCATGAAGAGGTAAGAGTGGTTGTGGAGATAGAGTTAAAACTTAAAACTATTCTCATGATAAGAGATATAATGTTTGAGCCGTCTCTTATTGATAATTATAAGTTTAAATCATATTTAAATAATCATGGACTCATTTATGTTGGGCTGTTATGGCAACTCAGTTAGACAAGTCCGTTTTGGGTTGTCGGGCTTGAAAGAGGCCCAAATCCTGTTTACGGTCCCGTTTCTGGTGAAATTTACCGTTTTACCCTGAGAGCTTTAAGATTTGTCCCCGATTTGAATTGTCACGATTTGATTCTATTTTGACCCATATCAGGGGCCTAGGGAATTTTTTAAATATTTTAAAATATATTTATAAAAAAATAAAATATTGCATAAAATATATATATATATATAATACTAAAAAATAACTCAAAAAAATCATAAATGAAAATTAGCTCAATGGTAGAGCACTAGTTTTTTGTATTGCCCATTATCAAAGATTCCAATAAGAATGGCGATCGATTTGAGATTTTGACAATTTGAGATTTTGAAGATTTGGGAAAAGCATGAGTGATTTGGGGGATTTCAGATTAAAGGATTTGTGTTTTTTGTGAAGAGAGAGAGAGAGAGAGAGAGAGAAGCACGGGGGTTGGGGGTTTTGCGAATGTGGTGACTTAAGTGAACCGGTTCACTTAACACAAAAAAAACCAGTTGTTACCCGTCAAGGTAGCTAAACCGATTTTTAAAAAGGCCCAGGCCTTAATCGAGTTAGCTGGGGACGGCTAGGCGGCTGCCTGGGGGGATTTTTAGAACTTTGCCCAAATTCATTTTAACTGTAGTGTATAGAGACAAAATTTTCCAGCAAAAAAGGTTTGTTGGTGGAGAAGCATGAGCTGAGGTGGACGAAGAGACAAGGTAGCTGATGTGATGTGGGTAAATAATCTAGCGCGATCAGAGCCGTCTGATCTCCTCAAAATTTGCTCATCGCAGATCATCAGGCCAGAGGATCGGTGGGCCTTCTGCTTGTTCAGGCCCACAGAGCAACGGGTCAACCCGGCCATTAGGGTTAGGATTTCCACTCTCTCTGCCTATAAATACCAGACCCCTCTCCTTTCTATAGGTAATGACCTTTCTCCACCTGAACCCTAGATTTTCTTTCTTACAGTGACTGACTAGATCGTCAGAGGGCATGTTGCCGAAATTTCTCCCGGTATTTCTCGGCCTCTTGCAGGTGTTCCGGTCAGCCAGCCTCCAGCAGCCCCTCCTCTTCAGCTCCCCAGGAGATCCCCCTGTCTTAGATCCGGATCTGTGGCTGAGATGTGTCTCTTCCTATACAAATTACAAGAACTCATACCTGTTGCTCCCATCACTAAAACATGCAGCATCAGGTTGGCACCGTCTGTGGGAACTAGACAGATCCATCACCAGCTTTCGGTCTCCTTTTGCGGCTCCTTCCTTCCATGGCACCCAAACCTCGGAGGACAGCCACAGTAGGACGAAATGTCGACCTTCATCACCTGACTCACAGTCATGCGGATACCCAGGGTTCCCGAAGGCACCGACCCGAGGATCCATCGGGTTCGGGTTCGAGCGCCTCACGCTTGGCCGCAAGGCAACCCAGGCGCCAGGAAGCCGATGATCTTCGGAATGTTATCAATCTTCGAATACCTGAGAACGACATCTGGAAGTAGCTTGATCGCTCTAGGAGTGGAGCTGCCCCCTCCAATCGGGCTCCGACCCCTAGCATACACCAGACCCAGGGTCGGGAGCAACGACGAAGCTGCTTCCCGAGAGATAGACGACCCCGATTACCCAATTCGAAGAGGTCCCCATCACAAGGACCGTGTTCCAGGAGTTCAGGAACAAAGTTCTTCAGGCCATTCGAGGAGGCCCCAGAGCCGAAGGTCAAAGCCACGACCCCCTCTAGGAGGGGCGAAACCAGGGTAGCGAGTCGCACGGCTCGACCCGACCGGCGAGAAGGGATGACGCTATCCTTAAGCGCATTCAGGAGATGGAGAATCGCCTCGTCCAGATCGGTGAGGGTGGAGGCCAATCCAGTTGGGGGCACCAGCCTACCGAACCCCCATTTTTTGCTTGAATCCTCGACGCCCCGATTCTGAGGAATTCCAGACCACCTCAGTTCGAGACATGATGGAGAGAGTGTTCCAACTAATCACATGGAGGGATTTAAAACCCTCATGATGATTCACAGCGCCTCGGATCCTCTCCTCTGTCGAGTGTTCCTTGCCACTCTGCCTGGCCCGACAAGGAAATGGTTCTCAAAGCTCGCCCCCAACTCGATCTTCTCGTTCGAGCAACTTAAGGTGAATTTTCTCGCTCACTTTGTGACCAGTCGCAAGGTCGAGAAGACGAGCGCGTCCCTCCTGGACCTCAAACAGAAGTCCGGGACTTTGTGCGGAGGTTCACCGCCGAAGCTAGGGCGGTCTCTTCTCCTGACGCAACGCATCCGCGGCCTTCTGGCATAATGTTCGCCACGGCCAGTTGAAGGCCTTCTTGGTGAAGAAACCATCAATTTATTTTTCCGATCTCCTTAACAGGGTCGAGAAGTATATCCGAGCCGAAGAGACGCAACACCCTTAAGGTTTAGTAGAAGCCCCCGCTAAGGGAAAGAGAAAAGTAGATGGTCCCGAACCTACGAAGAAGGCTCAGAAAGATCCACTCGGTTAGAAACGACTGCCTCCGATATTCCGCTTTGAAAAATTCACTCCACTGACTCAGTGTGTCGGTTATCCTTATGGAGATTGAGGATAAGGGATCATCCGCCATCCTCCTCGACTGAACAACAACAGAAAAAGGGACCGAAGTTTTTACTGTCGGTTCCACCGGGACCATGACCACGAGACTAATAGCTGTCACGCCCTGAAAGACGAAATTGAAGTCCTCATCCAGAGATGGTACCTAAGGGAGTTCACTCGAACTATCTGGGTTATGAGGCTATATATAACTCTCATCACCCTTTGTTCATTAACCAAGAGAAAAATCCGTCGAAAAAAGTGGCCCACAACTAAGTCGAGCCGTGCCAGATTGGTGCGTTGGATTGTGTTTTTTTTCTTTTCACCTAGTCATTATTTTCACTGGAGATTGTGTACTTGATAGTTGACTGCCTCCATGTTCCAACAGCCCTAATTTGCAGAAACCAACAAGATGATTTTCGAAAAGAGAACGTGGACCCTTCACAGGCTTTAAACTCCATATATTATTAGCACTTAAGAGTAGCAAAAATTTGTGAGAGCAGAGAGTGTTGATAGGATAGTTGGCTAACATACGCCAATTTAGTAGACGTAATAACATATTCTAGTTTAGTCATGGATATCATAATAAGTATTTGATGGAACTTTAGGATTTATTTTCGGGAATTATTCCTATTTCTTGTAGGATTAAAGGTAACCATAGAGATGTTATTGGAGATTAATTTCTTCTCCAGGATATATAGAAGGTTATGAAATTCCAACATGTTGGCAGCTGCTGGAGTACTGAATTTGTTAAAACAATTTTGTGAGAGAGTGGTTACCATGACATCAGAGAACATGAGAGATTAAACAGTAATTTAATGAAGAGGAAGAAAAGTAGAAAGAAAAAAGGAACTAAGAGATAAAGAGTAGCACAGTTGCTTTAAGAGGATGAATATTTATTTTATGAAGAAACTTTTAAAAATCTTGCATCTCATCCTTTAAGTGTTGATTGAAGTAATAGTATATTGACAAGAAAATAGAAAAAAAAAAAAAAAAAAAAAAAAAAAAAACAGAATGATGTGTGTGGATATACGCAGTATGTAGGGAAATCTATGTAATCTCTTTGATACACAAATATTTAAAATCCCCCCAAAACATAACATATGTGGTTTTCAACATTATTGTTTTTGTATTGCAGTTTAAGTCGGACTCAACAAGACAACCACAGAAAAAACGAAGTACCGCAGAAAAGAACATCAGCTTGAGCATACTTCAGCAATATTTTTCGGGAAGTCTGAAGGATGCTGCAAAGAGCATTGGAGGTAAGCTCCATCATTTTTTGGGATTAGATGCTAGGATTTTTTTATAACTATTCTCCCCTAGATAAAAATGAATATGCAAACATTTTCCATTCACAGAATGAAATGAATAGGTAATTAGCGGTCATTTGTATCATAAAAACCACTTCAATAAAATTTTGTAAATTTGCTGTCGGTGAATGATGTGTAACAAGGAGTACTCATTTACAAGTAGAAAAAGTTTAAAAAAAAAATCAAAATCAAAATCAAAATAAGATAAATTATAATCTAGGACAGAATTGCCACAACATTTACTATTTTTGGAAACATATTGAAATCCAAATGGAGGTATGCACGAAAATAATAGAAGGAACTGAACTAGATAAAGTTAGAAGTAAAAGAATTCAAACAAAAACTGTCACGTAACAAAATCAATTCCCATTGCTTGGAGATTTTGCTGTTAATTATCATTAATATTTCACCTATGCAGTTTGCCCTACCACACTAAAAAGGATATGCAGACAGCAGGGAATTTCAAGGTGGCCTTCTCGCAAAATAAACAAAGTGAATCGTTCACTCAAAAAGATCCAAAACGTGATAAACTCTGTACAAGGAGTGGAGGGATCACTAAAGTACGATCCTACAACTGGGTGTCTTGTTGCTGCAGTCTCACCATCCGAGAAAAAGAACCTGATTATGACGACCATGAATCAAGAAGTAACCCCTTCGTTTTCTACCCCTCATATTGAATCTGAGAAATTTGTTCGGAAAGTGGAGTTCAGTAACAAATTGGAGACTCTCCACTTCTGTAATCCTCACAATGCATCAGCGACGGGGGAACCAAATTCTAAAGACACCCTTCAAAAATCATATATTGCGAAGGATGATACTGACACCAAAGTAGAACTGGATGTGGCGAAAGAACATAGTCGTCCTTCTTCGTCAAGTATGACCGACTCTTCAAGTGGTAGTGCTTCGAGTTTCCCAACCTTTAAGAAAGGCTTGACAGACAAGGTGATACCTGCTGATAGTACTACAACTGTCACCGTGAAGGCTACTTATAAAGAGGACACTGTAAGGTTCAAGTTTATGCCTTCAATGGGTTGTCATCAACTGTTTGAAGAAATTGGAATGCGGCATAAACTTCCAATGGGGACATTTCAACTAAAGTACATGGATGATGAGGATGAATGGGTGATGTTGGAGAGCGATTCGGACTTGAACGAGTCCCTCGAGGTTTTGCAGTCACTTCGGTCTCGTAACTTAAAGCTTCTAGTTCGAGATGTGCCCTTTTCCATGGGTAGCTCGGGTGGTAGCAATTGGTAGGAAGATGAGAGCATGGAATGAGAATAACAGAATGTTTCATCTTTGAATTTTGTTGAGTTAGATTTATGTTAGTTATTGTAATATATATATATCTCTAATCTCTAATATTACAATGAGAGAAGAAAAGTTATCATTTGTAAATCTATCAACAAGTGTAACGCACATACATAACTATTATAAAGGAGGTCATAAGTTCAAAACCAAACTACGGCTGAATATTTACTTTAAAAAGTTATATTTATCAAGACATGTATTGCACGTTTGAAATGAGTAATATATATAGAAAGAGATGGCCTTTAGAATGTCCCTTAACATAATGGAGTTGAATGGATAAAAAGGATTCATGTGGACATGAATCCCTAGCTAGCTGTCGTTTATGAATGATTTTGTAATTGTATAATAGAGAGGTGTTACGGACAGAGTATGTATACACATATTGTTTGCAACAACTGATGTTATGATACCAATTATTAGGATTTTTTGCATAGTTTTGCGACACGATCACTGTGAATAAACCATGAAGCAAATAGTAGACCAAACCAAACACACCAAAGCACCCAATTTTGTTCCGGTTTGGGTGAGCTTTAATTCGGGAGAGAAATAACCGAGATGATACTCAACTAGAGAGATACAAGAGTTACACAAACTTTCTCCAAAAATCTCTCTCTCAAACTTCAGCAGAAGATACTTGTTGTTTACAATTAAAAAACATCTCAAAGTCTCTTCAATGAAGTACTATTTCTCTTGGAGCCGTTACAATGATATATATGTTGGAAAATAATCTATGTGGGCTCACATATGTGACTAAATGTATAATTGCTATTCTAAAGTCTAACCCAAATTAAAGTGATCTAATCAAGATTAAGTAATGGGTTAAAAGCATATAATTTAAAGTGTGATATAACACGTGTAGAGTGTTAATGACCCTACCAATGGACCAAAACTTCGAAGTTGTGGTAAGGATGAGGGTTTTAATATTTATATTCTAACATGCCCCCGCAGGTTGATGGCCATCTTTTTGGGCCAATACCTGGACTATACGCAACGGTATTCTTTTTTAATCCGCATTTAAATTGCGCAGCCGGTGAGATTCGAACCTGGGTTGCTCTGATACCATATTAAAGACCCTACCAATGGACCAAAACTTCGAAGTTGTGGTAAGGATGAGGGTTTTAATATTTATATTCTAACATAGAGACCGTAAAGTAAATTTCTTATTTTGTGATGGGCAAAATTGAGAATCAATAATTATCAATTAGAGTTATGATCCCCTATATATATGTATCTTCTTATTTCATCTGTAATTCCATCAACAGAAGAATAGAGAGACGACCTCTCATAGAAGTGCGTATCATATAGGAAGATCCAAACCCTCCGTGCAATCTCCATCAATGGCTTCAGGTCAGTGCTTCCGCTTTTAATGTTCTTTTTCTTTTGATTTAGCAAAGATCTATAGTTTCATGCATTATGATTTTATATTAAAGCACTTTTACAACATGATTAAGATCTAGATTCATAGAAACATGTTTTAGATTTTTATTAATATTTTATGCATGTTCTTAAGTGTATATAAAATTTCATCAATTGGTATCAGAGCCATCTTTGCTGAATTAATTGAAGAAATTTAGAGTTTATTTTGATCTTATTTTTCTTGGTATTTGATTTTCATGTTTAAGAAATTCAATTAATGATTTTAATTGATGAAGTAATTGGATCAATTGCTTCAGATCTGGAAATTAATTTTTTTTTTTTTAAAAAAAAGGTGTTCAAAACCATAAGCATGAAAACCGTAAGCATCAAATTACTATCTTTTCTTTCTCCAATTAATTTGATGTTGTGGGTTAATTTTGGTGAGGTTGGTTGAGGTAATTATTGTAGGGTTTATAATATTGTGGATTATGATACTAGTATGTGGGTTTGATTTAGGGTTATGCATCATTTTGTTTGCTGAATTGCAATTACTAACCCAGCTTGTTGAATTGTTGAGTTGTCTTCGGATTTCTCGATATAATTTTTAGTGTTAACTTCTTTGTCACTATAATTATCCGAGTTCGTGTTTTTTTTTCTTTCTTTTTTTTTAATCTACATATAGTCCCACTTTTATTATTCACCATTACTAGAATGATGCACGTGCGATGCACGTGGAGGAGGAAGGAAAAGGACAAAAAAAACCTACCAACACGTGCGCTGCACGTGTTTGCACACATATAAAAAAAAAATAAAAAATTGTTTATTTGTTTGGAACCCCATCTCTCCCATTATAATAGTTATAGATGTAGCACTCTTTGTCTGGCTTCAGTTTATTTTGATGGAAATCATAATTATATGCTTCAAAGATAGTCAGTAAATACAAGGGGTGTGTTTGAAATTATTGGTTGAATGGGGCCACGAGAAGGTAGCAGTTGCTGCTGTATGTGCTTCACGTGGCTGACGTGGCACATGAAGTGGGGCCTGTTGGATATATTGGTATATTCTCTCTATATAAATATAGCACGTGCATATGTGTAACACGTGTAATGAACGTACAATTGATTGGATATTGGAACGCGGGTTTGTGGGCTTATAACCTGATACCCAAACCAGTATTTAGAAATAAATACTGGCTTGTGATAGCAGTCTAGGTATTCCAATTTTGATACCTAGGGTGAATATCTCAAGCAACTTAGATCTAGAGATAAAACCCTAATTCCCAATTGCTAATTTCCTCACAGAACTTAACAATCTTGAGATATCTATTAATTTTTGTGAGATTAATTAAGGGGAATACCATTGGTTTTCTTCAATCCCGTCGGATCCCTCAGTAGCCGCCGGATCACATCAGAACCCTAACGCCGATCGCGTCGCTGGGTCCGTCGCTCGCCGCACGCGTCGCTCGCCGTACGCAACGCTCGGCGACCCGCTGCGAAGTCGGCCGCCCGTCGCGAGTCAGCAGGCGTCGAAGCCCACTGGGTCGCACCGGTCATCTCTCTCTCTTCTCCGATCGCAAGTCGTCGACTCCTTCTCTCTCTTCTTCGATCTGTGTGAAACCCTAATTGAAGAAGAAGAAGACAGTGAAGATCCTTTGTCTCTCTCTTCTTCAAAATCTGTCTGTGGAATTTAATTGAAGAAGATCTACAGTGGACCCTAATTGAAGAAGAAGACAGTGAAGAGAATTCTTGTATCTCATCATTTGATCTGTTAAGACACACAGAAGGTGTTCGATGCTGGATCTCTTTGGCGCAGAATGCTTTGTTGTTTGGATTTGTTCCCAACAGAGATGAGTCTAATCAATTGAAGAGGAAGAGACAGTGAAAGATAAGTTCTTTAATTTCCTCGTATTAAATTCCTGTTAAATATTTTGCTATGTGCTGGAAGTTCAAAACACTCGTTCTAAAATTATGTTTTGAATTATAGAATTACTATGATGCTAAGTGGTTAAGTTCAAGACTGTTTTAATCACTTGTTTAAATTAAATACAAGTTGAACAGTTGTTTTGGCTATGTGCTAAAAACACAATATCTATTTTGATAAGTTAAACTGTATGTTGACTATAAAATTCGGATCTCCAATTAAATTGTTGCTAGAATTAGATTGTGCTAATAATTTGTTTAATTGGCTAATCTTTAACAATTTGATGAATGTAGGAACTTTAATATTACCTACAAATTGTGTATGTTGGAGACATGGATTTGCATCATGGTATGATAAGTCTGCACTACGCAGGCTTCTCCATCGAATTTGGAAAACCACTTCTAACTTGAAGTGTCGGTATGATCTACTTTAATTTTCTCAGTATTTTTCATGGGATAAATGTGTTAACGTTTTGTGCGTTTAATCATATGATTGAGAGTTTTAGATCATAGTTATTCTCACTCTGGAAAACTAGCATGTTTAGGGTTGTTAAGTGCTTTATCATACTACGTGTATAGATATTTTGACAAATCCATTGTTTGCAGTTTGTGTGAGATTACATATTTGCCTCTCTAAAATTTAAAATAAAATAAAATTGTATAAGATGTATAACAAATGTCTGTAACTTAGGAGAGAGCATCTCTTAATGTAGAATATGACTCTACTAGTTACGTTGTGTTCCATCTCGTTCGTTGTACTGTGTGTGCAAAGTTGAATTATAATATACTAGTCATTATCTCATTTAGCGTTATGAAGATGATGAAGAACGAGTAAAGGAAAGAATTGTTTGCTCAATGTGTTTGAGCTAGTGGACATTGTTAGAACCATTAGAGAAAGCAAATAATTTTTGAAAAATGTGATAGAGTAATTTTGTATTAACTCTTATACAGTTCATATATTGTCAATCGTATGTATAAGTTGAGTTTAACAAATGAGACAATTAATAATAATAGTTCTAATTGTGTTCTTAAACATAGCATAATTGGCTAAGTTTTGAGAACTATATATTCAATTGTTTGCGAGGAAATGTGATCTAATTATCAAAACTGGGGGGAAATGGAGTTAAAAGCTATTGAGTCAAAGCTTTAACATCCAAGTTGTTTTGAAATTTAGAATCACTATGAACTATATATTAAATTGTTTGTTCTTGTTAAAACTCATAGCCTTACTAAATGACACTCCATTAAAATATGACAAATATGAAAGTTGTGCTCAGATTATAATCACTAGAAAATCATTTAGTATGGTCTCTAGGAGCACACAACTTCTTGAGTCGGTACATTCTGATATTTGTGATCTCAGTAGCTTTGTGACTAAATGAGACGATTGTTGGTCAGAAGTATTTAATCGCTTTTGTAGATGATTAATATAAGTCTGTCATGTATATAAAGAATGAAGCACTTGTTATTCTTAATGAATTAAAAATCATCGTTAAATGCTAAAAATCAAGGGTTCAGATTTAATAGAGGTGGTGAATATGTTTTAACAACTTTAGAGAAGTTTGCATTGGGCATAATCTCTAGAGCACTCTACTTACAACAGTCAAACGGTATTGATAAAAGTTAGAATCAAACACTTAGTGAAATGTTGAATTCTATATTATTGACTGTTGTTTGTCTTGTGTAATCATGAGTGATGTTGTATTGTTAATCATATCTTTAATGTGTTACTACACTCTAAATTGAATACACCTTGTAAATCATAGTATGAAAACACAAACAGTTTTGTTAAAGTGAAAATTTGTGTTGTGATACTTTTGTTAGAGTACATGACCCTAGAAGGCCTAAAGTAGGACCTACAACAAATATTTGTGTGTTTAGAAAGTGCAGAATGTAGCTCTGTGGACAGATGTTGGATCTATCTAATTTGTGTTAGAAGAATCTAGACTTGCAAAGTTTTTTGTGGATATGTTCATCAAAGATAAATGTACGAAATAATCTAGTCCTACAGACATGTTCAATGATTCATTGTTGGAATCAAGAACTAGCCTTACTGACACTTGAAAAACTTGAATGACAAATGAGCTAAGAAGAGTCTTTAGTAGACAATGAGATGATTCTGTGTCATACAATAATACTTTAATTTAGTTGATCTGCCGAAAGGGGCTAAACTATAGTAAGTAAGTGGGGTTTTGTAGAAGAAACTTAATTTTGATTGTTCAGTAGCAATTTTAATGCTTTTTAGTAGCTAACAGATTGACTGAGAAAAATGGAGTAGATTTATTTGATGTCTACTCACATGTCTGTCATATTGCTACAATAAGTATTCTTCTTACCCTTACATCTATTGAAAATTTTGTCATTCATAAAGGATAATTAAAAGGCTTTGTACTTGATGTTCTGTACTGGAAAGTTTTGAACTAATATGTTTAGTGAACAAGATTTACAATTTAGTAAAATCATTGTTTATTCTTAAAACATGTATAGCCAACGAATAAATAATTTGACAAATTTTTGAAAGAGCCTAGTATATGAATCAAGTAATTCAGATCAGTGCCTTCAACTTTGTAGTGTGTCAAATATAGTGGCTATTAATTACTTGTTCTGTTGATATGAATGTTCTTGGAAGTGACCTCTTTATTACAAATGAAGTTAAAATTGTGCTATCCAAAGAATTCAACATGAAAACCTAGGTAATGTGGACACCATAGGTATAAGGGTGAGTTTTCAGTTGGCAAGGGATAACTCTTAGTCAAACTCATCAAATCAAAATGTGTTTCAAAAGTGGGGATATAGTGATTGAAAGAAAGTGTGTTTTGAAACACCTTATGATTATGATAAAAGGTTGACACCTAATGATGGTGCAACTATGAGACAGGTAGATCATTCTAAAAGAATTGACAGTCTCATGTATACAAAGATCTGCACTAGAATAGACATAGCCCTTGAGGTAGGTATGATCTGCAGATTCACTAATAATCCCATACACATTTGAGTGCCCTTAAGAGGCAAATGAGATACCTGAGTGGTATTCAAGAGTTTGCTTTGTGCTACTCTAGTCATTCTTCGAATGAATGACTGACCTGATGCATTATGATGCTCAGAATTTAGTGAAAGTCGATAACTAGTAGATATGTGTTTACACTAGGAGAAACAGAAATGTTATGGAAACAAAAGCAAACAGGCACTGTGCAATCATCCATGAAATCAGACCTCTATGTGTAATCCTCTGTAGGGGAAAAGGCTGAGTGGATTG
Organism: Hemerocallis citrina; assembly: GCA_017893485.1. Classification (NCBI taxonomy): domain Eukaryota; kingdom Viridiplantae; phylum Streptophyta; class Magnoliopsida; order Asparagales; family Asphodelaceae; genus Hemerocallis; species Hemerocallis citrina. Next base: position 76,388 of record JACEHZ010000093.1, read on the forward strand.
AAGAAATTGTTGCTAGTTATCCATTAAGAAGTTTAAGTAACTATCTAATTCTGTTATGCGACTATCAAGCTACAATGCACTGTAGCTCATAACTCACTTTATAATAGTAAGAGGAGTATATTAAGGCTGAAAGAAGCCTAGTTGAACTTTCTCATAGATAAAGTGCAATTGCGACAAGTATGGCTAAAGCTCTTGCTAAGAGACTTGAAAGTGATCTAATTATCAAAACTGTGGGGGAAAGTGGAGTTAAAAGCTATTGAGTAAAAAGCTTTAACATCCAAGTTGTTTTGAAATTTAGAATCCAATTGGAGCCATAGAGAAGTTCAAACTTAAGCATCAATTTTAGGCAGTTGACATGTTTTAGATAATTTTGATGATTCGACATAAATTTCACAAATATATAATGTCATTCCAATTTTGATGGTATTATATATCTAGGAAATTTACTTAGAATAATCATATTATTCCAATACGAAACATGAAAACTTGTCGATGTGTTTCCGATGATTAAATTGTCCTAAATATCATTCCAATTTTGATGATATGTCTTTTATGGTTACATGTTTCATTCCAATTTTGATGATTCAATGTTAAACCATGATTGAAACGGCAGTCTTTTCATTCCAATATGAAACATAGTATGGTTCTTGTGTAGAAACTATAAAGTTCATGTACTTTATTTATTAAAGATACTTGATTGTGATGCTTGCGTTACATTTTTGCTAAGCTAATTATGAATTGTACTAAGTTCTTTTGTGGAACTAGATACTTTGTGAAATATGTTGGAATTCTTAGAGATGTGTCTCTTGATATTCTTGTTTTCAATAAGCTAGCAAAGATGGAGGAGTTGAATCTGTCAACATAGTTTTCAAAAAATAATGATTTGCTCAAAATGGAGGAGTAAACATAAAGCAGTGTGCAAGGATAGAATTTCAATTTATTTCTTTTGAGAATAAATTAGTCACTTACTTGGTAAAACTTCTGTTGAGTTTAAGACTCTTGTGATCATGAGCTTAAAACTCATATTTTGTTCTTGAAGTTTATTTGCTTTGTTTGATTTTGAAACTATGACAGATTATTCCAGTTGGTTTAGTCTTTGTGAACTATTCTGAATTGGATATGGTTTGAAACTATTTAATTATATTGGTTTAGTCTTAATTGAACTATTCAGTTTATAATTTTATTGGTTCTCATGAAACTATACATTTATGATGCTTTTCCTTTATGGACTGCTATCAGCCAGTCAGTTGTATACTGATCTGATGAGATAATCCTGTACTTTATATATTAAGAATATAGGAGGAGATTGTTGGATATATTGGTATATTCTCTCTATATAAATATAGCACGTGCATATGTGTAACACGTGTAATGAACGTACAATTGATTGGATATTGGAACGCGGGTTTGTGGGCTTATAACCCGATACCCAAACCAGTATTTAGAAATAAATACTGGCTTGTGATAGCAGTCTAGGTATTCCAATTTTGATACCTAGGGTGAATATCTCAAGCAACTTAGATCTAGAGATAAAACCCTAATTCCCAATTGCTAATTTCCTCACAGAACTTAACAGGGCCCGCTCGGTATGTGAGGGCAACAGATGCTGCTGCTTTGCCGCTGACGTCATGTGACGTGGATGGCGTGTGGGGCCCACCCGGGTTTGGGTTTCTGTGCTCACGGAATTAAGGAAATGTGAGATTTAAGAATTTTAATTTCTGTTAATATTCTGTTTAATCCTACCTTTTAATATTATCAAAACAGTAGATAGATATGGTTCTGTTATGATTTTGTTATTATTTCAGACAGATATATATCATATTTTATGTTATGGTTTGTTATCTTTTAAATAGATATTATCTTGACATTATCCATCTACAAATAAAGTAAAATTATAATATTAAGGAAAAGATAAAATTTTGGGAAACAATTAAATTCAAATTATTGTTATGGTTTTGGTTTTCTTATGAATGTCTAATATTTTGAATAGATCAATTGAAACAAAATGTTGCCAAAGTGACCTCTTTTGTGTAGATTAATTTATTTAAAATATCAAGATGATTGTATGTTTGTAATTCATGCGTTTATTAACTGACCCAAAGGTAAGTTGATATTTGGCTGAATTTCATACACATCTGTGGTAATAAATATGTGACAATTATAAGGTATTCCATGTGAACAATAAGTCAGTCCAAAGAATAACTTATTATTTGACAGAATTTATTGTTAATATTTGATTGCTACAACAAGGGTACCGCTTACAGTTAATGTTACTGTCCAAAGACTTAATATTAATGTTGTACCTGGTATCTTGAGATGAGATTAACCATTATTTGAATTTATTGTTTTATATGGATTCTCATGTGAGCTTATTTTGTTTATTTTTGTTCTATATTCAGCTAGTGTATCTTCTGCTGCCTCAATAACTGCTAACATCAATTTTATTCTCATGCTTAATGGGACAAATTTCAAGGATTGGAAAGGGACCTTACTGATAACTCTTGGCTGTATGGAATTAGACCATGCATTAAGGGAAGAACAACCTCCATCTCTCACTGCGGAAAACACTCCTGATGATAAAAGAGTATTTGAGAGGTGGGATCGTTCAAATCGCATGAGTCTAATGATTATGAAACACAGCATTCCAGAAGCCTTTAGGGGCACAGAATCCGATGGGATTACTAAGGCCAAAGATTTTCTCGATCAAATTGAGAAATATTTTGCTAAAAACGATAAGGTTGAAATGACTACATTTCTGACTTCTTTGATGTCTATGAAGTATAAGGGTCGAGAAAATGTAAAGGAGTACATTATGGAAATATATCATGTTGTTTCAAGACTTAAAGGCACTCAAGCTTGAATTTCCTGAGGACTTGCTTGTGCTTATGGTTTTGGTATCACTTCCTGCACAGTTTAATCAATTCAAGATCAGTTACAACTGTCAAAAGAAAAAATAGACTCTAAATGAGCTCATTTCTCACTGTGTGCAAGAGGAAGAATGGTTGAAGAATGGTTGAAACAAGATAAGACTGAAAGTGCTCATTTGGCCAAAGCCTCTAAGGATAAGGGCAAGAAGAGAAAATCTGAGGATGAAAAACCTAAGGATCCAGCTCAAAAGAAACAACATAAGGATACAGAAAATTGTTTCTTTTGTAACAAGCCTGGACATATGAAGAAGAAATGTACTAAATATCACGCATGGCGTGCAAAGAAAGGGTTGTCTGAGCTGTCGGAAGCCAAATGATGGTGAAAGACACATCTTCGTGGGTGATAATCGATAGAAGTGAAAGCAGTTGGGCATTTTAGGTTGTTATTAGAAACTGGTTTCTTATTTGGATTTGAAAGACACTTTTGTTATTCCGTCTTTTAGACGAAATTTAATTTATGTTTCTTTGTTGGACAAATTTGATTATTATTGTTCATTTGGAAATAATCAGTTTAGTTCGTCTTTAAATTCGAATGTTGTTGGAACTGGTTATTTGAATGCTTATGACAACCTTTATTTGTTTGAAACAATTGCATCCTATAATGAAATCTTGCATGTAGAGTTACGTGGTACTAAACATAAATTAAGTAAAGAAAATTCGGCGTCATTATGGCATAAGTGCTTAGGTCATATCTCAAAAGGTAGAGTTAAGCATCTTGTGTCTGATGACATTTTGGAATCCCAGGACTTCACAAGATTTTGATGTCTGTGTAGACTGCATAAAGGGAAAACAAATCAAAAGTAAGAGATTAGGTGCCAATATTCTTAATGTTAAGTGTTATGAACACATTTGTTATTTACTTCGAGAAAGCTCAGTCATGGTCTCCACAATCCAGAATATATTCTTATAGTGTTGCATTCTCTGTTATAAAGTTTAGTTCCGGTTTGGAGTTAAATATAGCATTCTGATCATATTTTCTCGAATAAAAAAGGGGTAGTATTAATCAGATATTTATAAAATGACCAATATATTTAATGCTTTAAATGAAGAAATAAGTATTCAAACCAGTTTATTATATCATAGCTTAAGAATATGGTTTACAAATTGACAAAATCCATCTATGGACTCAAGCAAGCTCCTCGTCAATGGTACCACAAGTTTCATCAAGTAATTATCTCATTTGGTTTTGAGATGAATGTAGTTGATGATTGTGTGTATCACAAGTTCAGTGGGAATAAGCATATATTCTTAGTTTTATATGTTGATGACATATTGCTTGCCACTAATGATATAAATTTATTGCATGAAACTGAAAGGTTTCTGTCCAAGCATTTTGAGATGAAGGATCTTGGGGATGCCACTTTGTATTAGGAATTCAAATACACCGAGATCGTTCTCGAGGTATTCTAGGATTATCACAAAAGGGATACATCGATAAAGTACTCAAAAGGTTTGGCATGCAAGATTGTAGACCAGGGGATATCCCTGTTGCTAAAGGAGACAAATTTAGTCTCAATCAGTGTCTTAAAAGTAACCTTGAAATTCAGGAAATACAAAAGATCCCCTATACACCAGTTATTGAGAGTCTGATGTATGCTCAAGTATGTACGCGTCCGGATATTGCGTACATTGTTGGGATGTTAGGCATGTATTTAAGAAAACCTGGTATGGACCATTGGATAGCAGCCAATGTAGGATAATGGCTCGATTCTAGTACAGTTTGTTTATATCCGTCGTAACTGCAGCGATCGAAAGTTCCAGTACACCAGTCGACTGGTCTATGGGTCTCAGTCGACTGACCAGAGAGGAGTTCCAAAGGCTAAGGCTACAGCAGCAGGGTACACCAGTCAACTGGCATATGGGTCTCAGTCGACTGTCCAGAACTAATTACCAGTCGACTGATAGGAGACCAGTCGACTGTCGGCGGGTTTGTAAATCAGAATAGGCCCATTTCGAAAGGCCCAGTAGTTTCCCTATAAATACACCCGTTAGGGTTTTGTAAAGAGTAACACCTCTATTCGAATTTTGCAGCCGTCATCTTTGTAAGGGTTTGTTTCCGCCCATTGGTGATTATAGTGAAGAAACCCCAACCGCCCCTGTGGATGTAGGCACTTGTTTTGCCGAACCACATAAATCGTTGTGTTCTTGTGTTTGCTTGTTTCTGTTTTTCACTATTTCTCTCTTTGATTGGTGGTTAATTCGTATTCCGCACAACAAGTGGTATCAGAGCCAGGTTCGACCTAGAGGGAGATGGCGAGTGAAGCAGATGCAACCAAGGATGTTGCGGGATCAAGTTCGTCCAGAACAACAATTCACAACGTAAAATTTGAAGTTGAAAAATTTGATGGAACAAACAATTTCGGGATGTGGCAGTGTGAGGTGTTGGATGTTCTGGTTCAACAAGAACAAGATGTTGCTTTGGAGGAAGAAAAACCAAAGAATATGTCCGATGTAGATTGGAAGAAGTTGAACCGAGTTGCGTGTGGGACTATTCGGCTCTTTATCGCGAAGGCTCAGAAGTACGATTTGATGAGGGATACCATGGCTGCGGTGTTGTGGAAGAAACTCGAAGACAAATACATGAGGAAAAGTTTGGAGAATCGGCTGTATTTGAAGAAGAGACTTTTTCGCTTCACCTATACTGAAGGTATGTCTATGAACGCTCATGTTGAATCATTTAATAAATTATTGGCTGATTTGTTAAATTTGGATGAGCAAATTAAAGATGAAGATAAAGCCCTAATTCTATTGAATTCATTACCCGAATGTTATGATCATTTAGCAACAACTTTAATATATGGAAAAGATACTGTTAAATATGAAGATGTTGCAAATGCTCTGTTGAATAATGAAACTAGGAGAAGGGATAAAATGGTTGATAGAGAAACTTCTGAAGCATTGATTGTAAGGGGCAGAACGGAGACCAGATCTGAGACCAAATCTGGGAATAAAGGAAACAAATCTCGTTTCAAATCGAGAGGAGTTTCAAAGGACAGAAAGATACCAGCCAGAGATGAATGTGCTTTCTATCATGAAAAGGGGCATTGGAAAAAGGATTGTCCGAAGCTGCGAAATAAGGGAAATTCGACTGCAAATGTGATTGTTGATAATTTAGATAGTGACGATGATTTTTCCTTTGCACTTGCTGCTAGTCCCTCACTTTATCAAGAAGTATGGTTTCTTGATACAGCAGCCTCCTATCATATGTCTTGGAAAAAGGAGTGGTTTACTTCTTTAGAGTATATGGATGGTGGGGTAGTTTTGATGGGAAATGATGCGCCTTGTAAGAAGGTAGGAATCGGGAAGATTGAATTGCAAATGCACGATGGTCTTATTAGGGAGCTTTCAGATGTATGGTATATTCCAGATTTGAAAAAGAATTTGATTTCACTTGGTATTTTGGAGGCCAGTGGAATGAAATTTGCTAGTGAAGGTGGCATTCTGAAGGTGACTAACGGATCACTTGTGGTGATGAAAGGGCAAAGAAAAAGGAACTTGTTTTTCTTGCAGGAAAAAACGTATTTGGGTCAGGCTGCCAGTGTAACTGAAAAGCCTAAACAGGTTGTTCCCGACTCTACAAGGTTGTGGCATATGCGACTCGGGCATGCAGGAGAAAAGGCCTTGCAGGGGCTTGTGAAGCAAGGGTTGCTTAAGGATGCTAAAGGTTGCAAGCTGAAATTTTGTGAACATTGTGTGTTAGGTAAGCAAACCAGGGTGAAGTTTGGTACAGCTGTACATCAGACAAAGGGTATCCTCGATTATGTGCACACAGATGTTTGGGGCCCTACTCAGACACATTCTATGAGTGGTAGACACTGGTTTGTTACATTTGTTGATGACTACTCCAGACGAGTTTGGGTATATACCATGAAACACAAAGATGAAGTTTTGACATTGTTCACAAGCTGGAAGAAGAAAGTTGAAAACCAGACTGGAAGGAAGATTAAGGTTCTGAGGTCAGATAATGGAGGGGAATACAAGAACGATCCGTTTCTGAAATTGTGTGAAGATGAAGGGATCCAGAGGCACTTCACAGTTAGGAAGACTCCACAGCAAAATGGGGTTGCAGAAAGGATGAACAGAACCTTACTTGAGAAGGTGAGATGTATGCTAGCACAGTCTGGATTGAAGAAGACATTTTGGGCAGAAGCTGTTATATATGCAAGCCACATTGTCAACCGTTTACCATCTGCAGCACTTGAAGGCAAAATGCCTATTGAGGTATGGTGTGGTAAACCTGCATCTGATTATAGTTTTTTGCATATATTTGGTTGTCCTTCTTATTTTCATGTCACTGAAACTAAACTTGATGCAAGAGCCAAAAAGGCTATATTTGTTGGTTTTAGTACTGGTGTCAAAGGTTACAGGTTGTGGTGTCCAGAACAGAAAAAGTTAGTAATCAGCAGGGATGTTACCTTTGATGAGACCAGCATGATCTGCTCGGGACAGTCGACTGGTCTTCATATGCAGTCGACTGGTGATCCCGAACAGCAGAAGAGTGGGAGAGTTCTCCAACAGGTGGAGTTAGAAAAGCTTTCAGTTGAAAATCCTGCTCCTGCCCAAAATGAAGATGATGTGGTTGATACTGAGAATGAGGAAGAAATTCCTATCCAAGACCCTCCCCAGCAAGAAGAATCAATTGCAGCAAGAAGGCAAAGAAGAGATATCAAACGACCATCTCGCTTTACAGAAACAGTTGCATTTGCTCTTCCCATTGTTGATGATGAAGCTCCCTCCAACTTCAAAGAAGCCACTAGAAGTTCTGAAAATGTAGATTGGAAAGTTGCTATGGATGAAGAGATGAACTCTCTTCATAAGAACAAGACTTGGGATCTAGTGCAATTACCAAAGGGGAAGAAAGCCATCGGTTGCAAGTGGGTGTATACGAAGAAAGAAGGTCCAAAAGACAGTGTTCGGTTCAAGGCTAGACTAGTTGCAAAGGGGTATGCTCAACAGGAAGGAGTTGACTATAATGAAGTGTTCTCTCCGGTTGTAAAGCATCCTTCTATTCGGATTTTGTTGGCATTGGTAGCACAGTTTGATCTTGAATTGACACAGATGGATGTGAAGACTGCATTCTTACATGGGGACCTAGATGAAGAAATTTATATGTTGCAGCCAGATGGGTTTAAGACTGCTGGGAAGGAAAATTATGTTTGCAGGTTGAAAAAGTCTCTCTATGGGTTGAAGCAATCTCCAAGGCAGTGGTATTTGAGGTTTGATCAGTTTATGAAAGTGCAGAGATATTCCAGAAGTGAGTATGATCAGTGTGTCTATTTCAGAAAATTGCAGGATAGCTCTTTCATATATCTGTTATTATATGTGGATGACATGTTGATTGCCTCTAAAAATGCTAAGGAGATTCAAAATTTGAAGAATCAGCTGAGTTCTGAATTCGAGATGAAGGATCTTGGTGAAGCCAAGAAGATATTTGGGATGGAGATAGCTAGAGACAGAGCAAAGGGCATAGTGAGTTTGACACAGAAGCAATATCTCTTGAAGGTGCTGAAACGGTTTGGTATAGATGAGAAAACTAAACCTGTCAGTACACCCTTAGCCACTCATTTCAGAATTAGTGCTTCTCAGTCTCCAAGTACAGATGAAGAGAGACAGTATATGGCTAATGTACCTTACACTAGTGTGGTTGGCAGTTTGATGTATGCCATGGTTTGTACTCGACCAGACATCTCTCAGGCGGTGAGTATGATTAGTCGATATATGCATGATCCAGGCAGAGAGCATTGGCAAGCGGCTAAGTGGATTTTGAGGTACATAAGTGGCACCACAGATGTGGGTTTGAAGTTTGAGAGGGATAACAATATTAGCAGACTATTGGTGGGTTATGTTGATTCTGACTATGCAGGTGATCTAGATAAGAGGCGGTCTACTACAGGCTATTTGTTTACTATGGCTAGAGCACCTATAAGTTGGAGGTCCAATTTGCAGTCCACTGTAGCATTGTCTACTACTAAGGCTGAATATATGGCAGTTGCTGAGGCCATGAAGGAAGCCATTTGGATTCAGGGACTTTTGAAGAGCTTGGGAATTCATCGGGAGAAGGTGGAGGTACACTGTGACAGTCAAAGTGCTATCCATTTAGCGAAGAACCAAGTTCATCATTCGAGGACCAAACATATTGATGTCCGTTATCATTTTGTGCGTGATTTGATAAAGGATGGTGATATTCTTCTGGTGAAGATTGGGACAGCTGATAATCCTGCTGATATGTTGACCAAAATTGTTGGGGCAGCCAAGTTCAAGCATTGCATGAACCTGGCTAATATTTTGCATGTTTGATGATTTGGCATGGGCGGTTGGGATGGTGCTTTGCTATTTGTTTGTTTAGTATGTGATATCATACTAAGGTGGAGTTTTGGTTTTGTTGCGTATGATGATGAGCATTTGTTCTGGAGTATTTTGGAGATTGCTTGGGCAACTTGGAAGATCTCGCCAAGGTGGAGATTGTAGGATAATGGCTCGATTCTGGTACAGTTTGTTTATATCCGTCGTAACTGCAGCGATCGAAAGTTCCAGTACACCAGTCGACTGGTCTATGGGTCTCAGTCGACTGACCAGAGAGGAGTTCCAAAGGCTAAGGCTACAGCAGCAGGGTACACCAGTCAACTGGCATATGGGTCTCAGTCGACTGTCCAGAACTAATTACCAGTCGACTGATAGGAGACCAGTCGACTGTCGGCGGGTTTGTAAATCAGAATAGGCCCATTTCGAAAGGCCCAGTAGTTTCCCTATAAATACACCCGTTAGGGTTTTGTAAAGAGTAACACCTCTATTCGAATTTTGCAGCCGTCATCTTTGTAAGGGTTTGTTTCCGCCCATTGGTGATTATAGTGAAGAAACCCCAACCGCCCCTGTGGATGTAGGCACTTGTTTTGCCGAACCACGTAAATCGTTGTGTTCTTGTGTTTGCTTGTTTCTGTTTTTCACTATTTCTCTCTTTGATTGGTGGTTAATTCGTATTCCGCACAACAGCCAAGAGGGTCATGAGGTATCTTTAGAGAACAAAAGACTACATGCTCACATATAGAAAATCAGATCATTTGGAAGTCGTATGGTATTCTGATTCTGATTTCACTATGGTGCCAAGATAGCAAAAGTCTATATCATGCTATATTTACCTGTTAGCTAGAGGAGCTATATCTTGGAAAAGTGTTAAACAGACACTTATAGCTTCTTCCACTATGGCAGCAGAGTATGTAGCATGCTATGAGGCACCAAATTAAGAAATATGGCTGCGGAATTTTGTTTCTAGGCTGCACATTTTGAAGAATATAGAAAGAACAATCAAGTTATTTTGTGACAATAAGTCAGCAGTGATGTATTCCAACAACAACAGGAGTTCGACAGATATTGACATAAAGTTCTAGTTGTGAAAGAAAGAGTGTAAAGTGGACAAATGTCCATAGAGCACATTGGGACAAACTCCATGATAGCGGATCCGTTCACAAAGAGATTACCACCCAAGGTCTTTTATGAGCATACTGCTCATATGAGTGTTGTATTATTTGAGAATATCATGATTTAGTGGGAGTTTGTATTTTATTTGCATTATATTTGTGTGAGACATTTATACATTTAGTTATTTTCTGATCAGAAATAAAGAATTCAGTTTTCTCACTCATTTGTCATGTTTTGGTTCTGAGCTCACTTAAGTTTTAAAGAGGACCAGTTGAAAATAGGCATGTGTATAAATCACATTGCATGAAATTTTCACGCTACACATTCACACTTGATCTATGTCGTTAGATTATGTTGATATATGTGACCATTGATGAATTTAGTTACGATAAATGTAACGAAAATTACTGTGATCCTATATTTACATGATTAATGGACGAGATTGTTTGGTTATGCTTTTGGTTATGATAGCAAAATTTTGAGCTCATAAAGTATGTACATTTATAAGGAGTAACATATGTGGCCCAAGTGGGAGATTGTTGGAAAATAATCTATGTGGGCTCACATATGTGACTAAATATTCTAAAGTCTAACCCAAATTAAAGTGATCTAATCAAGATTAAGTAATGGATTAAAAGCATATAATTTAAAGTGTGATATAACATGTTTAGAGACCGTAAAGTAAATTTCTTATTTTGTGATGGGCAAAATTGGAAATCAATAATTATCAATTAGAGTTATGGTCCCTTATATATACGTATCTTCTTATTCCATCTGTAATTCCATCAACAGAAGAATAGAGAGACGGCCTCTCATAGAAGTGCGTATCATATAGGAAGATCCAAACCCTCTGCGCAATCTCCATCAATGGCTTCAGGTTAGTGCTTTCGCTTTTAATGTTCTTCTTCTTTTGATTTAGCAAAGATCTATAGTTTCATGAATTAGAATTTTATATTAAAGCATTTTTGCAACATGATTAAGATCTAGATTTATAGAAACATGTTTTAGGTTGTTATTAATGTTTTATGCATGTTCTTAAGTGTATATAAAATTCCATCAATATATTGAGATATAGAGAAATTCTAGTTTGCTATCTTGATACAATAATCATCTGATATATCATGAAGAGATAACCATACGATGAGAGTCATACGATCTAACTTGGAGAGGAATTTAGCTTCAATCACATTACTTGAACATGGTCCATAAACAGCCACTGCCCCAATGCGGTCGGTTGCCCTTAAGGACAGCTAATTGCAATGCCTCGACTCAAAACAAAGGGCAGTAGCGGTTGACTGCCCATACGGCAGTCTACTACCTCCTTCCTGTTGGTTGTTGCTGCTCCTTCTTCGTCCAAAGTTGCTTTGAATATCTCTTGTATCACCGCCTTCTTTTCATATCGAATAGAGTATGCAAAACATAAACTCAACACGTATTGTAGTCTCTACCAGTATTAATATAGGTGTATCTCAGTATTGCAGCTGGATAAGTTCATAGTATTGAAGTAATAGTTTGAGAATATCATGCATGGAAGTATGGAGATGTTGATTACTGATTTGATTCGTTCTGAGTTTGTTAATGTGAAATACTGTTTTCTTTCCTCCTTCATTTTTCGTACTTACAGTTTTGGATGACAACTGAAGTTTTCTAACTCCTCATTCAGTGCTTCCCTGATTAATTAATTGTGAAAATGGAATTTTATTCTGATCCCGCGTTAGAAACCGCAGTAGTGGTTCATTAACCTCCACCTCCATGCTTTAATTCCCAAACTAATCGTAAAGTTATTCTTAATTTCTTATATATATGTGTAACAACTAAAACTTGACTTTTGCAGCTCGAAAACGAAAATTTTGCCTGCCCCACTTTTTGAAAATATTTGGCGCTCTGCCCCACTTTCGAAAACAATTAGTGATCTGCTCCTATTTAGGACACGTCAGTATAAACTGTTATTGGAAATAACGGCATAGGTTATTTACGTACCGTTATTTCCAATAACGGCATCTATTTTACAATTTTTTTTTCATGCCGTTATTTGGAATAATGGTATCAGTATATTTCTCTTACAAGTGTGAATTTTTTAACTTTAAAAAATTCTAAGTGTGAAAAAAACTTATAAATAATGCCGTTATCCTGAATAACGGCATTCGAATGACTGATGTCGTTATTGGAGATAATGACATCGATTATATATAAATGAACTCTTGCCGTTGTTTGGAAACAGAGAGAATGAATAATAAGTTTAAAAAAATAATAATAAAAAAATTATAACTGATGCCGTTATTTGGAATAACGGCATTAGTTATAATTTTTTTTTATTTTAAACTTATTCGTCAGAGAGGATGAATAATAAGTTACTTTTTTATAAAAAAAATTTATAACTGATGCTGTTATTCCAAATAACGCCATCAGTATTGAGAATGCCGTTATTCCAAATAACGGCATCTGTTATAAGGTTTTCACACTTGCAATTTTTTTTCTACATGGAGACTACAAGATGTCAAAAAACAAAATAACCTATGCCATTACTCCAAATAACGGTATGAAAAAAAAAAAAAAGTAAAATAGATGCCGTTATTGGAAATAACGACATGCAAATAACCTATGCCGTTATTTCCAATAACGGTTTATGCTGACGTGCCCTAAATGTTTTCGGAAGTGGGGCAGAGTGCCAAATATTTTCAAAAAGTGGGGCAGTACGGCAAAATTTTCCTCGAAAACAACCCTAGAAAATTATACTGAGAATATTACATATCAACACAAAATACTATCAGTATATTGCGAGACTTTTTGGTATAAAACAAAATTGAATGGACCAGTGAAAATGAGGGGCCTAATTAATTTCTTAATAGGAAAATGATGCATAATCACAGTTCACAAAGATGGTCCTCTCTCTCTCTCTCTCTCTCTCTCTCTCTCTAAAAAAAGAAAATAATCTATGTCATTACTCCAAATAACGGTATGAAAAAAAAAAAGTAAAATAGATGCCGTTATTGGAACTCTCTCTCTCTCTCTCTAAAAAAACAAAATAACCTATGCTATTACTCCAAATAACGGTATGAAAAAAAAAAGTAAAATAGATGCCGTTATTGAAAATAATAGCATGCAAATAACCTATGCCGTTATTTTCAATAACGGTTTATGCTGACGTGTCCTAAATGTTTTCGGAAGTGGGGCAGAGTGCCAAATATTTTCAAAAAGTGGGGCAGTACGGCAAAATTTTCCTCGAAAACAACCCTAGAAAATTATACTGAGAATATTACATATCAACACAAAATACTAGCAGTATATTGCGAGACTTTTTGGTATAAAACAAAATTGAATGGACCAGTGAAAATGAGGGGCCTAATTAATTTCTTAATAGGAAAATGATGCATAATCACAGTTCACAAAGATGGTCCTCTCTCTCTAGATCTCTCAAGGGTTATGTTGTAGATCACCAAAGATTCAAGATAATTTGGCCTCAAACATAATAGATTCACATTTTTTGCTCGATGGGATGATAATGACATTGATTTAGAGAAGAACAAAATCAAACAACATCACATTTGCATTTGACTGCATCAACTTTGTGATGCCAGCAAAGCTTGCAAAAGGGTAAATGATATATATGCATATATTGCAATACTTGAAAGTAGGGAATAAAAATAAAAATAAAAATATCGGCAATGGGAGTTCCTGAATTCACGGCGATGTCAAAGGACGATCTCCAGCTATCTATACAAAGAGCCATCGAGGAATTGGCGCGCAGAGCAGAAGAAGCCGCTCAAATTCAAATTTCGGAAAATCAGGAGGATTGTGTGCTGGCTCCTATCGATGATGGCGCTGTTCTTGAGCCCAAATGTCCCTTCGACTATCCAACTAGGCCCAATAGAGATGTTGCTTCAGAGATTGGGGTTGGGCCAGAAGTAGAGGCTAGTGGGCTTGGGATTAATCCACTGGATATTGCTGAGGGGAACAATTTCGATGACGAGATTATAAGGGAAAATTTGAATTTGGAGCTGGTGCTGTTAGAGGGTTTAGACGCTCATATAGACGAGGTTGAGGTAGAGTCGGAGGTATCATTAGATCAAGATGCTAATGGGGTGGATCCTGAGATTTTGAACGGCATGATAGGAGCTTTAGATGGCCTCCAAAGCGACGGTAGCACGTATGACTCAGAGCACGAAAAATGGGTTAAACAAGTTAGAGAACTGGCGGGGGGGGGGGGGGGGGGGGGAGTAGGGGAAAGTGGTGGTTCTGGTGTGAACAAATGACATGTGGATTCTCAGAGGAAAAGCAAGAGGCAGCTGGACAAATGGGGTTCGAGCGGTCCAAGTGAGGAGGACCTGATTAGAGCTGCGGCAAAGACCAAAGAGCCTACTTCCGCCTGTCTAGGTAACTCCTCTAATGATTTCGCTGTTTTAAATCTGTTAAATGATGATTCGCTCATATATTTTGCTAGTCTGTACGGCCCAGCCATGTGTTCCAATAAAGAGGATCAACTGTTGAGAGTCAATATCATTAGAGGGGTGAGTAAGAGCCAAATAGAGTAGTTTCGTCTGGCTGTAGCGGTTAGATTATAGGTGTTCGATGATATAATTCCTTATGTTATACATCTTCTGAAATGTTAGAGGGATGAGGCAGAAATCTAAAAAGAGACTTATTAGTGATACTATTACTATGTATAGACCTTCAGTCTGTGCTTTTCAGGAAACTAGAGTTGAATTTCCGAACTTGGCGGAGTTTCAGAACATTAAGGGTATAGGAGATTTTGATTGGAGGTTCAAACCTTCGAGAGGGTATTCAGGAGGAATAACTATTGGGGTAGACCTTAGACGGTTTGAGATTACTGACGAGATCGCGGGGGATTTTTCGGTTACGATTACTATTAGACGCCGGGTTGATAGTTGGATTCATACGGTTACTTCTGTTTACGGTCCGTATGAGTCAGCCCAGAGATGTTTGTTCTGGGACAAACTTAGGAGTATTAGAGGTTCTTGCAGGGGACCATGGGTGGTTGGGGGTGACTTCAATATCCCAAGATTTCAACACGAACACCTAGGTAGAGGAGCGTCCAGGGGAGATAGGGAGCAGTTTAACGCGTGTATCAATGATTTAGAGCTTCTGGAGATTGATCCATCGAATAGGAAATTCACGTGGTCTAACTTACAAGCAGCCCCAACTTTAGCTAAGTTAGACAGAATTTTAGTGTCCGCTGAGTGGGAAGACAAATTTCCGTTAGCTAAGGCCAAGGCATTAATAAGATTCACTTCGGATCATACTCCTCTTTCGTTGGACTGTGGGGTAGGAGATAGATGGCGTTGGCATCAATTTAGATTTGAAAAGTCATGGACATTGAACGAAGGTTTATCGAAGATTATCGAGGAGAGCTGGAATGAGCCCACTGAACCTGCATCAGCGGTGGGTTGTTGGATTCAAAAAATTAGGAGACTGAGATTACAGCTGAAGCTTTGGGCAAGATCAGAATTTGGCAAAAACCAAAGACTCAAAGATGAAATAGGGGAGCAGATAGAGCAATTAGAAATCATAGAAGAAGAAAGAGACCTTATAGGGAGCGAATATGACGAGCTATTCAGCAAGAGACAGGATATCCTTCATATCCAAAAGATGGAGGAATATTATTGGAAGCAACGCTCTAGAATTCAGTGGGTAAAGGAGGGGGATGCGAACACCAAATTTTTCCATAGGATTGCAAATGGAAGAAGGAGACAAAACCACATTTCTGGGCTTATGGTGGATGGAGTTTGGTGCGAGAATGAGGATAGAATCAAGCTGCACATCTATGAGAATTTTAAAGAGTTGCTTGGTAAGAGAAGAGAGCATAGGTGTTCGCTGAACCAGAACATGTGGATGGATTCCAGGCTTGATGGTTGTCATAGCATTGAAAGCAGCTTCACCAAAGAGGAAGTGGTCTCTGCTATAAACGATCTTGGCCAGGATAAGGCGCCTGGCCCAGACGGATTTCCTTTGTTTTTTTACAAGCTTTATTGGAGAATAATCAAAGGGGATTTTATGCGCATTGTTCTAGACTTTTATAAGGGAGAAGCGGATCTAGATAGACTTAACTTCGCGAAAATTGTTCTGATTCCAAAGAAATCTGAGGTGAAAGTGGTTGGAGATCTGAGACCAATCAGCCTGCTCAATGGTTCCTTTAAGATCATCACCAAGGTTTTGGCGAATAGATTGGGGCCTCTTTTAAAGGATATCATCGGGGATTCTCAGAGCGGATTTATTAAAGGTCGTGACATTATGGATAGTGTGGCTTCGGCGCATGAAATTGTTTTTAGAGCGCGCAAAGAAAAAATGGATGGTTTTCTCTTGAAAGTGGATTTTCAAAAGGCTTACGATTCGGTCAAATGGGAGTCGGTCGATGAGGTGCTGCAGTTGAAAGGTTTCGGAGAGAGATGGAGGAAATGGATTTCTCAATGCATTAGAGGAGAAAAATCGTTCCCCATTGTCAACGGGGAAAAGGGTAGAGAAATTCTATGCAAAAGAGGACTGAGACAGGGGGATCCACTTTCGTCTTTATTATTCGCTATCGTAGCTGACGGGCTTGCGGAAATGATAGCTAATGGCGGCAAGGTAATGGCGAACGTGGGTATTAAAATCAAAGGATTTTCTGACCCTATCTCGATCCTTCAGTACGCGGATGACACGTTACTGTTTGGGTCGGCTACAAAAGATGATATCATAGCCATCGGGTCGGTCTTGAAGTGCTTCGAAGCTTGGTCAGGTATGAAGGTCAACTTTAATAAGAGTTGTGTTATCCAGCTGAGTGAAATTTGCTCTGTTCCCGTCACATCGATCCAACAATTGCTAGGATGCAGTAAGGGAGAGTTCCCTCTCACGTACCTAGGGATTCCGATTAGGCCCGGGAAGCTTAGTAGGGAGGACTGGCAACCCCTCATTGATAGAATTGAGAAAAGACTAGCCGGCTGGAAGGGTAGATATCTAACCCTAGGGGGAAGGATTACTTTGCTGAACTCTGTCATCAACAGCATCTCGATCTATCTCATGTCGATTTACGAGTTACCGGTATGGGTAATTCACAAGATAGACAAGTGTAGAAGGAGATTTCTGTGGAAAGGCGCAAACGAGGGAGGTAAAGGGATACATCTCGTTAGTTGGGGGAGGGTCTGCAAAAGGAAAGAATTCGGTGGTTTGGGCATCATCAACCTCAGAGACATGAACACCGCCCTACTTAGTAAGTGGTGGTGGAAACTGGCTATCCGTTGTAATAATTGGTGGTGTAAGTCCTTTACCGATTATCGTGCTAGGAAGAAGTTCAGATATGGGGGGAAGGATATCCAGAGTAGGAAATTGTGTCTTTGGAAAGGGGTTTTCAAGACAGGGGAGGTCTTCCTTAGCCATACTCTTTGCAGGGTTAAACACGGCAAGAATACCAGATTTTGGAAAGACAAGTGGTGCGGCAGTAACTCGTTGATGGGACTGTTCCCAGCAGCCGCGGAGGCAGTGATCAACATTGACACTCTTGTGTATGAGGTATGGAAGAACAACACTTTGAGATTAGAAGTCAAAGATACTCTGGAACAAGAATCTATTATCCAACTTCAACTGGTCAACAATTTCATTTGCATAGAAGGTTGTCTTACGCAGCAGGCAGAAGACGAGAGATGGTGGTCCTTGGAGGCTAATCGAAAGTTCTCGGTATCCTCATTATATAAAAGGCTGAACGACGGAGGATTAAGGAATGGGAGCGCGGCGGTCATATGGGGCATCAACGCACCTTCTAAAGTGAAAATCTTCCTATGGTTGGTGGATAACGATGCAATTTTGTTGAAAGTTAACCTGGGGAAACGCGGATTGCTGGACTGCGTCAACTGTAATAGGTGCCTTACTCAAGAAGAGGATACGAATCATATATTTTTTAAGTGCATCAGAGCGAGATGGGTATGGGGGAAACTAGGTCTAGCTTTCGGGTTAGGACAGTGTCCGGGTTCTAGTGCGGAGATTTGGGGGGACATTAGATCGCACAAGATTAGAAAACAAGTTAGATCATATTGGGACCTTCTAGTGGCTTCAATCATTTGGAATCTTTGGCTAGACCGTAATGACCTCTGTTTCAATAGCATTGATCATAGACTTTCTTCCCTCATGTATAAAATTCAATTCTGCTGTTTTGAATGGACAGGACTGCTTAGCTCAAGGAAGAAGAGGTGTGTGGAGGGGGAGGAGTAGTTCAGGGGCAGGTGGCGATCTACTGAGTACCTTTTGGTTCGGTGATGCTTCTTTCGGATTCAGGGAATTTGATGTTTTGATGTATTTTGTTCCGTTCAGGCTGTTCTTTTAGCTGAACGTTGATGTTGATTGGCTCCGGCCTATCTTTGTATCTTCATTCCTGCTATTTGTATCTTCATTCCTGTTTCGTTAAATCTCTCTTTAACGAAGCGATGACTTAGTCATCTTTTGATAAAAAAAAATTAAAAAAAAAAAATATCGTTACTTTAATTTTTAGATCAGATGCCTCAAAAGTGCAACTTGAAGAATTTTCTTTTGTTCAGAATGGATGAACAGCACCATACTTGTTATTTTACCCCTACATGCATCTTATTATTACATTTCTGTAGCCATTAAAACTCACAAACCTAAAATAACTTATAAATCCATATTAATTTCTGAGAGTCCATTAATTAATTCTTAAGCCCATCTAGGTATCTATAATCTGGAGTTCATGAACATGTTAATCTAAAGCTTGGATTAAGCTTGTTCTTGACTTGGTTTGAGTTTGAGTTTCATTCTTATTGCAACCAATGTCTAAATGAGCTCAAGCAACTTGTTTTAGCTCAATTTAATTGGGCCCCCCAATTTTATAGGGCCCCATATTTTTGAAGTTCTTATATATATAAGAATTTAATTTTGGATTGAAAAAAATGGTATGTTTGATTGCTTTTGGATCCGTTCTTTGGCCCATGAGTCTGGGAATTCTAAACGCCTATTCAGTTTTTTTCTTTCTTGTTTCTCTCAATTCTCACGATCTCTTTATAGTTTGTTTTCTTTTTATCTCAATTCTCATCATTAGCCTCCAACTAAAAAAAAAAAAAATAATAAAAAAAAAAAAAAAAAAAACAATCTCATCACACCGACCTCCTCCACTCCTCGTCGACAGCTGGCCCCAATCTGAGACCGTCTCCCACCCTCCACCATCCCCGGTCTTCTTCCATTGTGCGGTTTTTAACTCGATCGAAGTGAGTATGTTCTAACTTTTGATTTCCTTAAAATTTCAATTAGTTTATATTATTGTATGCAGTATGCCTTAAATCATCTAATAAGTATTTTTATTTTATAATTTGAGAATTCATTCGGAGAAGAAGATGCGTTCAATTTTTGATTTGGGGCTGGAATTGGAGAGAATAACTGAAAATTTGAAGGAAAAGTGAACTTTGCAAGTTGCAACAACTATGTGTTATTGTTCCTTAACTTTGTTATTTAAATTTGGGTAAAAGGGATATGAGCAACTTGCTCATTTAGTAAATGAGCAATTGATTATGTGGCATACATGTGATTGGACAATCTTTAAAGGGGTTAATTGTCCAATGTATCACATGCATGCCACATAATCAATTGCTCATTTACTAAATGAGCAAGTTGTTCATATCCCTTTTACCCTTTAAATTTTGTGTAGTTTATTTAATATTTGAAGTATGTCTCCTAGAAAGTATGATTCATTCATGACATGAAAAAAGGAAAAAATAAATAAAAATAAAAATAAAAAACAAAGAATTGAAGAATTAACCAAATCTCAAAAGGGTGCAATGGACAAGTTTATTTGCATTTAAATAATTATCATTTTATTTTGTGAACATGCAAAAGATCTTATTTATGGATTTGCTTAGGACCCCGAAATTCAGGTACATGTCTGTATATATCTCTACTACTATAATGGGAGAAGGCCTTAGTCCTTAACCCAACTCGTGCAACGCACGTGTTGGTAATTTTTTTTTTTGCCCTTTTCATTCCCTCACCAAAAAAAAATTTCCCCACGTGCAAATCACGTAATTTTTTTTTTTCCTTTTCGTTCCCCCTCAAAAAAAAATTTCCACGTGCAAAGCACGTGTATAATACTAGTATATTTAAACTGAAACAGACACACGCTGAGGGGGCGGATCCACTGATAGGTTAAGGTGGGCAAGGCAATTGCCCACCCTAACATTTGGAGAAGTGTTTGAATAGTAGGAGCATTGAGTGTAAATAATCCTAGTTAAACACTTTAATTTGCCCACCATAGTTTATTATTGCCCAGTTCTTTCTTTCCACCATATCAAACAGAAAGTGTGACCAATTCTTTTTAATGAAACAGGTGACCGAGTCCGTCACTTTTATCTTAAAACAAAAAAACAAAAATACCGCATACCTGCTACTCAGGTTTTACCAAGCATTTGTGCAACTTGAATAGAAGCTTACACGCTTACACGCACACTCACATTTAGACCACAAAAGGGGTTTTTGCGAGAGGTAGATAGAGTAAGAAATAAGAATGAGAGATGAATGAAGATGATTGAACTTTTTTTTATAAATTACTCTTCCAAAATTTAAATATTTTAGAGGCGTATTTCCCAACAAAAAAAAAATATTATGTTTGTGTATTACTAGGGGTGTATATGCAATAAATATTTTTAGATAACTTATATATCTCTAATATTATAATGGAAGAAGGCCTTAGTATCATTGTATATTGTCATTCTACAAACATGTGCAATGCACATACATAACTAATATAAATGAGGTTTCCGGTTCAAATCCTCCCTACGTCAGAGTTTCTATTTTAATTTTTTGAAATTATTAAAACGTGCATCGCACGTATAAATTACTAGTAAAACATAATTACTAAACAGTATAAGGATATTTTCATTAATTATATACAAATAACATGTACACGTAAAGTCGTAATTTGGCTACCGCCCTATCCACTTTAAGGTGATTATATGCTTGCAGTTGCAGGTAGATTATCTGCTTAATTTGATATAAAAGTACAGGTAAGATTCATCGCGCATTTAACCCTTAAAAACTATATATTCAGATATTTTAGATGTTGATTGATAAAAATCTGTATTCAAAACCAAACTGAATTACTAGAAGCATGAATAAGAAAGAGCTAGCGAGCCCAAAATTTGAAATGATCGATCTGTACTTCACGAAGAGAGATCGGATTAACTTCCAATATGCAACCAACGACAAGCAAGCCAGCCTCATGCATCGAGATTCAAGAGAACAAAACACATGAAATTAACCAAAATTTGATTAGTAAGTAGTAACGTATATACGTACTTATTCATCACCTTCAGCCATTACCATCCTACTAAGAGGACTAGGTCCAATTAGCTGCTTCCTCCTTCTCCTCCTCATAAACTCCATCTGGTTCCTTCTCTTCACCTGGTTCATTGCCTCCTCTTCCACCACAAACCTCCTCATTATCGCGTCATCCGTCAGCGACTTCCCTCTAAACACCCTCCTCCTCCTCCTCCCTTCTACCGAGCTTCTCGCAATCGCCATTGAATTACTAACTGTTCTTTGCTCTGTATGCACTGAGAATGATGACATGGACCTTGGGTAAGTAGTAGTGTTATTGCTTCTTCTTGGTGGCACCTCAGCAGCTCGAAACACCTCATTATACGACGAGACTGGCGCACACAAACACACCCGGGTGAACGAAGAGGAGGCTACTTTAAGCGACGAGCACCTTCTCATTCTTAAAGGAGGAGAGATTTCGCTAGACTTTGATGTTGGCATCCATAGATATGTTGCCTCCATCACTCTTTGGTACCAAGGCTTATTATTCATTAAACAAATTAAACCAAAAAAAAATTACAATAGTCGATCGGTGAGTTAGTAACAAAATGTATATATCGGTACAATTAAATTAATGTAGTGAGTTTTGTTAATTACCTTGATTGCTGGTCGATCTTTTCGATGTTGCATGAAAAGAGAGTACGTAGAGAAACACGAGGGGAGAAGTTGATATGAAGGAGGCTTTTATTTGTGAAGAGAGGCAGATCGATATGATCGAGTGCCCTAATTCACAAAGTAATATATACTGTTCTAGCCTTCTAGGCCCCCTCGCTCTTTTAAGCTTGTATACCAATAATGCATGCTAATTATGATCAAGACTGGCACAACACAATACAATATTGGGTCAATTTTGCCGGCATAAAACTTTTTTCAGCACATATATATCATATATGCATCATCATCATCATCATCATCATCTACATTTAAGTAAGTAATTTGGGTGTATGATTTTTTTTCTGAAATGTAAAACTTGAGAGTTGCATACAAACAAACCACATGTGCCAGAAGAAGGAGCGCAGCTAGCTAGCATTTTGTTTGATTATTAGACGTTCCAGTGTCAGAATGCTTGCTACAGTATTACTATTACCCTGTTGGCTAGCTAGCTGTTGAATGCTTTTGTCCTGGCCTCATTTACTAACAATACTGTTCTTCAACAGTTCAATGCTTGCAGCTTTTGATCATGTACGTTAACTACTACGTGTAAATTATTGCCATGCATGTTTGCTGAGAAATCCTATTTTAAAACAGTTATTAATAGTTAAGGTATCAACTGTTGTAAATTTAGGCCGGCCGGCCTCGACCTTCTGACTAAAACTTAATTATGATGTTCTTCTTAAACTAGTAGTTTTGATTTCCATCTATTTTTTTATTTTTTATTAGGACAACTCGTAAATAATAATTATTTTTCGTCGTATATATAAAATAGATCAGGATCGATCTCGATCGTCATGTTTTCTGTTCTAAGGAGAGTGACGATCGAGAGTCATCAAATATAGCCATTCATTAGTTAGTTCATTGAGATCTTCGTTAATCTTAATTTATGGAGTGCTTCCAACGAACAAATGAAGAGTACACTGAATCTAAATGGTTACACACACGTAGGGCTGCAAACGAATCCATCTATTCGCAAGCTATTCGGCTCAAGCTCGGTCAAAGCTCGGCTCGAACCGAGCTCGTTTCGTAAACGAGCCGAGCTCGAGCTTGATTTTCTTTCTTGAGCCGAGCTCGTTTCGTAAACGAGCTGAGCTTGATTTTCTTTCTTTTTTTAGGCTAAGCTCGTGAGCTATTCGGCTCGAATATGGTCAAAGCTCGGCTCGAACCGAGCTCGACCTCAAAATTGAGCTCGTTTCGTAAACGAGCCGAACTCAAGCTTGAAGGTATTCAGCTCGGCTTGGCTCGGCTCGATTGCAGCCCTACACACACACTTTGCATCATTCTACCTCTCTTGTAATGATCGAACATGGAGCTAATAAGTGAAGTGCATCATAAAGGAAGAGCATGCATGATATGGTGATCGAATTAACGGGTGGAAATCATCATGATTATTAGTATTAGTATTAATGTCTAAGAGCATCTGTAGTCGTTTTCTATAAATTTATCCATATATCGATAAATAGAAATAGATATTACGATTCCGCTGCACTCGTCGTAAGCTATATTATAGCAAACAACTATTTAATATTAAGGGACGGCATACGAAATGCCGTCGGAGGCCAAAAAGTGCAAAAACACACGCGTGCTTGTCGGACGGCACACGAAGTGCCGTCCGTTTTAAAAAAAAAAAAAAAAGAATGCAGCCGCATGTCTAGGACGGCACATGAAGTGCCGTCCGACACTAAGCAACTTTCCACTAATATCATAGCTGCATTAATTGCAGAAGACTATACTTAACAGCTAATTAATAGCTAATTAACCTATAGCTAATTAATCTATAGCTAATTAATAGCTACTTAACTGCATCTAACTATTAGCAAATTTTTTTTTTTTAATAAATTCCCAACGGACGGCACATCAAGTGCCGTCCGGGAATAGCGGAAATGGGAATTAATTAATCCGGTTAATTGCGGAATTTTTGAAACGGACGGCATATTGAGTGCCGTCCGACGCCTAGAACAGTATTTTGCACGCGCGGGACGGATCTTCGACCACCGTCGCTGACTTATTGATAAAGCTATTTCGTCTCTCATATATAGCAATCGACTGTAGCGATTTATCGATAATATCGATATATAGCAAACGACTGCAGCTACTTTTTAAGCTATATATCGATATTATCGATATATAGATAACGACTACAGATGCTCTAAAGGGCTGGAATTAATAGGTAAAGAGGAGAGAAAGGCCAAATGATTAGTAGTGCTAAGACTCGATCGGTTGCATTACCATCACACTACTCAAAACTACACTTCAACACCTCTTACAGTTGCTCTTGTTGAGCTTGGAACATTTTGGGAAGTAGGATGGATTTAAGAGGAAATTAATTAAGCTTATTCACTATATGATATCCATACATTATGCTCGACAAGGAGCATAATCTTATCAAATGTACATACTATATGGAAATTCTTCTGCATGCCTTTTCATTAGCCGTAACTAACTAAACAATTAAGTGTTTTCTTTTCTCCCACTTCTATGTTACATAATAATTTGCTTCATCACAAACCAAACAATCCTTACAACAACCCGTAACTCTTCTTCATATATAAGCAATATGCAGGATGTTTTCAATTTTTGATAAAAGGGTCGATAGAATAGATTTCCATACACAATTTTGGAATTGTGTAAGTTTCTCCGACTTTGTAATTATAATCTTGCAAGGCTTTAATAAAACTCTATTCATACAAAAATGAACAACTAGCATCTTCCTTCGATCTCTATTCCTTGTGTGCATTAAGGCTCAGCAGTAATATTGTAATTTTCGCTGTTACATGTATAAGGTTGACACTGTGAAATTTTATTTCATTTATTTATGCATGATTAATAGATTGATAACATTTTCTTGTCAAACAAGAGTTTAGTTCATGAATTAATTTAAAATGAAATATAATAAGATAAAATTTAAAAAGAACTGATACACACATCAAACAAACTTCTACAAAATGGGATCCATGGTCTATAGAAATGTGGTTCCCAAACAGATTTTCAAACTATACAGATAGTCGGAAGCAACAAAATCTCATTCTGATTATGGAAAGCTCAATTCAGTTTTTGAAGTTAAGTACAACCAAGTACACCTTCAACATGACTATCAGAAAAAAGCAAAAACCACAGAATGATGCATGAAAGTTCAAACTCGAGAAGGAAAAAAAAAAAAGGTTTCACAATGCACAAAATACTGCAAAACTAATTACCATGTTACCTGCATCACATACAAGCACCCAAAAAAATCCTTACTTGACATGGTTCCTCTGCGTGTTTTCTCTACCGAGAACCCAATGTTGGAGGCAAAATCACCAAGTCTGCACTTTAAACTCTTGAGGAATTGAATTCAATTATTATAACAATTTTTAATCAAAATTGTCCATTAATTGCTTCTCCTAAGATTCCACTAGCTTGCATTTATCAAAGATGCATTTCAAAGTGGCCAAAACTATGGCAATTTAAGATAAGTAACAGTTTCCAGAGGAGAAAAAAAACCACTGATTTCTATCTGCTTCACAAATTTTCAACATTACATCTTATTCACTATGTGGTGATCAATCAGAACTGAATTACCACAAGGCCTCCAAACAAGAGGAAGACATCGTCCCAATAAGCCAAAATTGCAAAATTGGAAAAAGCTTCAACTACTAAATTAAGCATCAGATTGAGGCGGCTTGTAGAAATGGTTATACATCCTCCACCAATTCTCAGAGGCTTCTTCTACCGTCCGAAAAGTCCATATATGTTTCTTGGATTTCTCACGCTCTTCAAGAATTTCCTGAACCTCAGATGCCCTTTTTGTTTTGAGGCTCAAACAGTCTACAAGAGAGTTCCACTTCCCAAAGCAATTGTCAAATTCCCCATATCGATAATATTGTTGCATCTGGTGAAATGGAGAATAGCAAAACCATAATGCATCAAAGCACTTTGTACATGATAGATGGCGAGGTTGTGCTTTCTGGGTCGTATTAGACATTTCACCTTCCTTCTGATCCATCCCTAAGAAAAAGAGGGGATTTTTTTTTCTTTCAAATTTCCTTGCTGTCCACTTTTGTGACATGCAAATGTGTGACAGCTAAATATTTTAACAAAATTGTAAAAGCATCTCGATGTCGAGTTTGCATATCAAGTAAGGGTGTGTTTGGTAATAGAGTTAAGATAATTATCTCACTAACATTTGATATTTTTGACTTTGGGCCGTTTACCACCTTTCCGGAGTTGAGGTAACTGTTGTTATTTAGGGTGTATTTGGTAATGGAGTTTGGTTATGATAAGTGGAGTTTTATAGAGTTAGCTCACATCACCTTACTTATCTCAACTTTTGACAGTTTGTTTTGGAGCCATGGGAGTTGAGATTTACTGTAGCTATGTCAACTTTCCTTAGCCAAAATGTTGAGAACATAACCGTAGTTATCAAAACTGACTCCTGTCTACTTTATCTCAAATCCACTTCTCCAAACACTTACAAAAATAACTAATCTTGTATTTGGAGTGGAGATAGAGGTATAATAACTAAAATTTGCAAACTTCTACAGCCACTTAAAAAAATAGCTTTCGTTATCCTAACTTTGTGGCCAGGTGTGTTCGGTGACGGAGTTAAAGTTAGGACAAGTGGAATTTTGCGAGATACGGTTTGCCAGGTGTGTTCGAGTCAACGGTTTGCGAGATACGGCCGTGTACCGCTTTAGTTGTTTTTTTCCAACCGAAAGCGATACGCGGCCATATCTCTCGAACCGTGAGTCGAAACTCACTTCTACAACTCGGGGTCACTTCTCATAGGGGATACCAACCAACTCGCAAAGTTTCGTATTTTTTGGAGGTCGTTTGAAGGATTTTCTAATCTAACCGCACTTAGAAAATTCTAAGTCAAAAACTTCTCATTTGAGGAATTGAAGCAAAACCGGACAAACGACATCCGAAAATTATAAAACTTTCTGACTAGGTCGAATTCACGTAGGGCAAGCCACCCAAACTTGTAGAAGCGAGTTTCGAGTCACGGTTTGGGAGATACGGCCGTGTACCGCTTTACTTGGTTTTTTTTCAACCGAAAGCGATACGCGGCCGTATCTGTCGAACCGTGAGTCGAAACTCGCTTCTACAACTTGGGTTGACTTCTCATAGTGGACACCAACCAACTCGCAAAGTTTCAAACTTTTTGGCTATCGTTTGAAGGGTTTTCAACTCTAACCGCACTTACAAAATTCTAAGTGAAAAACTTCTCATGCGAGGAATTGAAGAAAACCGCACAAACGGCATCCGAAAATTATACTTTCCGACTTGGTCGAATTCACGTAGGACAAGCCACCCAGACTTGTAGAAGCGAGATTCGAGTCACGGTTCGGGAGATACGGCCGTGTACCGCTTTACTTGGTTTTTTTTAACCGAAAGCGATACGCGGCCGTATCTCTCGAACCGTGAGTCGAAACTCGCTTCTACAAATTGGGGTGGCTTGTACTACGTGAGACGAACCTACTTGCAAAATTTCGTATTTTTTACGGTCGTTTGCAGGGTTTTCAACCCTAACCGCACTGAAAAGTTTCTAACTAATTTCGTATATATACAATTCTAATTCTACAAATTACTAACGCAAGCTAGAAAATTCGGCAATTGAATATAATTAAAGTCAACCCGATTCTACATCTAAAATCTACTAAGACATATAAATTTTTTCCCAATTTCTAAATAATTTACTACACACAAATTGAAAAAAAAAACAAATATAGATTATTAAGGTAAAAAAATAGTCTATACCTTACAAAATAGGTCCAAATCAAGCCAAACAATCGATTCGGAGGAGAACTAGGGTTTCGATTTCGTATCGAACAGGGGAAGAGAAGGTACGGTTTCGAACTTTGGAGTTGGGAGGAGGGGGAGCGGACGTAAGTGGGTTGATTTGGGTTTAGACGAAGGATTAGGGTTTTTTTGCCGTTGAGTTCGTCAAAGAAAGAAGAACGAGCGATAGAGAAATCGTCGAAGAAGACGATCTGAATGCACCTTCAAATGATTTTAGATTGCCTTAATCCGTTCTTCCCAAGAACGGGTTAAGGCTATTTTTTAAAATAAAATTTTGCCTTAACCCGTCATTTCCAACGACGGGCTAAGGCAAATTTTTATTAAAAAAAAATCTGGGCAGTTGGATCTTTGATCCAACGGTCCAGATCAAAGTTCGCACGGGTCTGTGCGAACAGACCCGCTTCCGACCCGTTTGCAACGGAAGGAAGCTATATATATATATATATATATATATATATATATATATATATATATATATAATTTTAGGTGTTATTGTGTTAACAATGTATATGTTAATTGATAAATGATCAAGTGTGAACAATCAATATATTAAATCAAGCTTAACTCTTTTACTAATTTTGAGATCAATTAAGTCCATTTCTACCTCAATAATCCTATAATAACTAAAACCCTATAACCATAGACTAAGAAAAATCAATTTATGAAATGGAGTTTTGTAAAGTTAAGTAATGATAACTGGAATTTTGTAAAGTTATCTCACATAACCTTAGTAATATTACCTTTGTACTAATTGGGACCTTTTCTTGAGTGTTGAGATTATTATACTTATGTCAATTTTTCTTAGCCAAAAAGTTCATATAGTCATAGTTATCTAAACTCCACTCTGGTCTAATTATCTCAATTCCACTTCTCAGCCAAAAAGTTCATATAGTCATAGTTATCTAAACTCCACTCTGGTCTAATTATCTCAATTCCACTTCTCAAATATTTACTTACAAAATAACTAAACTTACCATTTGAGTGGAGGAAGAGGTTTGCTAAACAAAGTGTGCAAACCACTACATCCACTTAAAAATGACTGCTTATTTAACTTTGTGCCCAAATACACCCTAAAAACGGAGTTAAGTTAGGACAACATGAGTTTTGTGGAGCCATCTCTCAAAACCTCAGTTTTCTTAACTTTGAACTGTTTAAGGGCCCATTTGGAGTTGAGATACAATCATGTCAACATCTCTCACCCCAAAAGTAGAAAATTGTCGAACTTAATTGATCTAAAGTCTAACTTTGTCGGTATGTGTTCTCAATCTAAAGTTATCGAGTTAAGATAACCTTAATTGGCTTTTCAAACACCAAAAAAAAGAGTTAACTTTGTAAGTGTAGATAGAGGTATGATAACTAAAATTAGCAAACCTCTACCTCCATTTCAAAATAAACTTCACTTAATCTAACTCCGTCACCAACCACACCCTCAAACTTAAAATTGTTAAGTTTGCCTTATCCACTAAAACTGGGAAGTAAGGTAAACATAACTCAACTAAAAAACACCAAATTATCACATTCTAACAACTAACCAACTTAACATAAGAATTAACATTACCAATATCAAACGCATACCACATTGCATCATTGATCATTCATATGATTAATCCAAATCTAACCACAACATTCAAATCATTACAAAAAATTAAAAGATCTCAAATGTTACTATGTTAATTGTGCAAATGTCAATTGATACAAGATCAAGTGTGAAATGTCAATATATTTAATCAACCTTAAGTCATTTACTAATTTCGAGGTCGATTAAGGTCGATGTTTATACCATATATATATAATAACTAAAACCCTATGAGGAAGAAGAAGAAAAACGCGAACCCTAATCTTCGCATCATCATATTTGAAATTCAATGGAAAGAAAAAAGTGTAAAGGAGCAACAAAATCGACGAGATTCCGACCTCAAAGAAGAATCTACTGATCTTTGATTTGATGAGAATCAAGAGAGAAAATTTGATGAGGAAGAAGAAGAAGATGATGATGGGATCAGATTTGGAGTTTTCGGACTGAATGAGTGAATGGATAAATGGGCTACGGGTTTCGGGTAGAATTGAATGGGTTTTGGATATCGAATGAAGATTTTGCATCAAAAGTAACCCCCTTGTTTAGAAAACGAATTATTTTTAAGCCCCTTTTTTAACTTTTTGTTAGTGGTTAGCCCCTTGACTTTTTAACCTATATTTTTTTAATCCCTATTTTTTTTGTGGTTGCTTAATTTGATTTGTTCCCACCTTTTCAGGAATATCGGTGGATTATGATTTTCGTTTGTTTCTTGATGCTCGGATGGTATCGCGAGCCAATAATTCCTCTTCTATTTCACAGAAGGGTCGACGCTCGGATAGCACCGCGAGCCACACTGCTTTTCCTGTTGCTCAAGGGAGCTCGGAGCTCGGATGGTATCGTGAGCCAATGATTCCTCTTCTATTTCATAGAAGGGACGACGCTCGGATAGCATCGCGAGCCACAATGCTTTTTCTGTTGCTCAAAGGAGCTCGAAGCTCGGATGGTATCGCGAGCCAATAATTCATTTTCTCTTTCACAGAAGGGTCGACGCTCGGATAGCATCGCGAGCCACACTGCTTTCTCTATTTCTCTGTTGCTCAAAGGAGCTCGGAGCTCGGATGGTATCGCGAGCCAATAATTCCTCTTCTCTTTCACAGAAGGGTCGACGATCGGATAGCATCGCGAGCCACACTGCTTTCTCTGTTGCTCAAAGGAGCTCGGAGCTCGGATGGTATCGCGAGCCAATAATTCCTCTTCTCTTTCACAGAAGGGTCGACGCTCGGATATCATCGCGAGCCACACTGCTTTCTCTGTTGCTCAAAGGAGCTCGGAGCTCGGATGGTATCGCGAGCCAATAATTCCTCCTCTTTCACAGAAGGGTCGACCTCGGAAAGCATCGCGAGCCACACTGTTTTCTCTGTTGCTCAAAGGAGCTCAGAGCTCGGATGGTATCGCGAGCCAATAATTTCTCTTCTTTTTCACAGAAGGATCGACGCTCGGATAGCATCGCGAGCCACACTGCTTTTTCTGTTGCTCAAAGGAGCTCGGAGCTCGGAGCTCGGATGGTATTGCGAGCCAATAATTCATCTTCTATTTCACAGAAGGGTCGACGCTCGGATAGCATCGCGAGCCACACTGCTTTCTATGTTGCTCAAAGGAGCTCGGAGCTCGGATGGTATCGCGAGCCAATAATTCCTCTTCCCTTTCACAGAAGGGTCGACGCTCGGATAGCATCGCGAGCCACACTGCTTTCTCTGTTGCTCAAAGGAGCTCGGAGCTCGGATGGTATCGCGAGCCAATAATTACTCATCTATTTCACAGAAAGGTCGACGCTCGGATAGCATCGCGAGCCACACTGCTTTCTCTGTCGCTCGAGGGAGCTCGGAACTCGGATGGTATCGCGAGCCAATAATTTCTCTTCTATTTTTACAGAAGGATCGACGCTCGGATAGCATCGCAAATCACACTACTTTCCCTGATTGCTCAAGGGAGCTCGGATCTCGAATGGTATCGCGAGCCAATAATTCATCTTCTATTGCACAGAAGGGTCAACACTCGGATAGCACCGCGAGCCCCAACTACCCTCCTACAGACTTTTTCGACAAGTCAAGAGAGCTCGGAGCTCGGATGGTATCGCGAGCCAATAATTCCTCTTCTATTTCACAGAAGGGTCGACGTTCGGATAGCACCGCGAGCCACACTGTTTTCCCTGTTGCTCAAGGGAGCTCGGAGCTCGGATGGTATCGTGAGCTAATGATTCCTCTTCTATTTCACAGAAGGGTCGATGCTCGGATAGCATCGCGAGCCGCACTGCTTTCTCTGTTGCTCAAAGGAGCTCGGAACTCGGACGGTATCGCGAGCCAATAATTCCTCTTCTATTTCACAGAAGGGTCGACGCTCGAATAGCATCGCGAGCCACGCTGCTTTCCCTGTCGCTCAAGGGAGCTCGGAGTTCGGATGGT
This sequence comes from Hemerocallis citrina, assembly GCA_017893485.1. Lineage (NCBI taxonomy): Eukaryota > Viridiplantae > Streptophyta > Magnoliopsida > Asparagales > Asphodelaceae > Hemerocallis > Hemerocallis citrina. The sequence goes on from JACEHZ010000093.1 coordinate 108,451, forward strand.
ATCGCGAGCCAATAATTCCTATTCTATTTTTACAGAAGAGTCAACGCTCGGATAGCATCGCGAGCCACACTACTTTCCCTGATTGCTCAAGGGAGCTCGAATCTCGGATGGTATCGCGAGCCAATAATTCCTCTTCTATTGCACAGAAGGATCGACACTCGGATAGCACCGCGAGCACCAACTACCCTCCGCTATTCAAAGGAGCTCGGAGCTCGGATGACACCGCCAGCCCCAACTACCCTCCGCTGTTCAGAGGGGCTCGGAGCTCGAATGACACCGTGAGCCCCAACAACCCTCCGCTGTTCAGAGGGGCTCGGAGCTCGGATGACACCGCGAGCCCCAACTACCCTTCGCTATTCAGAAGGGTTCGGAGCTCGGATGACACCGCGAGCCCCAACCACCCTCCGCTGTTCAGAGGGACTCGGAGCTCGGATGACACTGCAAGCCCCAACTACCCTCCACTATTCCGAGGGGCTCGGAGCTCGGATGACACCGCGAGCCCCATGAGCCCTCCTCTAGTCACAAGGGGCTCGTCTGCCGACCCCTGAGTACTCGGTGAGCCGATCTCCAACCAAATCGACCTCGACGTCCCCTCGCTCTTCCAACTAGCGAGGGGATCGTCCACCAACCCCCGGAGCTTGTCCGCCGACCCCTAATGCTCGACAAAACGAACCCCAACGGGAGGCCTCGACGCCCCCTCAACGGGAGGCCTGTTAAATGTACCAAAGTATGGTAGTCAGTGGATTACTCTACAACATAATACTTAAATTTAAAAAGGTGGCCTGATCTAATTAGAGTACTAAAAAATTGATGAAATCTATCTTTCAAGGAACCAAGTTCGTAAAACTTTAGTCATATCATGTTTTATCATCATTCTTGACAGTTAAAGGGTATAAGACATGTCTTTCTTTACTATCTGTGTTAAGTGACTTCAGTCTCATATTGAGTAATCTAGAAAAGGAACAAGGAAACTACTATTGCTATGACTACATATATATGTAGGAAATTATATATATCATACCCAACTCTATCACTGAATAACACAAAAAGTCTTCCTCTTGCTGATAGACTCTACTCACGGTATCAGAGGAATACATGTTTAATCTCATGCCGAGAAAACAAGGAGAAAAGCGACAACACCACTACTACTGTACTACAATTTGTGTATGTATTTAACGGTTCTACTTCACTCTCTCAATGAATAACATAAAAACTCCAATGCCAATTCAGTAATATTGTAATGTTAATAAAAACTCCTATGCCAGCATGAAAAATGAAGAAAAACTAATTATAGGATGCGGAATATGAAACCCAAGTTTTCTTTTCATGTATATTTCATTTTTTGGACACTAGTTTTACAATAATTTCAAAAAATCTGCCAAATAATGAAACCTTTACCCAATTTTTTTTTAATGTACTGATCATTGAAGAAATTAGGGTTTCAATTGAACTCAACTAAAGGCAAAAATTTTATACCTGATCTCGATTATACTTCTATCTATAAACAAATTTCGGTACAATATTCTTTTAAAATTTGCTAACGATAGTCATATTTTGTTTTAGCTTCATAATATGAAAAGTAACTTAAGAGAATGAAAGAAGAAGATGGCGTTGAGTTTTCAAAGGGGCAAAATGATGACAGTGCAAAGATCTTACCTTTTACTTGGGAAAGTAGTACATAGGTTTCAATTGAACTCAACAAAAGGGGAAAATTTTATACCTTTCCTGTTCGGAGCGTGATCGATGGGGGCTGAGAGGTCGTCGATGAGGTGGGTGGATTTGGAGCGTGATCGGAGCTATGGTTTCGAGTTTGCGAACACGATGAGAAGGATATGGAGAAGCTTCAGGTTCGCTGCGGGAGATTAGAGAGGGAGAGGAGAATAGATTTGGGGACTCAGTCGATTTGGGGATTTCTTGCACCTAGGGTTTTCGATTTTTGAAAAAGAGAGGGACGAAAGATGGGAGCGTGAGTCGATTTGGGGATTTTTTAGGGCTAGGGTTTTTTTATGAAGATGAGAGGGACGAAAGTGAGTGAGAGCGTGAGAAAGAGATGAGCGTGAATGAACTTGGGGATGAGCGGGGTTGAAAAAGACGCAAATAACCCTGGCCCAAAGTGAGAAAGCGGGATGTTCTATCAGCCGTTAGATGGCAATCAGGATCAAGTGCCAGATCAGACGGTCTACACGCAGTGCGCACGGGCTTGCACACTGGCAACGGAAAGTTTCCCATATATATATATATACTAGGGGAAAGCTTCGGTTGAGCACTACTCTAGTGCTCACCGCGTGAACACTAGGCCTTCGGGCGTTCATATCGAAAATCCGAACCGTTCACATTGATCTACACATCTAAATTAGTCTAAATATGTAAAATCAAATCATTTGAAATTCATTTGCCCATCCATCATGTGACTATAAAAACAATGATTTTCAGCCATACAATTTTGTAACACTTCAATGGATGGGCAAATGAATTTCAAATGATTTGATTTTACATATTTAGACTAATTTAGATGTGTAGATCAATGTGAACGGTTCGGATTTTCGATATGAACGCCCGAAGGCCTAGTGTTCACGCGGTGAGCACTAGAGTAGTGCTCAACCGAAGCTTTCCCTATATACTAGATTCGCCCATGGGCACGTGCCTACGGCACGTCTTCGGAACGATACAAAATACGAAAAGTCATGTAAACAGTAAAACAATAATTATGTAGCTCAAATTTGAATAGTATAACAATAATTAATTATAAATAAAAGCCTATATTGAAAAATAATTATAAATGGGGTATAAAATCTAACTTCTTATAATTTTAAGTGTGGAAAACAATGAAATTTAATTGTTGAAGAGATATTTGTTGTTAAAAATTCTGAAATTTTACAAAATCAAAATTTCTAAGTAAATCTCTACTATTTTAATGGGAGAGTTGGGGTTGTAAACAAACAAACCCTAATTTTGTAACTGAGCAAACCCGTGCAATATACGTCCAAATTAAATTGAATTAATAGAAACATTAGTAGACAAATAAATCCGTGTGTTGTCCGTGCATATCTAATCTAATATAAAGGTAGTATTAGATTTAAGGCCAGACTACATTGAAGTTTTTACTATTAATAAAAATATATTTATTAAGACGTGCATCGCACGTGAAAATTACTAGTAAAGAAAGAATGGGAGAGAGAGAGAGAGAGAGAGAGAGAGAGAGAGAGAGAGAAAGAAAGAGATAAATATGAAAAAGTAAAGAGATGAGAGAGATAGTAATAAAGTAATGAGTTTTTTAGGGGGAAAAATTTGGTTTTGGGGTTTGAAATTTTGGAGGAAAAATATGTTTTGTAAAGTTTGATATGGGCATTTGATTTTGGGGGGGATTGATTGTGAGCCACTTGATAGCTTTCTTTGTAATTTATTATATAGATATATATATATATATGGAAAGGATCCGTTGCACACTAGCCCAGTGTGCAAGCCCGTGTGCACTAGTGGTGAACCGTCCGATCTGGATCTTCCATCTTGATGATAATCCAACGGTTCACAACCTTTCCGATTATATGCTTAATATGGGGAGGGGGGGGATAATCGGAAATTCCCCCCCCCCCCCTCCCCCACAGATGCTATCTCCTTTTCCCTCTCTCTCCCGCTCATCTCCTTCACTAACTGCGAAAAGAAAAGAAAAAACCCTAGCCCCCTTTCTCACCCGCTCATCTGCGTCCCTGCCTTCGATTGGAAAAAACCCTAGCCCCCTTTCTCTTCCGCTCATCTCCTTCGAAGCTTTCGATTGGAAAATATACTAGCCCAGTGTTCAATCCCGCTCATCTCAAACCCTAACCCTTCGATTGGAAAAAACCCTAGCCCCCAAATCATCTCCTCTCCCCCTCTCGACGTGATCCAGATCTTAAGGCTCTTTTCATTTTCGATTCTCGCACCCCATCTTTACTGAAGGTAGCGGGTTTTTTTTAATTTTATATATATATATATATATATATATATATATATATATATATATATATATAAGGTCGAAATTTCGCACGACTTTTCAACTTGTCATTTAAAAAAGTTTCTTTCAAAAATTTATCCATGTACATTCTTCCCGAATCTTCAAAATTTATTCTTTCTGTGTGTGTTTTTAAATGGCTGCTGCATCTCTTCCTTTATATATTCAAACAATGCGGACTTAATTTTCAAACGAAAATTAGTCTGTTCATTATTCGTGGACAACACACATTTTTCTTTTAGTAGTACAATGAGCATTGCTTAAAATTTATGTCGTCGATCTTTATAAACATGAACATATTGGTAATATGCTAATGCATGGCATTATTAATGATAGTGTAGGTCACGAAATTAATAATTGATTACAGCACTTCTATTTAAAAAAGCACTTTAAACTATCCATCAAAAATATATGAGGATGGTGTGAATCTTACTGCATCGATAGACAGCTAGGTATTGTGGATTGACTAAAGAAATTAGTTTTATATCAAGTGAAGTGTAATGACACCAAGGTTACAACCTTCATATTATGCATTCAATTCAGTTTGATAGAACAAACACAAATATAATACTCCAGTTGTATGCATGTGCAAGTTGAACGTGTAGCATGTCTTTTTTTGTAACATTTGTTGGAACAAGAATAAAACTTATTTTATATTTCGGAATTAGTTAATAGCATGTCTCTCTTTTGTAAGTTTATTGGCTTGAAAATTACAACATCTTGTAGGATGGCATCAAACTATTCCTCCAACCAAATCCACAATCATGACAGTTGTAGCTTTAGGTCCTCCCGAGCTAGTTCGGGTGAGATAATTGTAGGTCCTAAATGTTTCTGCCGAATACAGACAAGAGTAAAATATTCTTCTTCGGGGAAGAATCCTGGAAAAGCTTATTGTAATTGTCCTAATTTTCCAAATGGTTGCGAATTGTTTTGCTGGGTGGAGAATTATGGGCCAGAGGAGGATAAAGATGCAAAAATCAGGGATTTGCATGATGAGCTTTCGATCCAGTCATTGATAAGGTCGATAGATGTTGATGGTGCGTACAATTGTGGTTACAGGAGAGGTTCCCAGGTTTATGGAGTTGTGGGGTTGATTGGTGGGGTGTTGTTGTCTTTGTTGTTGTTTCTGGCTTTCTTCAAGCAGTACTCATATGTAATGTTCTCTGAAGTGTTGAGAAAAATGTAATTTGTAGTTATTATATTTTGTGGACCTGGTCTGAAGCTAGTATGAGAAGTTGTAGCCACATTTTGATGAAAAAATGTAATGTTGTCTGGCTTTCTATAAGTACTGATGTTAAATTTTGTTAATTTTTGTATCTATTATCACTATTATTTCGATCTTTTGTTGAACATGATGGAAATTTTGTGAAGTATGTGAATCTATTATTCCATACAAACCTATACTCGCTCTTGTATTGCTTGAGAATAAAACTCATTAATTCTCAATATCCCTTTTTAATTTATGTCTTGAAATAATGATGCAAATATGAAATTTTTGGATCTCAAGTCTCAGCTAAACCATCAATATATAATGATGCAAATATAGAATGATGGTCTCAAGTCTCAGCTAAACCATCATACACAGTTAGCAAGGGCTTGGTTAGAAGAAATCTGGGCGGAGATCATTGGAAAAGATTGTGTTGTGTCTGTGTTACACTTATGTCACAAAGCAAAATTAATGAGAGTACTGCCTAAACAAAAGTATCAGCCAAACTAGTATTTTGATATCAGCCAATTGTCAAAAATAAGTATCTTCCAACTTCCTTTCATAAGTAGTGCACAAAAATTTAACCACAAAGCCAAAGCCAAGTTTCAGCCAAAGCCAAAGCCAAGTAACCACAAAGCAATTCATAGATGAGAGTACTGCATAAACATTAACAGATGAGCCAAAGTAGTATTTTGATATCAGCCAATTGTCAAAAATCAGTTTCTTCCAACTTCCTTTCATAAGTAGTGCACATAACTTTACGCACAAAGCCAAAGCCAAGTATCAGCCAAAGCCAAAGCCAAGTAAGCAGCAGCATCAGCTTTATCAGCAACAGCAGCAACAGCATCAGTAGCATCAGCAGCATCAGCAACAGCAGCAGCATCAGCGGCACCAGCATTAATGAAATACCTACAGCATCAGCAGCAGCAGCAGCAGGCATCACTTTTCCTATCACGCCTACATTCATTTGTGCATAACGATACTTGACTGCAAAAATAAAAGAAGCGTTCGATGAATTTCATACTGATTTATTAGATACCATAAAGTAATTGTACATTACAGGATGATTGTGTTCATGAAATGAATTTAAGTAGGCTCAGAAATGAATTCAATTCATGAGACTGCGATGTTGTAGTCACATTTGGCTGCAGTTGGACTGCCACGCCAAAATTGACGCCTAACAATCACAATTCCAATCATGTGGTACCACAATTTCAATTAAATGCATCCGCAATTCATATCAGCCAAATTTCAACCAGTGAAACCAAAACAAAATAAAATTTGGTCACTACAAATGTTGAAATGAGCAGGTATAAGTTCAAGCAAAATCAACCATAAAGAGTACTGCATAACTTTCAACTTTGATAAGCCAAATATCTGCAATAAATATATACAGACAAGCCACTCACTGAGTAGCAAAACAGGGAAAGGATCCGTTGCACACTAGTCCGTTGCAAAACAGGGAAATGATGAGAGTACTGCCTAAACAAAAGTATCAGCCAAACTAGTATTTTGATATCAGCGAAAGCCAAAGCCAAAGCCAAGTATCTTCCAAATTCCTTTCATAAGTAGTACACTAAACGTTAACCACAAAGCCAAAGCCAAGTATCAGCCAAACTTATTGTAACACCCCGAATTTTAAATAAGGATAAATTCGAGATTTCACAGGATCTTTACTTCACTTCGTACAATTTTACAAGGAAATTTTAAAACTTTTTCAATACTATATCAGAGTTCCTTTACACTTGGTTTTTACACAGCGGAAGAAATAAAACTTACAACAGTTGAAAGACAAAAACATAACTTGTACAATTTTACATCATTGCAACATTTTTAACTTCCATATAGCAATAGCATATCCACTTTATAATTCCATGAATGGTCCTTTACCTGCATGTCAATCTGTGGGCACGTCAGTTACAACTGACAAAATGTTATACACGGCTATCCTCTCTATGCCGGGAATAGTATAACGATCTCATACTTTAACAAATCACAAAAAAAAGATTGAATGAACAAGTGAAGTGTCAAGGGTGAATATTCTAAATATAAGTGTATGTCATGCCTTAATGCCTAATGCACACAATTCTACACTAGGATGACACTAATGCACACTTGTTCAGATTCTATACATCCCATACTACATAGGTCTGAGGGCAAGTGCCTACGTACTCCATATTGAAGGGTTCAATCCCTCGCCATGAGACTACCCAGTAATAAAACAAGTTTTAGAGTTATTTCACAGATACGGATCTCAGCCTCCCTGGCTAGCCTCCCTGGCAATAATAACAGATCCCAGCCTCCTTGGCTATTATATCGTGAAAATAATCCCGTAAATGCCCCTCTAGCCCCGGTATATACATATTCTTTGGAGTATGGTAAACATCCGCCGACTAACCTAAGTCCCGGATAAAATACAGTCCATCTCCTACGGAGCAACCACAGTCCACCAACTGGGTCTATAGCCACGGAGATCCACCGCCGACTATATAGAAGCACCCATTTACGTTTGCACAAGTCTATTACATCTTCACCTAAGTGCCTAATTATTTTTAGTTCAAGACATGAATATGTTATCACCCTAGAATCAGTTTTACCTTATACGAGATTTATTCACAAAATACGAGATCGCCTGACGGCATTATCTCAAAATCAAGTCTTAAAATCTTTCTTTCAAAATTACCGGTAACCGAGGTCTTACTAATTCTAAATCATAAACCTTTCATGTGCAAGAAACATGGGTACACATACCCTTTAATAATCATGTCTTAACTTATTATATTCATGACTCTAACTTATCCATAATTTGTTCTATGTCTCATTTTAACACTATTCATAATAATAATTCTTTTTCATGAAACCATTTCATTCAACAAAAATTTTATCCCTTTCACAAACATGATTTTATCACTTGCAATCTCATTTGCAATTTAAATAATCAAGTAAGAAACACAAATGAATAATCCCATCAAAGACAATTAATTTACAAATCTACATTTTACTTTTCTTCTAATGATGCAAATCATGTTCTTCAACAATTAAGTTTTTGAAGACAAATATCAATCTATCTCGAAGTCACTTTTATTATCTCAAATATACATGAAGAGTTCTAAAACTATTTTAAAATAATTCCATTTTATTTTATATGAATACTAGAATTTATTCTCAAATCTTTACTAAAAAATTTCCCTTTTTAGTTGTTAAAAATCTCAAAACTATCTCTTATATTATGTAAAGAGTAGGTCTTTTCACAAATTTTAATTAGCATTAGAAATTCTTAATTTACACTTAATCCCATTTAAAAGAAAAATGTATGATAACACTGGGCTTCGAACCCGTGAAGCCCAGGCAACGAACCAAAGAAGCACCCGCTAACCACTAAGTCCATATGGACTTGTTGTCTCAACTACAAACCAAAAGCCTTTTGACATCGTCCTCAATCTAGTGTTCATTAAAAAGATCATACAAAAGAAATGTTTCGCCCATAGTGAGTATCGAACCCAGGCCCAACAAGGAAGCAGCGTACGGCCGAGCCAACAGGCTAATTGCGCCCAACACCCTAAACCCATTTCGTAGGTTTTTGACCCAAATTTCTGTTATTTTATTATTTTTCATAAAACTAGATTTTTCATTTGATCAATCTTCTCCACTAGTCTCCAAATAGTTTATTTAGACTGAAATTTATTTATTACAGAAACTCATGTGTTTAAAACTTATACTTAATAATATCTAAATTTCAAATCTCTCTTTCTTCTCTTTTATTACAAGAATGTAGTTCATCATTTTAAACAACTAGAAAATTTGTATTACTTTACAACAAGTAACAATAAGTTATGTATACCCTTTTTCTATACAAAATTTCTTCTTTAAACATAAGGGAAATCTCTTCAATTATTTTAACAATTACTAGTTAACATACAATGACAATTTCTTTTTATTTTAAAATTTCCAAACTACATGACAATACTTTGTTTCTTAATTAATATTAACACTTCTACAAGTTGACATACAAAAAAAAAACATGAATTTTATCTTCTAATTATCACATCAAATTTATACTACTCATTAATCATAATAGCATGCTAATATATGACAAATAATCAATCAATTCTTTTTCTCATTAACCCCTAACATGACTTAATTTATTAATCATACATGAACTACTTATCATTCTCATCTCATACCATAGCATAGATCATATAAGAAATTCCATACTACTCATTATTTATTACTTAGCATACATTATTCTAAATTAGAAAGTATAGGATCACCCACCTTGATTGAAGCTTGAACAATTGAAGGGAAGGATGAGACACTTCTTCTAGCTCCAAGACAAACTCCTAGCAATGGCTCCTCCTCCTAGCAAAGCTCCCTTTCCCTAGCAATGGCTTCCTCTCTCTAGCAATTCCTCCAAGCAAAAGGACCCTCACTCTCTTTCTTTTCTTTCTTTCCTTTCTTTCTTTCTTTTGATAATGTTTTTGGTGCAAGATAAAGGTAGGAAGTGGGGGCTCTATTTATAGGATTTTGGGAGGGTCTAAAGTGCAAAAATTCCACCCTAATAACTCTTCAAATTTATTCTACAACTCTCCACTTTCCTAACTCCTAAAACCCCCATCTCTTCATCTCCCCACTCTCCACTAACTTAACCTCTCCATTATTCTCCTCCCCTCTCCAAAACCGGCCACCCCCTAGCCCACAAAATGGTCCAAATACATTTGTGTGTGCATGCACACATGCACAAACAAATATGAACACATTTCTATAACTCTAAATGTCTACTAACATTTGTAACTTGTCATGTATAACTTAATTTGTGATTTTAATAGTGGGCTTGCTACATGGGCTCATTTCTAATTAATTAATTTAATTATCTAGTGGGCTCCTCTCCTAATGGGCTAGATTTTATTTTATAGGTCCATGAATCAAAAGAAGGCTAATTAAAACTTATGCATGCTAAAAATTTGTAAATGAGAATAACAAATGAGAATAAAATTTGTACGTGCATCATACGTGCAAAATAATAAAAAAATGCATTTTAATAAAAAAATAAAAGCGGGGTGTTACACTTATACCCCCCATGCAAACTATCACACGTAGTGCACAACCAAGTCAAGTTTGGTATTTTGATATCAGCCAAATTTCAACCAGTGAAACCAAAACAAATTAAAATTTGGTCACTACAAGTATAGTTGAAATGAGCAGGTATTAAATGCAACAACTGCAACAATGTACAACCAGTGCTCACGGGATTGCACACTAAGATGTTTACGAACAACAAATATATCCCTATATATATATAGTTGGTAAACAAGAAAATAAATTCATCACTGCCTATCAATTCATCCCGTACTCAAAAATAAAAATAGGGTATCAATAGTTACCAAAATTGATTAGGAATGAAATACTTCCCTCAGTTGATACTATCGTGAGATTCCTCGAAACCATTGTCAGTAGATGAATTCACATCTTCTTCGTCGAATGCACGCTTGCCACTGGAAAAAAAACAAAACACGTAAAAGTCATTAAACAGCAAAACTATAAAATAGATAATAACTAAGTGCAGATTAATTGACAATTTTCATAATTACACAAATAACATTAAATACCTTTTATTTTTTTTTTGGGCAAGTTCGCGCATCATGGCCTTGCCCACGCAAACCGCAACAATTGCACTTCCTAGGTGGCTTTCTTAATTTCTCCCGCATTGGTTTCAACCTTTTCCCACTTGGTCTTCCCTTCGTATTACATTGATGAGGTTCTTCCACCGATACTTGAGACAAGACCAATTGCTTCCCATGTACCCGTGTTCCACTACCTTTAGCCCCACCTGTAACACCCCGAATTTCAAATAAGGATAAATTCGAGATTTCACAGGATCTTTACTTCACTTCGTACAATTTTACAAGGAATTTAAAACTTTTCATTCACAATACATCAGAGTTCAATTACAACTTGGTTTTACACAGCGGAAGACTGAAATTTACAATAAAATATTTACAACATCTTTAAAATAAAACAGCATCAGCATATCCACTTTATAGCTCCATGAATGGTCCTTTACCTGCATGTCAATCTGTGGGCACGTCAGTCACTTACAACTGACGAAATGTTATACACGGCCATCCTCTCTATGCCGGGAATAGTATAACGATCTCATACTTTAACAAATCACAGAAAGATTGAATGAACAAGTAAAGTGTCAAAGGTGATTATTCTAAACATAAGTGTATGCAATGCCTTAATGCCTAATGCACACAATCTTATACTAGGATGACACTAATGCACACTTGTTCGGATTCTATGCATCCCATACTACATAGGTCCGAGGGCAAGCGCCTACGTTCTTCACAATACAGGGCTCGATCCCTCGCCATGAAAACTACCCGGTAGCAAAACAAAGTTCAGACTATTCCACGAATGTGAATCCCAACCTTGAAGTCTACCGCCGGCTGTTATAACAGATTCCACATCGTGCGAACCGTCCCGTATGTGACCCTCTAGCCCAGTATATATATATATACATTGGAGACGGTAAACACAAAAATCCATCCGTCCGACTACTCAAGATCTTGGAGTCCACCGCCGACCCGTCCTCATAGTCCCGGATTAAATTATAATAATTCGTCTCCCACAGGGCAACCTCAGTCCACCAACTGGGTCTATAGTCTTGGAGTCCATCGCCGACTATATAGAGCACCCCACTTACGTTTTCCTAAGTTTACTACATCTTCACTTATGTGCCTAAATTTTCTTAAATTCAAGACATGAATAATTTCCATTCAAAGAATTAGTCTTACCTCCCACCGGACTTAATCAACAAATACGAGATAGCTCCACGACCATATCTCCAAATCATTTCTCAAATCCTTTCTTTCAATAATGCCAGTACCGAGGTCGTACTAACTCTAAATCATAAACTTTCATGTACAAGAAACATGGGTATTCACACCCTTTCTTAATCATGTCTTAAACTTATATAATTTTCATCTTCTACTTATTCACAATGATTAATGTCTTGTATTAGCACTTATCCATAAAGCAATCATTTCTTAGTCTTTACACTATTCATAATCTAATTATTCACTCATAGTCTTTATAAGCAAAAAGGAATCCCTTTTTAAGAACACAATTTCATCACATGAAATTTTATAACCAATTCAAACTATCACAATATCTCAATTCCCTTTAAAATATTTCTTAACAAAATCAAAGTATAATTCTCTTAAAAAATCACTTCACAAAAATAATACTTTGTTTTTGTTCACTACAAAGTTTTATACTCACAAGTTCATCTCTCTTTATATCTCAAAATATACAAGAAAACAATCTTAATATTTCCCATTTCATTTTCCTCAAAATATGCAATAAAGTTATGATTAACTTTAATATTTATTACTTCATTTTATATGAAGAAAGTATGAGTTTTAATCAAAAGCCCCCTTTTCAAAGTCTCATTTTTACTTTCTTAAAATAGACAATAAAATTTCCATAACAATCTCTAATAGCTTCCATTTTATCTTATAACCATAATAGGAATTTATTCATACAAAAAAAAACATCTTATTCTATTAAAACCAAATCAAAAAAAATAAAAGATGGCTATCAAGATTTGAACCCAAGATCTCTTATAAGAGGTGCTCATTGACTAACCAGTAAGTCCTAGTGTGCTTTTTGTTTAGAAGTTGTATTCATTTACTTTTGTTCACAATTTTCTGAAATTGTTTCTTTTTAATAAAACTTGTTTACCCAATAATCCAATCCTTTAGGATATTGGAATAAACTTCTCTTTGGACTAAAAGGAAATCTTAAATAGTAATCAACAAATCCAAACTTATTTTTAGCATATATCTCATTTTAAAAAAAAAAGATTTTCCTTTCTTTACAAAATTTACACTTCCTTTCAAACTCGAAAATTAAAATCATGATCTTCTAAAAAACTAGTTTATGCCCAACATCTTACAAATAAAAATTTGTGTTAAGAATCAAACATATTTTTTAATGATTATGGGTGTCTCAAAGAAATTCCTTTCATACAAAAATTGTATTTTTGACATATGTCAACATACTTCATAAAAAAAGAATTTATTTCCTTCTCTTTTCTTTTTCATCATATCTCTAATCATATGTCGAAATATAGCATTCTTTAACAATTCTCCTACATATCACACATTTGACAAATCACAAATTTGCAAACACTCTAATATGGTTCATAGAATTAATCCTTTAGTTACACTCTTCTTTTCAACTAGCATGGCAACAATCAAAACAAGTTTATGGTATTCAATTAACTTTACAAAAAATATTTTTGCAAAAGAATGTATTCCCAACATTTTTCATACAATCAATTAAATCTTCATTCATGCATACTAATTCATGACAAAACAAATCAACATTTCTTTCTCATTACTAATTAACATAAGTTGGGTTTGTTTACTCAATAAAGCAATATTTCATTACATCCAATGCATAGGTTTGTCCTATTTTATCAAATCAAATTCTATATTACTCATTCATTTCTATTAACATGCACATTCAAAAAAAAAATAGAAAGTAGGAGACACCCACCTTATTGAAGCTTGAACAAAAGGGAAAGATGAGACACTTCTTCTAGCTCCAAGACAAACTCCTAGCAATGGCTCCTCCTCCTAGCAAAGCTCCCTCTCCCTAGCAAAGGCTTCCTTTCTCTAGCAATTCCCCCCAACAAAAGGACTCTCACTCTCTTTCTTTTTCTTACACTTATTTCTTTCTTCTTTCTATAATGTTTTTTTTTTTTTTTGTGCCATGAGAAAAAGAAAGTAGGGCTCTATTTATAGGGTTTTGGAAGGGTCTAAAGTACAAAAATCTCACCCTAATAACTCTTCAAATTTATTTTACAACTCTCCACTTTCCTAACTCCTAAAACCTCCATCTCTTCATCTCCCCACTCTCCACTAACTCAACCTACCAACTCTTCTCCTCCCCTTGCCCAAAAAATGGTCCAAATACATTTGTGTATGCATGCACACATGCATAAACAAATATGAACACATTTCTATAACTCTAAATGTGTACTAATATGTGTAACTTGTCATGTATTAGTACATGTTTAACTAAAAATGTGATTTTAACAGTGGGCTTGCTACATGGGCTCATTACTAATTTATTTAATTATCTAGTGGGCTTGCTACATGGGCTCATTACTAATTAATTTATTTAATTATCTAGTGGGCTCCTCTCCTAATGGGCTACATTTTAGTTTATAGGTCCATGGATCAAAAGAAAGGCTAAATAAAACTAATGCATGCTAAAAATAATAAAATGAGAGTAGCAAAATGAGAATAAAAAATTTGCACGTGCACTATACGTGCAGAAAGTCAAAAAATGCATTTTAATCAAAACAAGGGGAAAATAAATTTTCATTTTATAAAATAGATTTAAATACATAAAAATAAATAATTTAAACCTATAGAAAATATTATACGTAGTGGTGGAAACACGTGCATCAAAATACTTAAAAAGCACGTAAATCCCAGGGATTGAAATATTATCTTTTAGTCGACTGAAATCAATACGGAAAAATGTATAAATAGTACGAATCCAAAATATGTAGTAAAACACATTACAAAATATACGTGCGTAACACCCAGGGGTAAAATTGTAATTTTCAATTTTGCGGGGTGTTACACCACCACTACACCCTTCGGGAGCTATCATATTGAAGCCTTCAAGTGACTTGATCATAGCTTCACGCATGAACTCATACCCTTCATCGCAAGACAGTTCGATTTCAACTTGTTGCTTGGACAAGTTATTTAACTCGCAATAGCGGGAAGCAAAATTCTCGCTATTATTGCCATCGGCTTTACCAAAATTTATGGGGGTATAGCTTCTTCTAATAACCTCACGGTTCCATCTTCTCATCATATATTGTTTGAGAAGTTCATTACAATTTGAATATTTAAGGAAGGCCAAGAGATGCCTACAAGGAAGGCCAACAAATTCAAACATACAACATGAACAACACCCATACCGAGTCTCTTTGGAGTAAGTAATGATGGTCTCTTTTTCCAACCTACCAATAAATGTCACTATGTAGTAAGTGTTGACAGTATTCACATCATCTTCCAATAAATTCATATTAAACAGTAGGCTTTCCTTGCGTTCTTTTTGAAACTTTAAAAACATTGATAAAGTATAGACTTGGGCCATTTGTTCCTCCATATACCACCCGGTCTTCAATTTGGGTTTCCTATCTAGTGTATGGTGGTTCTCTTTAACTTCTTCTTCTCTTTGCCTACAAATAACTCTTTCAAAGATCAAAGCAAACTCATGAAGTGAATACTTCTTTTGGGTGTGCTTCTTTAAAAATGAATTCATTTCCTCGCTTCTTTGACTACTAGACATACCCGCCCAAAAATGAGACCTATGGTATACGGGGGCCCATTTTTCACGAATATGAAATATATCACTCAACCATTTGTTGTTTTCTACTCCAAATTCCACAACCAAAGCCTTCCATTGTTCTTCAAAAGAAACACAGTCATAAGAATTCTAAATATTAGCTTTAAAAGCTTCCATGAACTTAGAATTTTGTACCAATTGAGGCACCTCGGAAGGGATTTTATCTAAAATATGCCATATGCAATAACTATGGCGAATATAAGGGAAAACTTGTTGAATTGCAGCACCATACCCCGGTCTTGGTCCGTTACAATGCCAACGGGAGCTTTTTTCATGACTCCTACCCATGTTTGGAATAACCACACAAAAGATGAAGCCGTCTCATTTGGAATGAACCCACAACCAAGAAAAATAGACTGCCAATGATGGTTAATCCCAACAAATGGAACAAATAGCATACCATAACGGTTGGTACTATGTGTAGCAGCAAAAGAAACTACATCACCAAATACCTCATAGTTCAAACGAGCAATCCTATCAACCCAAAAACAATGAGACAGTCTACCGGATTCATCTTGCTCGAATACATAAAAGAAAGAAGGATCTTTTTCCTTTTGCCATTTAAAAAAGTCTACCAACATTTGACCGTCGTGACCTTTTAATGACTCACTCAAATCTCTTTCATGGTTTCTAGCGTCTTTTAGAGTAAATCCAACCCTATCGTATCCCCCACTTGAACCTTCAAAAGAAAGCATTTGTTTGCATGTGGGAATATTTGCACCCGCAAGTTGCTCCATTATGATTTTATCTGAACTTGACACAACACGATTACGCGGCAACAAATGCCTTCTACCGAGTGTGGTGAATGCATGATTGTGCACCTCATGGAAAGAATAAACAGACCATGAATTTGTTTCTTTGTTTAATCTCACCCTAACCAATGCATTGCAAGATATCCTGGATGTAGTACCTATTCTAATTTCATTATTCTTGCTTTTCGTCACCCCCGCTTTATTACATAAATTTTTTTTTTCTACCACCTGACCATCCTTCAATTTATTACCTCCTTTACGCATTTGAAAACCCGAACATTTTGCATAGCTATCATAGTATTTTTCTACTAGCTCAAGGGTCTCAAATATCATACCTATCTTAGGGATTAGATGCTCTTCAACAGTGGGGGTAAATTCACCTTCTTCAACATACAAAAAATTGTCACCCAATTGTGAGCAACCTTCACCTAAGTCCATACCTGTACCAAATTTGAAATGTTAATCAATCTCATAATTTGGGATTTAATTTCGACAGTAGCAATTAACGATGGGGTGCGAAATTGAACAAAAAAAAATTGAAAAGAAATCTCATAATATGGGGTGCGAAATCAATCTCATAATATGAGGTGCGAAATTCCGACCTTTTCTTTAAAAAAAAAAACCCATTACCTTCAATAAAGATGGGGTGCGAGAATCGAAAATGAAAAGAGCCTCAAGATCTGGATCGCGTCGCGAGGGGGAGAGGAGATGAATTGGGGGCTAGGGTTTTTTTCCAATCGAAGGGTCAGGGTTCGAGATGAGCGGGATTGAACACTAGGCTAGTATATTTTCCAATCGAAAGCTTCGAAGGAGATGAGCGGAAGAGAAAGAGGGCTAGGGTTTTTTCCAATCGAAGCACTACAAAAGATACTGCTTTTACCGGCGATTATTCCCCGGCGTTTTACTAGTAGCGCCGGGGTAGGGAGTGAGTAGGAATTGGGCGCCAGATGGGATGGTCATACACCGGCGGTCGTTTTAAAACGCCGGCGTATGTTAGTATTCACCGGCGTTTTACTTAAACACGCCGGTGAAGTTTATTATTCACCGGTGTTTTTTATTATAAACGCCGGCGAATATACGGACACATTCACCGGCATTTCCAATTAAAACGCCGGTGAATAATTGGGATAAAACCCGCGAACCCTAATCTTTCGCTCGCCATTTTCCCAATACCCCCCCCCCCCCCAAAAAAAAGAGGCGCTTCGTTTTCCTCCTTCCTCGCTCTACTTCCCGCGCGTTTGCCTCCTCCGCTTCGTCCTCTTCGACGGCCTTCGACCTTTCGAAATCGTCCCTTCTTCCCTTCGTCCTTTTCGATTTCCCTCTTCCCTCTCTCTATTTGGAGGTGAATCGGCGGTCGCCCCGCTCTCTCTCTCTCTCCTACGCCCCCGCCCTCGTCGCCCCGCTCCCTCTCTCTCTCTTCGGTATGATCTCTTGATTTCCCTTATTTTCCAAAAAAAGCAGCTTTTTTCAGTTTATTCATCTTGATTTCCTTAACATGAACGGTTTAGTTGAGATGAAGAATTAATAGAAAAATATATGCTTAGATAATGGAAATTTTCATCTTCTTTTACTGTTAATGAAGCTGATTTCATGCATCTGATTGTCTTCATGGCATGTTTGTTTTTTTACCCAAAATGGGTTCACTGTGAACTGAGGATGCTCTAGGTACGTATGCCAATATCCTCCGGCCGAATATGCACAACAATTGGATTTTAGATTTAGTTGGGCACAGTGAATTAGTAGAGCAACATATAAGCTCACATAATGGGAAATTTTCATTTTCAGATACTGTTAAAGTAACCTGATTGCAATCTTTGGCATGGTTTTTTAACACAAAATGGGTTCACTTCCAAACTAAGTATGCTGCTAGCATACCCATTTTCTTTCACTGTTAATGAAGCTGATTTCATGTATCTGATTGTCTTCTTGGCATGCATGTTTTTTTACCCAAAATGGGTTCACTGTGAACTGAGGATGCTATAAGTACGTATGTCAAAATCCTCGCTGGATATGCACAACAATTGGATTTTAGATTTAGTTGGGCTAAAGAAGTAGTAGAGCAACATATAAGCTCAGATAATGGGAAATTTTTATTTTCAGATACTGTTAATGTAACCTGATTGCAATCTTTGGCATGGTTTTTTAACACAAAAAGGGTTCACTTCCAAACTAAGTATGCTGCATAGCATCCTCATTTTCTTTCACTGTTAATGAAGCTGATTTCATGCATCTGATTGTCTTCTTGGCATGCATGTTTTTTTACCCAAAATGGGTTCACTGTGAACTGAGTATGCTATAGGTACGTATGCCCAAATCCTCCGGCCGGATATGCACAACAATTGGATTTTAGATTTAGTTGGACTAAAGAAGTAGTAGAGCAACATATAAGCTCAGATAATGGAAATTTTCATTCTCAGAAACTGTTAGAGAGGCTGATTGCCATCTTAGGCATGATTTTTTAACAAAATGGGTTCACTTCCAAACTAAGTATGCTGCTAGCATCCTCATTTTCTTTCACTGTTAGTGAAGCTTATTTTCATGCATCTGATTGTCATCTTGGCATGTTTTTTTTGACCAAAATGGGTTCGCTGTGAACTGAGGATGGTATATAGGCACGTATGCCAAAATCCTCCGGCCGGATATGCACAACACTTTGGTTTTGCGATATAGTTTGGCTAAAAAAGTAGTAGAGCAACATATAAGCTCAGATAATGGAGAAATTTTCATTTTCAGATACTGTTAATGTAACCTGATTGTTTAACACAAAATGGGTTCACTTCCAAACTAAGTATGCTGCATAGCATCCCCAGTTTCTTTCACTGTTAGTGAAGCTTATTTCACAAACCTGATGGTCTTCTTAAGCTATTTTATGGTCCCATTTTCACTAACTGTTAGTGAAGCTGATTTCAAGCACCTGATTGTCTTCTTGGCATGTTTGTTTTTATACCAAAAATGGGTTCACTGTGAACTGAGGATATTATATAGGTACGTATGCCAAAATCCTCCGGCCGGATATGCACAACAATTGGATTTTGCGATATAGTTGGGCTAAAAAAGTAGTAGAGCAACATATAAGCTCAGATAATGGAGAAATTTTCATTTTCAGATACTGTTAATGTAACATGATTGCAATCTTTGGCATGGTTTTTTTAACACAAAATGGGTTCACTTCCAAACTAAGTATGCTGCATAGCATCCCCAGTTTCTTTCACTATTAGTGAAGCTTATTTCACAAACCTGATGGTCTTCTTAAGCTATTTTTTGGTCCCATTTTCACTTAACTGTTAGTGAAGCTGATTTCATGCACCTGATTGTCTTTTTGGCATGTTTGTTTTTATACCAAAAATGGGTTCACTGTGAACTGAGGATGGTATATAGGTACGTATGCCAAAATCCTCCGGCCGGATATGCACAACACTTGGGTTTTGCGATATAGTTGGGCTAAAAAAGTAGTAGAGCAACATATAAGCTCAGATAATGGAGAAGTTTTCATTTTCAGATACTGTTAATGTAACCTGATTGCAATCTTTGGCATGGTTTTTTTAACACAAAATGGGTTCACTTCCAAACTAAGTATGCTGCATAGCATCCCCAGTTTCTTCTTTTGTTGTTAGTGAAGCTTATTTTCATGCATCTGATTGTGATCTTGGCATGTTTTTTTGACCAAAACGGGTTCACTGTGAACTGAGGATGCTATAGATACGTATGCCAAAATCCTCCGGATACGCACAACAATTGGGTTTTAGACTTAGTTGGGCACAGTGAATTAGTAGAGCAACATATAAGCTCAGATAATGGAAATTTTCATTTTCAGATACTGTTAATGAAGCTGATTGCCATCTTTGGCATGATTTTTTAACAAAAAATGGGTTCACTTCCAAACTAAGTATGCTGCTAGCATCCTCATTTTCTTTCACTGTTAATGAAGCTTATTTCATTAAGATCCAGGATGGCAAATTTTGACTGGGCTATGATTGGATTGTTTAGTGGATATTGTCTATGTTCATAATTGGGCTGTGATTAGAAAGAATGGGCTCGAGTGGAGATCTGGAAACCCATATAGAGACATCTTGTTCATAATAATTTATTATTATTGTTGTTCTTGTCGCTCTTGCTGTTGTTGCTGATGTCTCTTTGTGTTCGTGTGCTGAAGGGAAACAAGGGATGAGAGAGAGATGAGGAAAATGCCGCTATGTTAGCCTGGTGTATCCAAAGTCTCTACCTTTCTTCTTTCTGTTTCCATTTCTGGCTTCTATATATATTTGGTTTCCTTCCACGATGACAGTTCCCTAAAAATACACTTGATATGAGCCCTATCTTATTTTTCTTATTTTTCTTATATTTGGTTTCCGTCCACGATGAGAGTTTCATGGATTGTCTGAACAATCCATGAAGGACATGCTTAGATACTGAATTTTCATTTGTTTTACTGTTTTAGATAGTGGATATTCCCAATCAGAGGAGAATATAAAGGTTTCAAGTTAGATACTGAATCTTCATTTGTTTTGTTATTTTAGATATATTTAAAAACAAAATTAAGTACTAGATTTTTAGCATTGCAATGTAATTATTTTACCTCTGTATATATCATTAACAATTCCATTTGCAGTTGGCACTTTGATCTTATAATTTAAGATACAGGTAGTTCTTTTTGCAAGTTCAAAAAATATGTATATTCTGTATTGTGGTCTACTGTTCAATTAAACTATTGTTTTTTTTCACAGAGCGGTCGTCAAGATGAAGGAAATTCTGATGATCAGAGCTGAAGCTACTCGAGGGGTATGAATCTGCGGTCCTCCTTGCTGTTCTTATGTCCTCCTTGCTGTATGGTTGTTGTTCTTATGTCCTCCTCCTTGCTGTTGTTATGTCAGACTGGTTTTTTTTATGAGAGTTATGTCATACTTTTAATTTGGGATATTTTGGATATTTGTCAGACTAGTTTGTTTGGATATTTGGGATGTTAGTCTCTATATTAATTTGTTAATTATGACACTGTTAATTAATCAATGAATTTGGACGTTGATATGACACGTGTGAAACTTGATTATCTTTAATTATTCTTGTGTTTGGTTGTGGTTTGCGCAGTAATATGCAACGAAATTGATTGAATCAGTTGTGAGAATTAGTTTACAAGTTTTGTAAATGAAACTGTGAATTGAAATCGAACGGAAAAGCGGAGTATCGAAAATAAACGGGCATAGCCAGAACGGCGTTTTAAAAAACGGCGGTCTATATAATCTAATTGTTGGAGTGTGTGATACACCGGCGTTTCAACGCACGCCGGTGAATGTTATCAGCTGTAACGGCACAGACGTACACCGGCATTTTATAAACACCGACGTATATAACTACACCGGCGTTTTTTGGTCGCGCCGGTGTTCGTAAATAGGGAAAAGCAGGCACTCATAAACGCACATACACCGGCGCTCCTTGACCGCCGGTATACTTTCGATCTACACCGGCGTTTTCATACACGCCGGTGAATGGATAAATACCGGCAGTTTACGACCACCGGTGAATGTATATAGGTGCACAAGAACGGCACTCAGAGACCGACATACACCGGCGTTTTATGACCGCCGGTGTAGTTCTAACATTTACCGGCGTCCACCAAAAACGCTGGTGTAGACCCCTTCATTTCAGCGACGCCCGCTTCGGCGGCATTTAGACCGACGCTATTGTAAACGCCGGTGAAAGTTTCACCGGCGTAAAAAAACGCCGGTATAGACGTCAAAAAGCGCCGGGAAAGCTACTTTCTTTTGTAGTGAAGGCAGGGACGCAGATGAGCGGGTGAGAAAGGGGGCTATGTTTTTTCTTTTCTTTTCGCAGTTAGTGAAGGAGATGAGCGGGAGAGAGAGGGAAAAGAAGATAGCATCTGTGGGGGGGGGGGGAATTTCCGATTATACCCCCCCCCTATTAAGCATATAATCAGAAAGGTTGTGAACCGTTGGATTATCATCAAGATGGAAGATCCAGATCGGACGGTTCACCACTAGTGCGCACAGGCTTGCACACTGGGCTAGTGTACAACGGATCCTTTCTTCCGTTGCAAACGGGTCGGAAGCGGGTCTGTTCGCACAGACCCGTGCGAACTTTGATTGGACCGTTGGATCAAAGATCCAACGGCCCAGATTTTTTTAAATAAAAATTTGCCTTAGCCCGTCATTAGAAATGACGGGTTAAGGAAAAATTTTATTTTAAAAAATAGCCTTAACCCGTTCTTGGGAAGAACGAATTAAGGCAATCTAAAATCATTTGAAGGTGCATTCAAATCGTCTTCTTCGACGATTGCTCTATCGCTCGTTCTTCTTTCTTCGACGAACCCAACGGCAAAAAAACCCTAATCCTTCGTCTAAACCCAAATCAACCCACTTACGTCCGCTCCCCTCCTCCCAACTCCAAAATTCGAAACCCTACCTTCTCTTCCCCTGTTCGATACGAAATCGAAATCCTAGTTCTCCTCCGAATCGATTGTTTGGCTTGATTTTGACCTATTTTGTAAGGTATAGATTATTTCTTTACCTCAATAATCTGTATTTTTTTTTTTTTTCAATTTGTGTGTAGTAAATTATTTAGAAAATGGGAAAAATTTTATATGCCTTAGTAGATTTTAGATGTAGAATCGGGTTGACTTTAAGTATATTCAATTACTGAATTTTCTAGCTTGCGTTAGTAATTTGTAGAATTAGAATTGTACATACGAAATTAGTTAGAAACTTTTCAGTGCGGTTAGGGTTGAAAACCCTGCAAATGACCGTAAAAAAATACGAAACTTTGCGAGTAGGTTCGTCTCACGTAGTACAAGCCACCCCAATTTGTAGAAGCGAGTGTTCGAGAGATACGGTCGCGTATCGCTTTCGGTTGAAAAAAAACCAAGTAAAGCGGTACACGGCCGTATCTCCCGAACCGTGACTCGAATCTCGCTTCTACAAGTCTGGGTGGCTTGCCCTACGTGAATTCGACCAAGTCGGAAAGTATAATTTTCGGATGCCGTTTGTGCGGTTTTCTTCAATTCCTCGCATGAGAAGTTTTTTACTTAGAATTTTGTAAGTGCGGTTAGAGTTGAAAACCCTTCAAACGATAGCCAAAAAGTTTGAAACTTTGCGAGTTGGTTGGTGTCCACTATGAGAAGTCAACTCAAGTTGTAGAAGCGAGTTTCGACTCACGGTTCGACAGATACGGCCGCGTATCGCTTTCGGTTGAAAAAAAACCAAGTAAAGTGGTACACGGCCGTATCTCCCAAACCGTGACTCGAAACTCGCTTCTACAAGTTCGGGTGGCTTGCCCTACGTGAATTCGACCTAGTCAGAAAGTTTTATAATTTTCGGATGTCGTTTGTGCGGTTTTGCTTCAATTCCTCAAATGAGAAGTTTTTGACTTAGAATTTTCTAAGTGCGTTTAGATTAGAAAACCTTTCAAACGACCTCCAAAAAATACGAAACTTTGCGAGTTGGTTGGTATCCCCTATGAGAAGTGACCCCGAGTTGTAGAAGTGAGTTTCGACTCACGGTTCGAGAGATACGGCCGCGTATCGCTTTCGGTTGGAAAAAAACAACTAAAGCGGTACACGGCCGTATCTCGCAAACCGTTGACTCGAACACACCTGGCAAACCGTATCTCGCAAAATTCCACTTGTCCTAACTTTAACTCCGTCACCGAACACACCTGGCCACAAAGTTAGGATAACGAAAGCTATTTTTTTAAATGGCTGTAGAAGTTTGCAAATTTTAGTTATTATACCTCTATCTCCACTCCAAATACAAGATTAGTTATTTTTGTAAGTGTTTGGAGAAGTGGATTTGAGATAAAGTAGACAGGAGTGAGTTTTGATAACTACGGTTATGTTCTCAACATTTTGGCTAAGGAAAGTTGACATAGCTACAGTAAATCTCAACTCCCATGGCTCCAAACCAAGCTGTCAAAAGTTGAGATAAGTAAGGTGATGTGAGCTAACTCTATAAAACTCCACTTATCATAACCAAACTCCATTACCAAATACACCCTAAATAACAACAGTTACCTCAACTCCGGAAAGCTGGTAAACGGCCCAAAGTCAAAAATATCAAATGTTAGTGAGATAATTATCATAACTCTATTACCAAACACACCCTTACTTGATATGCAAACTCGACATCGAGATGCTTTTACAATTTTGTTAAAATATTTAGCTGTCACACATTTGCATGTCACAAAAGTGGACAGCAAGGAAATTTGAAAGAAAAAAAATCCCCTCTTTTTCTTAGGGATGGATCAGAAGGAAGGTGAAATGTCTAATACGACCCAGAAAGCACAACCTCGCCATCTATCATGTACAAAGTGCTTTGATGCATTATGGTTTTGCTATTCTCCATTTCACCAGATGCAACAATATTATCGATATGGGGAATTTGACAATTGCTTTGGGAAGTGGAACTCTCTTGTAGACTGTTTAAGCCTCAAATTCAGCCACTCCTTCAGCAGAGCGTTTACTACCCTTGACCAAACGAACTCTAGAATTTCTAAAACTTGAGAATCATCAAATAAACCCATACCAAAAACTACTCTCAAGGTTCATAGCAAGATCATACCTACACGAATGGTTATGACCCTTTGGACTTCAGTCCAAAAGCAATCGGCTTCAGCTCTGCCCTTTCAGACTAGCTGAACTCTGCAAGTTCTGAGGTATCAACCGACCTCGATAATTGTTGAAATTTAAACTATAGTTGTGGACACATACAAGAGTGTCCACACAAATTCTTAGTTCAAAACACCCATGCTATCCTAAGATACGAAAACGAAAATACACAGCAAATCGTAATTTAAAATCTTCATAATGCACCATGTGCGTAAAATAAAAGATATCATACTCACAAAATATCCCGCGAAGGCTCGAAGCGCCACCACACATCCAAAGCCGCTAGTATATCATATCATCAAAATTCAAAGCAATCAAGACTCAAGCATCCAAACCAGTTACGGAAAAATAATAATATTAACTCCAATATCACACAAGCATTCTATTGAACGCCTATGATGCACACGTGCCTTGCACGTGATATTCGAATTCCGACAAGATTCCTATTTTCAAATAATTACTAAAAGCACTCCCAATTTATCCTAATAATCCAACTACAATTTCTACTACTATACGAGAACTAATTCATACACATATAGTTCTCTTTTTCAAACCCAAAACCTTAATTTATTAACAACTTACAAATCCTCTATCAACTTGCTAACTTCTCACATCCACCCTTCCCAACATCTCCTAATCTTCCTACCATACTCCTCCTATTCAAAAGAAATTTACCACACTAAATTTTATATAATAATAAAATCTAGGATTTACCTTTTCTGAAGTCCTTTCGAAAAACGGACACCGCCACGATGTAGAGAACCCTTCTATTAGTCTATCCTCCAATTTAATTTGAAAACGATGAAGAGTTGGGGTGGATTTTGGGTGGGGAAAGCATCGGCCGAATGGGTTCCGATGGCTTCTTTTCGGCTGGGAAGGAAACGGGAGAAGAAGAAAGAAGGAAAAATGGAGAAGGAAGGATGGGTTTTTTTTTTTTATAAAAAGAAATAAATAGATAAATAAATAATACGAGGGGAATATTACATATAAACCCCCCAAGTTCCAATACATTTCAAATAAACCCCAACTCTCACTCTTTAAAATACTAACAATAAAAAATACATAGAATTGTCTCATAATAACCCTCCAAAAGCATAAAATAAGGTAGACAATATATCTGATATTTCTTAATACAATCAATTGTTATTAGAAGAATACACAATCGCGTGCAATTCTTAATTGCGCACAGCTTACGATGCAAAATAGCCATATGCTATTTTTGCGGAGTATTACATCCGCGACCGACCCCCCCATGGTTGGATGCATGCGCTTCGACGGCGGCGCCCGGCGGGGGCAAATCCTGCTGACGCACAGAGGTAACAGCCTTCGCGGCTTTGGTAGCCATGAGAGCTCAGGTTGTCGAGGTACCGTTGACGGCTGAGCTCGGGTCGGCGTCTGGAATAGAGGTTTCCCACAGACGGCGCCAACCTGATGCGGCTTGTTTTTGGGAGACGTGTGGATGCACCAGGTGTGAGTTCTTACTCGATTTGTATTGAAGGAGGAAGCTCCTATGCAGACGACCCTCGATTGGCCGAACGGTACGGTAACAGGCTGGAGTGAGGTGGAGGCTGGATGCTCGGCTCGGATCAGGAGGCTCGGATCTGAGGTCTGGTGTACCTGCAAACGGTCTAGGAACACCGGAGTTTGTCCTGGTGGCAGACCCTCCGACGATCTAATTAGCTACTGAGAGAGTAACAGTAACTAGGATTTTAGTGGGAGAAAGATTGATTACCTGAATCCAGGGGTAGGGGTCTGGTATTTATAGGGGAAGCCAACGAGGTCTGGACCCGTTTGGGGGCCGGGTCTGGACCCGGTTGCCCGTAGGGCTGAAGCGGTGGAAATCCGGGCGGTATAGGGCTGACGTGGCAGAGGCCCGGGCGGTTTTCCGACGCTGACGTGGCGGATCCAGAGGATCAGGAGGTGCGCTCATCCTGAGAGGATCCTGTGGCCCAGTAAGGACCACGTCATTCCTAACCCATATCATTTCTTATCTTTTTTGGCTTTTGTTAGAATTTCCCCAATTTTTCTAGGTTTGCTTCTCTTAGTAATTAACGAAATCAAATGAATATAGTCTTCTTTTGCCTTACAAAAAAAAACATTATATGAAGAAGATTTTATTTCTATAACGCAAGACTCTGTTCATCCCTCCAAATAATTTTTATACACTTTAAACATGACACCGTCGTCGAAACTATTTAAAAATTGATTCTTCTGCCAGACTTTTTGTAAACAACACATACTTAGCATATAACGTTCATTTCATCAGTTGTATTCTTGTCACAAGTGAATGGGAAAATGAGTAGATTGCAATCCTCTCGTCGAGTACTATTCCGTGGTGTACTTATTTGCCAAAAACAAATTCCGTATGAATAAGAAATGTTGGTCCAAAGTTGGGTACTTGAAATGTACTAACTTGGAAACTTGGAGAAAATGAATAGTCCCATATCGAAAATTGTGAAAGATTTTTTCTAATATATGTACTAGAAAATTAGACTAAAGGGCGTAGCCCGGAAGTTACCACTAACGTGTAGTGGAAAAAGGACTTAATCAAAATGACAAACGCTATAATTTTTTCAACGTCGGTGTAGGTAGGGCATTGGCATCCTCAAAGTTAGGTGGGGTGAGATCAAGTTGAACCAATGATTCTTAATTAAGCGAGATTATATATCTATCTTTATCCAGTAAAATAATTTAAGTTTTCTAGGCTAAGAATGTTAACAATGTTGCACACGTTAATGTTTGTTGGGGTAAGGTTCAAAACACAACTCAAAGTTTCCAAAGAAAGGCGAACCAGATTGGGTTTTCTGTAAAAGGCATGCATATCCCAAATCATATAGAGTTTGGCTATTGGCAGCCCTATCGATTACAGTAAAATACCATAATGATGATAAAAATGCATGCAACTGATTTTTTTTTTTTAAAAATTGAACATAATAATTGCTCGTGAGCTTCACATGGTTAGCTAGCTTTTTAAGAGCACCCAAATAGCGAAAATTCAATAAATATATAATGTGCAATTTCTGCTATTAACATACAAAAAACTTCAGCTTTCTGCAGGAATGTTTTTTTTTTTTTTTTTAGTTATTCAAAAGCACGGTGGTTCAAATATTTGACGTAAAAGATATATCATTGCACAAATTGCAATCAAGGCTCTGGCTGCAGCTTCTCACATTCTTCACGTATCGACTGGAAGAGAACTGTGGAAAGATATCTCTCGCCGAAGCTTGGGAAGACAACCTGGAACCAACCCAATTGCACGGTTAGTAGCAAAAACTTTACCAAAAAGACATTCAACAGTAAAACTGATATAAATAACACTGAGTGGTCAAATTCCAATAATTAATCCACAACATTTAGGATAGAAATCTGATGCTTTCATGTGAGAATGTGAAGATGATTGGTTTGCAAGAGCTTCTAGATTTAAGTAATTTCGTTAATATATTCAGGTTGACAAATGTTTAACATATAATTAATCCCTCGTCTCATAAAAGTCAACAAATAATTTTAGTTTCATAATTTTCCACTGCTACAGATTCACACAGTTTTCACATGTGGTCAATATGGTTCTTAAAAAACAACGCAGTCAACACATTCCGAAATATTAAATGAAAAACTGCAGTTCTGTCTACCGGTGGATGGAGATATTACATTCTAAAATTGATGGTAGCAAAGGTCTGAAAACTAGATTCATGTCTCATACTTCCCAAAAAATATTTCATGTTAGGCAGTTTCCGAGGTTTGGGTTGATGTAGGATTCGACCAACTTACTATTGAATAAAATAGCATAACCCATGGATATATGGTCTACTCCCACACAATATGGGACGGACCCAGAAATTTTATTTAGCTTCGGCACCACTTAGTCAAACATTTATTCTAAATGGAACAGTGTATTTCAAAATTGTTTGTAATAAAAATATGTTTAATAGAACTAGTAATTTACATGTGCGATGCACGTCTTAATAAAATTTAAAAATAACAAAAATAAAAACTCTGACGTAGTGAGGACTCGAACCTTAAACCTCCATATTAGTTATTAGTTATGTACGTGCGTCACAAGCGTTGATAGATTTACAAATGACACTAAGGCCCTTGTCCATTATAATATTAGAGATTAGAGATATATGATGAATTAAAGAATGAAGGGAATATATAAATTTTATATTTTTATATTTATTTTTAAGTAAAAAGTTGGAACTTATAAGCGTCTTAAATAAAATAGAATTGAGACACCACGTATGTAGACAATCCTACTACAAAGTATACAAATTCTTTTACTTGTCCAATGCGTACACAATCCCAGATATCCATGAACCCTTCAAAAATATAAATTATGACCAACCCTTATATATAAACTATATGTTGGCTGTTGTAATTGGGCTTTTATTAATTTTGAGGTTGGGCACCTGCCCAACCTCCTTTTCATGTGGCTCTACCCATGACAATATCCTCATTGCTTAGGCACTTGTTGCCCCATATTGAACTCATACATGGTGTATTGACAGTATTGTAATGCACATGCATACTAGAAAATCATTTCATCATGCACATTATTGTTATTATCATTTATTTATTTATTTGGTTTTTTACATTTAGAGCAGAATTCCATAAGCTTTTTGTGTTTCGGGGCAGAAATTTCAGGGGAAACTCTGCCGAAATTTTCTTAGAAATATAATTATCTTAGTTTATGTTTAAAGTAATATAGAAATTGAAATAATTGAGTTTGGAGTCAATATGGGGGCGTTACAGCTTGATACGAATAATTGGTGTTCGTAACTATTGATGTATTAACTCTGATGGCAATAAAAGTGTTTTAAATTTTCATGTTATTTACTGTGTTGAGATGCATTTGAAGGCAAAGATTCTGGTTGTGTCACGGATGTCACAGATCAAATCAAGCTTTCCCTCATGCCGTGATGCTAGCTACGGGAAGGGGATGTTCCTCACGATCTTGCTCTCTCACAATTTATGTGACGGCTAGGGTTTTCTCATGCGACACCTTTCCACAGATACGTATCATATGGCAAATAGAGTTGGAGTTGTACGTGTAACATATATGTATTATACACGTGCGTTGCACATGGGGAAAATGGGGAGGGGGAATGAAAAGGAAAAAGAAAAAAAAAACTACCAACACGTGCGCTGCACGTGTTGACAAAATGACACACATTTACAAATGACACTAAGGCCTTCTCCCATTATAATATTAGAGATTATCATTTATTTATTTATTTGGTTTTTTACATTTTTAAATTTTGTTTTTAAATTTTATTCATTTCTTATTTCATTTTTTAAATTCTGTCTACCTGCTGACCCATCCTGTGTTAAAAATATATATCTCCAATTTTGTTAATGAAAATATTGGCCATAGTTTTTTAGCGAAATTTAAATGGTCTCCCTCCTACATATCTTCCATTGGGTCATTTATTCATGGCACATACTTTCCCAACTTCTTTTTGAAGATTAAAGCTGTTTCACGACAAACTTTCATAATTAAATAGGAAAATAATAATAAGATAAAGAACAAGACATACTGTGATAAGTTTCCCTGCATTTTCCGCTCTCTTTGCCACCTTTATAGCAGCAGCTGCTGCTGCTCCAGAGGAAATACCCACCTGAGAAATAAAATATAATATAATATAAATTGACAAAAATTTTCTATAAAACATAAATCCACTCTTCTCCATTAAAAAATATGTATGCAAGCCAAAGTACTTACTTTACATGCTAATAATACATTTTTCATTGTCACTACCACTCTTAACAGTGTAAAAGGGCACAAATTAACTAGGCATTCGTCAATGTGTCACAAATAAAGTAAAAGAGTTTTAAGTGCTTTGCATGAAATATGTGAAAAGATGCTAGAATTATTATCTCTAAATAAAAAAAGATGCATATTAAACAAACTTTGTTTAAAATAAAATATTCAAATTGATAGAGAGTTTATTTAATTTCCTCCATGAAAAATACTCAGATGCTTTAGTCAAAAACCATAAATCATCAAGCTGGCAACATAATGAGTAGAAGTTTTCTTAATGTAACATATAGAAGACGATAGAAAAATCAATTTAAAATTAAATGATGCATGAACTAACAAATCACTAAAACTATATCCATATTACTTGTTTAAACTAATGCCTTATTAGTTCATCTCTCTGAGAAAATAAAGCTCAACTCCTGGTCAGACTATTACCTACCCGGCTACCACTCGCCATCGACCATTGTCAACCTTCCCAAATACTGCAATGGCATCTACCATAGCTGCATTTCTACCTCCCATTTACTGTTATTTTGGTGTCTTTTTTCTTTTAATCAACTCTTTCTTTGATGGTTTTTATTTCTTATACATTTTCTTTGATTTTTTTTAGATTTTAAGTTGCATAAAAAAATTTGATGCGTTGTGTCCACGATGTTCTAACAAACACATATAAAGCATGAATTTAAAACTAGCAACTCTCAAGATATAAGGGCATTCAGCAAAAGCATCCTCACAAACTTAACAATAAGACAATGATCAGCTATACAATTTCTGTAACACAGCACAATTTCTGCAGCGCTTACGCAATGCGCAAAGAAACAAATGTCACAATACTTACCATCAATCCCTCCTGAAGAGCCAACTGCTTTGCTGTCTCAACAGCTTCATCGCTGGAAATCTGTAACAGGGAAAACCATCAAATGGTAAAGCATTTGCTATTTGTTGTAATCTAAAAACATAAAGCTGCAAAGAAGCATCAGCTCTGATGTGGAAAGGAAAAAGAGAAATTTCATTATGGGAAGAAAGCGTCGTGCTTCACTTTCTCACTCTAACAATGAGTTTTGGATAGCAAAAAAGAATATGTAATAAAGCGTTTTGTTTTTGAGGAAAAAAATGTAATGAAGTGTTGGAAACGAAGACCAAGGATATCAAGGGATCGTTTCAAAAATTTCAACAGTCAACCTAACTTTCCAGCAATGCCTTTTTAAGACTAAATTAAGTTATCACTAAACTCACAGAGGTAAATCAAAGATTGTCTAGCTTGACATATTAAATGCCAAATGGTAATCTTACCCCATCTTTTGATGTGACTTACACATATAATGCTTGTTTGATAGAGTAATATATCTGTTGAACTATTTCTTTTTCTTTTCTGTATTATTTCACAGAAATTGAAGAATATCTTTCCATATGAATCACAGGAAACTAACAGTATCATGTATTGGCACCTTGATACACTTCTAGCAAACCGGAAATGTTCCTTTATAACAGAATTATCTTGATCTTCTTCAGGGATATTACCAATTTGTCATTTTTAAAAAAAATGAATACTCACATACACATGTTAATAAATTTATGTAGAAGTTAAAGCATGTGCTTTGAAAACCAGACAGTCCTAGGGACAGTTAGGCACTCTGCCTAAACCACGTAAGAGTTGAAAGTCGTAGGCGATCTCGGTGTTTTGAGTTTTGACACCCTCGTTGCACACTAAGTGCACTCTGAACCATCATAGTAAATATTCAAACATGGAAACAGCCATCTGTATTTTTTGGAGTTTTGCCTAATGACATACTTAAAGCAATGTTTGAAATCTCAATATGAGTCTTGGGCACTATTTTCCTATAGCTATCAGCTGTGTCAACTGTTCTGGATTCATATACTGTTGTACTCTTCAATTTAGTTTTAACATAATCACAGTTAGAATTTCTTTTTCACATTTGATAATGGTTATGTCAGATCTCAATGAGTTTTAACATGATAGAACAGTTGATGCAATAAACTCTCCAATGCTTCATATCTTATTTAATTCGCATAAATTTTGTATTGATGTTAGCATACAATGAAATCACTCAAGTGGTGGTCTGAATTGCATGTCTTATAAGTAAACAGGTAAGGTGTAAACAAAGTGGATAAGAGTGGATGTAAGCACTGCCATATTGGTATTTGATTAGTTGTAGCGGATACATATATGAATAGGGGTGCAAACTTATGTGGATATTAATATGACTAGTGATTTGCATGAATTAACCTTGCATAGTATATAGTTGTTCGGATCTATTATGCATTTTGGATGGTTAAGATTCTCTATATTCATATCTATTTATAGACGGCTAATGGATCCAAAGTCAAATTCATATTAGTTATTTGTATCCATTTACGCACAAAATATCAGGATGTGCATGGAACTAATATACAGGAATATGCACTTCTTATTTAATTTCGATTAAGAATCTATTTTAAACCATCAATTTAACACCATAACTATTAGAAGTCTTGCAAACTATTTCCCCTGCTATCAGATCATGTAGGCGATAATCCATATTAGACCAGTAATGGTCTCAGTATCGACTGACAAATAATACTTTAAAGCATGCGTTATAGCATACAAGAAAATGTAACAGAAAAAGCTCTTTTACATTATAGTGTCTGCCTTAGTCATCATTTATCCAAGTCAAGCAACATTTTTATAACCCAGATAGCACTTCCAAATTTATCCATAAGCAGAATATGATTTTTCTTTTTTGTTAAAGTCACCCGCAAAACACAAATAAATTAAAAATATGTTCTTGACAGATCCTACTAAAACACATCACTTGAGATATAACGAAATAAAATGACAAGGTGATGCCACATCTTTCATCAAGGCTGAGAAATTCCAACCAAAATAAGTCATAAGTTACATAATATGCTGAGGATGCAACAAAGCATAGGAAGTGCATTGGATAATTGATTTAGTACCCTTGCAATAGGACATGAAAACTGATACGCAGCTCAGGTCATCGAAGGTGGAAGGGTCTGATAGTAGGGCAAGGAGGGAGAGAGAAATACCTAAGCACTTAAATGACTGTGTTGGGATGAAATGCACGGGTTATGCACATGAATTTTAAAGCAAGAGTTGGGCGGGAGTGGTTAAGAAGAGCACGTGTCTGATATGTACAGATGATGTATAAATAAGCTCGAAAGAGAGCTGTGCAGGAATCAAGAATTGTAACAACCTCTTTTCCTCATCTTCAACCTCTTATTCACTGATCCTCTTCTTCTTCTCCAAAACCTCAAATTCCCAAATCTAAAGTTTACTGTAATTAAGTCGTTTTCCTTGCAATAGAAGTTCAATTTGATTCGAAGTTTTCTCTTCTGTTCATGACTGTATCAATTTGGTGCTTTCACTAACTTGGACTCGGAGATGGCAGATGGTACGAGATGGTGAGCGGCAATGGAGGAGTCATTGAATTCAATCAAAGAGACGGCAAAGGTTCAAGGCGATCAATTCCTGTTGCTCGCATCGGCCATGGCGGAGCAGCAACGATTAACAGCAGAGCAAAAGGAATTGATGAAAGGTGTAATTGAGAAGCTGACGATTCTTGGTGCAAAAATGGATCAACAATCCAATAAGACTCAAGTGTTCGATACTCCAATCACTGTAAGAAATGCTCCTTGACACAATTCAGAATTTCAAGTGCGCAATCCTCGGTTAGATTTCCCCAGATTTGAAGGCGTTAACCCTTCAGGATGGGTATTCAAAGCAAATCAGTTTTTTCCATATCATCGAATACCAGTTGAACAAAAACTCACCATCGCCTCATTTCATATGGATGGAAAGGCTTTGGCGTGGTTTCAATTTAAGTACGATAATGGTGAGTTCTTGGATTGGGAAAGTTTCGTTAAGGAACCGGACATTAGATTTGGGCCATCAGCTTATATTGATTATGCAGGAATGTTATTCAAGCTTAATCAAACTGGTTCATTAGCTGAGTATTTAGATCAATTTGAGATGTTCATTGTTCTAGAAGTCATTAGGCGGTAGTCGGGCGGCCGATGGAGGCCTAGCGCCTAGACCTTGTAAGCAGAGCCTAGGCGGCTAGGCGCTAGGCGTTTTTTCTTTATTTATTTATTTATTTATTTCATTTTAGTTTATTTTTGCCCCAAACTATTTTGTTTTGTTTTGTTTTGTTGTTCCATCATGCATTATCATACTCTTTATTGCTCATTCTTGCTCTTGATTTTTCTCCTTGCTATTGCCAGATGAGCTTTAGATAGTCTAAAAGACACAATTGCATCAAGGTGGTTTTGGTAACAGATTTGGATACAACGATGATTTGTCAGGATAAGATATTGCTTCCCATCATAATTTTCAATGTCTTAATTAGATGTATCGAGAAAATATACTATTATACTAGTTCTAATCTATCTCTTTTGAAATATGGATTGACTTATCTTTTCATAATCAAAAGCATCGATAGATTTGATCTCTTGGAAGTAAACAGTGTTGTACTAGTGATTTTCAGTGAACTCCAACTTACAATTTGTAATGTTGGGTTGTGTTCTTCTATGAAAACAATTTTGGAGAAAAAATAAAAAAGCCATTAATTCCTAATCTGATGAATGTCTAAATATGTAGTAGCTATATAAGTATATATATTTTTGAATATAGGAAGATTGTTGTCACCCCGTTTCATCGATAAGTTGATATCGGAACAATAACACTAAATCCTTAAGATAAAAACAAACAACCAGACTACACCTACTACTACAAGTAAAAGACACCACCTAAGAACTATTACTACTACTACTACTACTAATATGAACCGAGTCTTTTCTTCTAGACCCGGAAATTATTTTTAAACAGATCCGGATTGGATCAGATCGGGTTAAGCTCTATTTTATGATCGGGTCCGCCTAGGTCGCCCAGACCCGCCTAGACCCGCCTGGATCCTCCTGGACCCTCCTGGACCTGCCCAATAGGCCAAACCGATTTTTTCAAATGCCTAGGACCTAGGCGAGTCTCCTGGGGACCGCCTAGACCGATTTTTAGAACATTGGAGATGTTAGCAAACAAAACCAAAGGACTAGGTGATAAGTTTGTGCTCAGTTGCTATATTTCGGGGTTAAAGTCTGAGATTAGAAGAGAAGTTTTATCTCATAAACCTGCGAATTTAGCAGAGGCTATTGGTTTATCAAGGCTGCAGGAAGAAAAGAATTTGGAGGAGAAATCAATGAGGCGAAGCATTTATGCCAGGCAACCTTGGCAACCACCTGCTAGTAACCTTCCCCCTCTCTTACCAACACCTACACAACCATCTTTATTTCGTAATACTCAGCCAAATCATGCTTGAAAACGATTTATCAAGAAAATACCACCTGAGGAGTGGGCAGTAAGGAAGGAAAAATGACTTTGTTTCAATTGTGATGAAAAGTATATTCTAGGCCATAAATGCAAGAAGCAATTCTTTATGCTCATGACTGATGATGTTTCTAATAAGATTGAAGAAAATCCTGACATAATTGATTGTGTTGATCAATTTTGTGATCAAACACCTAAGATATCTTATCAGGCCTTGGCAGGGCAAGTGGGTCTTAGAACTTTGCGACTCGAAGGATCTATCAAAGGGCAGAATGTACATGTTTTCCTCGACTCTGGCAGTACTCACAACTTCATTCCAGAGAGAATAGTTAGACACTTGAAGCTTCCAGTTACCCAGTGTCAACCATTCAATGTTGTGGTTGGAAATGGCCAGTCCTTGCACTGTGAAGGGAAGTGCTTATTTGTGCCTATTGAGCTTCAGGAGTATACTTGTGCAATTGATTTTTATATTTTACCACTTTATGGAACATATGTGGTGCTTGGTAACCAATGGTTGGGGCTATTGGGCAAGGTAATCAATGATTACTCACAGATGACTATGTCATTTGTACATCAACAGCAACAAATTACTTTGAAGGGTGAATCTCAAGTTCCAATGTCCATGGAGTTAAATTCTTTATGGAAAGAGATGCACAGGAATAATATTAGCCAATATTACCATCTAGTGCTGCAGGAGGAGGGTATGGCACCTTCGGTACCTGGTGAATTGAAGGATGTTTTGCAGCAGTTTGCTTGTGTTTTTGAGGCACCTAGAGGGTTGCCACCTGTTAGAGTGTTTTATCATCCACTTCATATCCATCCTGAGGCCAAATCTACAAATGTTAAACCTTATAAATATCCACATTTTCAAAAAGAGGAGATTGAAAGGGAAATGTCAAAGATGTTGGAGGAAGGCATCATTCGATCCAGTGTCAGTCCCTTTTCATCCCCAGTACTGCTAGTAAAGAAAAAAGATGGAACATGGCGTTTTTGTGTGGATTATAGAGCATTGAATGCAATTACAATTAAAGATAAATTTCCAATTCCGACTGCGGATGAGTTATTTGATGAGTTGAATGGTGCTCAAGTGTTTTCAAAGCTGGATCTTAGGGCGGGATATCATCAAATAAGGGTTCAAGCTGCAGATGTGAAGAAGACAGCATTTCGAACTCGAACTCATGAGGGCCATTATGAATTCCTAGTAATGCCTTTTGGCCTCACTAATGCCCCGGCAACCTTCCAATCTGCTATGAATACAATTTTCAAGCCATTTTTGAGAAAATTTGTGTTGGTATTCTTTGATGATGTTTTGATCTATAGCTCAGATATGCAGCAGCATAAGGAACATTTGAAGCTAGTGTTGCGAACATTGGAGCAAAATCTGTTCTATGATAAGATGTCTAAGTGTGAGTTTGGCTGCAACCAGATTCAATATTTGGGCCACATCATTTCTTCCAAAGGTATTCAAGTAGATTTGGTGAAGATTGAAGCTATACAAATGTGGCCAACTTCGAAGAGTGTTATGCAGTTGAGATCATTTCTTGGTTTGGCAGGATATTATAGGATATTTATTAAAGGGTAATGCCTAAATTGCTACCCCGTTATCTGATTTGCTTAAAAATGAAGGGTTTAAGTGGTCAGATGTAGCTGCTAAGGCTTTTGAAAATTTAAAACTGGCTATGATAACACCTCCAGTTTTATCTCTTCCTGATTTCTCAAAGAGATTTGTGGTGGAGACTGATGCGAGTTGGTATTGGAGTTGCGCTTCAACAGGAAGGCCATCCCATAGCATTCTTCAGTAAGAAAATGAACCCCAGAATGCAAGCTTCATCAACATATGTACGGGAGACGTACGCAGTAATGGAGGTAGTCAAAAAGTGGCGTCAATATCTTTTGGGCAAGGAATTTATTTTATATACAGATCATCAGAGTCTGCATCACTTGTTAACTCAGGCCATTCAAACACCCGAACAACAGAAATGGGTATATAAGCTAGCAGCAGGTTATTCTTTCAAAATACTTTATAAAGAGGGGAAGAGAAACCCAGCTGTAGATGGATTGTCTAGGGGAATTTGAAGAGAGTTCAGAGCTATCTTCAATGGTGTATCAACCACAATTTGAATTGCTGCAGAAAATTAAAGATGAGTTGCAGAAAAATTCCCATTACAAATTATTGATGCAAGCATTGCCCCCAGGGTATACTACTAGAGATGGAGTGTTATATAACCCGTGAATTTCAATCCAACACATAGCCAATTAAATGCTTAGGTATTTCTCTTTCCCTCCTTGCCCTACTATCAGACCCTTCCACCTTCGAAGACTGCATATCAAAAACGTATACATCAAAAATATCAAGAATATATATATATATATATATAGGGAAAAAGGGGTATGAGCAACTTGCTCATTTAGTAAATAAGCAATCGATGATGTGGCATGAATGTGATTGGAAAATCCTTAAAATAGTTAGTTGTCCAATGTATCACATGCATGCCACATAATCAATTGCTCATTTACTAAATGAGCAAGTTGCTCATATCCTTTTTACCCACATACATACATACATAATCTTGATATATACATACATAATCTTGATATTATTGATCATCTTGGTGATGGTGGCTCAGAGTAGTAGACAGTATGTTTTTCAAATAATCTTTTAGCAAATTTTAGTAATCAGATATCAACCTGTTACAAAAGAAACGTAAGAGTGCAACATGAACAAACCTCTAAGACCTCATCAATTATTTCACGATCTAGAATGCTTGGTATAAACCCAGCACCAATGCCCTGAATCTTGTGTGGTCCTGTAAGGTTTTAAATCACCGAAAATAATAAGGGGCTCCATGGGTAAAACAGTATAAATTGATGGCAATAGAAAATTGTTGTTGCTCTTAGCTAATACCAGGCTTTCCCCCAGAAAGTATGTTACTCTCAACAGGCTCAATGCCGATAAC
This sequence comes from Hemerocallis citrina, assembly GCA_017893485.1. NCBI lineage: Eukaryota > Viridiplantae > Streptophyta > Magnoliopsida > Asparagales > Asphodelaceae > Hemerocallis > Hemerocallis citrina. Next base: position 147,508 of record JACEHZ010000093.1, read on the forward strand.
CTGAAGCAACAAACTTAAATTCAGTAATAATAATAATGATAAGAAACATCAATGGCACTAAAATACAAATGTTAAAATAAATATTTCAACAATATTCCATCTGTCAAATTTTCCCTTAGCCCAAAACTAGTAAAATTTAATAGAAAGCCTTAAAATATAAAAAAGAAGCATGCTCATTCAAGTAAAAATTTAAATTAGCTAAATTAGATAATACAATCTACAATTATATCTCTAAAAGATCTTCTCTCCTTAATTTTTCAGAGAAATCTCTCCATGAGAGAGATTACTAATTAATTTATATCAAGAAAATATCCATCTTCTCCCTTCATTATTATTGATTTTATTAATGTTAACTTTCTTATATATCACACATTTAGGTATCCACACTTATAACTCTGTTTTGAAGAGTAATTGTACTTGTCAGTTACTATATTTATCAACACTAGTTCCTCGACATTGTCACCAAAGATGATGTCAGAGTCTTAGGAAAAAGAAATGTCAGTAAGGAACAGAAGACACAAACACCTGTATGTTAGGATTTTTGCTTTTCAAGAAACGACCAACACCAGTAATGGTCCCACCGGTTCCAATTCCTGCAACAAAAATATCCACCTTTCCATTTGTATCTTCCCAGATCTCAGGGCCAGTAGTCTCATAGTGTATCTGCATCAAAATAAGCAAGAGGAACCACATCCACAAATGATAAATATAAATCCAGGAGACACACGAGAAGTACTGGCACTCTCTGTTACCTTGGGATTTGCAGGGTTGTCAAATTGCTGAAGCATGTAGGCATTAGGTGTTTTCTTCAAAATTTCTTCAGCCTTTTGAATAGCTCCCTTCATGCCCTTTGCAGAATCGGTAAGAACAAGTTCTGCTCCAAAAGCTTTCAGAAGAACTCGCCTTTCAATACTCATTGATGCAGGCATTGTCAATATCAATTTGTAACCTTTAGCAGCGGCAATAAACGCAAGACCAATGCCAGTGTTCCCACTTGTTGGTTCCACCAATATGCTCTAGAAAACATAAATAGAAAGAAAGAAATCAGAGCTTTGCAATGATGATGGTGATGATGAAACAACACAAGTAAAAGGATATTATAAAGAAAAGCAGTCTTTCTCCATTCATAAACTAAATACTGCCCATCAACTAAATACACAAAGATTACTATAAAAACATAAAGATGATCGCAAGACATTTATCTTCATAATTGAAGATCCATGACTATTCTCCAGTCCTCAGCATGATAAAATCTCGACTTGAAAAGATTAAAAATTACCGAAAACAGGCATTGCAGGTACAATATTCTGCAATCGAGATGTATTTAACCAGTAATGCTGGCAATCATTATTGTATTTACTCGATAAGGACGGAGTAACAAAAGAGCTTACCTTTCCGGGAATTATAGCACCCTTCTGCTCTGCATCAGATATCATACTATAGCCTATCCTGGAAATAAGTTAAGCAAATTAAATTAGTTCAGGTTGCTTTCCATGATACTTATATACAAGCAAATAGAACAGATAAATGGAAACATTACCTGTCTTTCACACTGCAGCATGGTTCCATAATCTCAAGCTTGGCAGCAACATTTCCAACACAACCTTGTACGATATTATTCAGATATACCATAGGTGTTTTCCCAATTAGCTGTTATAATAAATATAGCACTATATATAAGTCATCAACAGCACACACCAAAGGAAAACAAAAACAAAAAAACAAAATGGAGCATATTTACAACAAAGGAAAACAAAAACAAAAAAAACAAAATGGTGCATATTTACAACAGATGTTATTCTTTGGGAATGCATAAATCTATTTAAAGACAACCCTGATCAAACATAAATGAAGTCAGGGGTTATTAGTGTACAGATGGAAGGGGGTGGGTGGGTGGTGCAAGCAGGAATATTTCCTCTATTTATCATTTTATCCATAATCAAGTTTGCAAAAACGCAGTATGGTTATGCTTAGGCTTTTTACCCCCTTAGGGGGATTAAGAGAAAAAACGACAAAAGGGGGAAGTGGACTGACGTTGCTCGGAATAATCAAAGCTTTTTTCCTATTTCTGTTTACCTTGTCCATAAGATTACTGAAAATTTTGGACCTCAAATATTGTGGCATATCTCATTGTTTCTAATCGTCTGAATAAGATATGAATATTCTGGAAATATTCCGATATTAGTTGTGCAAAGTCCATGTACCTGACAAAAATTGTAGTATTTTAAAAATAAAATAAAAATTGTGCGGTCTGTTGCATTGTGTTTGTACCAGCATGCCGAATGTTTGTACCAGCATGCTGAATACTGAAATATCCTCCACCCATTTTCTTCGCATGGAGTAAGAATGATGAAATAGGAAAGTAGGTGCAACAAACAAGTCAAGACGTTAAGTAATAGGGACTACCATACAACACGGTGTCCTCGCTTGTCAACCTTCCAAGACTTACGGTCCCTTCCCCCACTAGCTAGCTACTCTAATATATAAAAAATTGAGTTTGCTGCTGGAACCATGCCTTCGGAGTCATATATTCATCTATATAATAAAACACAAAGAAAAGCTATCAAGTGGCTCTCCTTCAATAGTAAGAAAAACAATGGTCCAGATCTAAGCTCCCAAAAGACATCCCCCCAAAATTTCTCCCCAAAACTCAAATTCAAATCCCCCTCAAAACAACTTCTTTATTTATTTAATTGTTTCTCTCTCTCTTATTCAGATCAGTTTGCTCTCTCTATTCCCCAAACCAGAGAGCTCCAATTTCTCTCTCTCTCTCTCCCCTAGGGTTTTTAAGCCGCTAACTCCAAATCCCTAAAACTATTTTCTTAAACCTTCACTTCCATTCCATTGGTGAAGCCTGCATCGTCCTCTCAAGCACGAATCTCAAAGCAAATCCAAATCCAAATTCAGTGTCGAACCCTAATCAAGAGGTCGTTGCCGATATCTGATTCGCTGCTGATTCCGTATCGGCGACTCTCTTCCACCAAATCGAGTGTGAATATCAAGCAACTCCGTATCGGCGACTCCCCTTCACCGAATCGAGAGCCTCTACATGCAATGTGGCGACTCTAATTTCATCTCATTAACCGAATTCACATTCTAATTTTTAATTTTGTGTGCTGGGGATTACTCAGTTTTTTGCTGACTCGAATTTTGTGTGCATGGGATCTAAGTTCAGAGAGGTATGATTGTTTTATTTGTTGGTTTAAACAAATTTAATTTGGTGATTTATTTGATGAGTTTTTTATTGATTTTGATTTAAGGTGTACACAATTGAGAGATGGGTTATTTGGTGATCAATTTGGGCTTTCAAACTATAGCAGCCAGGGCAGGTAAGCTGATCAGCAACCTAAAATAACTTGACAAATATGCAACATTAATTTCTTTACTATAAGAGATTATACTATCGTGAAGTGTTCCCTTCACTGGTTATTAGAAACCATGGATAACATAATATATAAGAACTTTTAGTGTATGTTTGGATATATATGATTGAGATGACTGGAGTTTACCAGTGAAAGGTGCAAACTCTCCACTCAAGAAAGACGGCTAAAATAAAATTGTTATTGATCCATTTTGATTTTTTTTAATAAAGGTGCAATGGGGAGACAAAGTGGAGATAAAAGAAATGATTAGCTTGGATTAAAGTTTTGAGAACTTCATGTATTACATTTTGGTTGAAATAATAATAAGAGGTATTTCAATTGCAAACTGATTCTCAGACAAACAAATGTTTAGATTATTGGTATTGTAGATACCTTCACACCTGCACTTGGGTTACCATTGTATTTAGACATGCTCATAGTGGTTATTAGATTATAGTAAACTCTATAAAACCTATATGATCATGTCCTTGCATAACTATTACAAACATCTAAAAGTGATGCTGAAGTTAAAAAAAACTCTATGCATCTAAAACTATTTTATATAATCAAACCATTTAATATAATATGTTTCCTACTTCAATTAATTTGCTGGACATCTAAAACTAATTTATATAATCAAACCAGGTGCACCGTTTCGAAGACATGCCGTAGGCACGTGTCAACGGGCAAACCGGACCTCAGAGACCAAATATAATTTGAAGGAACTTCACAAACAATTCCACCAATTATCCATCGATACACTACCGGTTGCCACGTTTATTAGGTCTTGTACATACACTCTCTATTCTTATAGCTCTTCCCTGCAATATTTTCTTTATTTTCTTGAGTCCCCAAAAAAATATCTAATTTCATCCCTTTCAAACCATGAATTATCCTTACCAATTTCTACCTCAAGAGTCTACGATAAGCTCACATTGGCGATTAATTTGAACCAATTTAGGCTATTGAACACCATTTTGATATCAGCTGATCAATTACCAAGTCATAAAACTCCATTTCCAATTCATCATCAATCACTATTCACTCAACCAAAATCTTCGAAATCAAGAAGTGGAATTTCTCACCTGAGTGACATCTTCGGCGATGTTGAGCCCCTCGATCTCCGTCTGCGGCCTCTCCGACGACACCACCGCCTTGCACACCAACGGGGAGCAAGATGCGATCTTGAACTGCGGTTTCTTGACGGATCGAGACGATGAGAGGAAGAGAGCAGAGCTGGTGTTTGTGGTGGTGTTGAAGGAGCGAGAAGGGATCGACTGAGAGGTGGTGAAGTGAGGAGAGAGAGTGGACGAGAGTGTCGCCACCGCCATTAGAAAGTACGACTGAAAAGTGAAGACCCTGTAAGGCTACAATGGATATATAGAAGAGAAGATTCAACAAGAACATGAGAATTAGTGGATGGTTTTGTTAACGGTGGGGTCGGATTGTGGACCCCCACCGCTGTGCCGCCCTGTGGATATCCAAAATCCAGATTTGGTAATTTTATTGGGTTTGGATTCAGATAATGGAGTATCCACTTCTAATCTAGACATGATTCTTCTATTTTTATTTTTATTTTGTTTTTGACAATGTTTTTGCTATCCCCCCAATAGCCAAAGTACCCCCCAATATTTGGCCCGAGTACAAAATGTCCATACAACGTTTGAAAAAATACAATAAACTCATTCTTCCGTTAACTTAACCATTTCCGTTAACTTATAATTATTAAATTACTTTTTTACCCTTACCCTTTCATATTCAATCTCTTTCTTTCCTTTCTTCATTCCTTTTTTCTTCCTTATTTTTTTCTTGTTCTTCCCTTTATTCCTTTTTTCTTCATTCATGATTTCTTTGGCAACAAAATGGTAGATTTCAGCAAGGTGGAATATTGAGGACTGATAAAATGGCAAAGATTGTTTGTAAGTTTGAGTTGTAAGAGAGAGCATGTCCTATGGATTTGTTTAGCTATCACTAATTGTTTTGTAGCACCACCTCTTCAAAATTTTCACAATGGTGTTTATTAGATTGATCTGTTTATCCTTTTGGTGAATGGAATCTAGTCAATGTTATACTAATCCCTCATGTTGATGTAAATATATGTAAGGATTTAATTTGTCGTATTCCAAAATCTGAGAAAAGCAAATTTCAATTCCTTCTGTTCTTTAGAGATGATGTTTTCATTTTCAAAGTGCTCAGTTGTTCTTAAAGCTTGCGAGTATTGTGCATGAAGTCCTATTTTTGTATCCCAAACTAATACGGGATCGAAGGTTTGCCGAAGCTAAGTGACAAATATTCGGAGTACTTGCCATCTAAACATAGAGCTGTAGCACAAGAACAAGCTATGTTGACAGATATTGCATTTTTAACTTTTGCAGTCTTACAACAACATCAGTCATCTGAATTCTTTCTTTTGGTGAGTAGCTTGAACACAACAAACTCAACTCAATGACATTTGACACACAATGATGGATAGTTGCTACTTTTTGTGATGTTTCTTCTTTACTGGAAAGATCTCTTAGAAGAGTGTGATCCACAACATTCAATACTGTAGTGGGAAAATTGTTGCATACCCTCTCCCTCAAACTCGATTCTTCGTCAAACATGCCTTCAGTTGGTTGTTTTCCATCCGTCAAACATGCCATCAAACATGCCATCGTCAATCATGCCATCAATTGAGTATAGTACAAAACCCATTCAAAATTAAGGAAGAAAAAAAGAATGAAGAAAGGGAAGAAAGAGATTGAATATGAAATGGTAAGGGTAAAAAAGTAATTTAATAATTATGACTTAACGGAAAGGGTTAAGTTAACGGAAGAATGGGTTTATTGTATTTTTTCAAACGTTGTATGGGCATTTTGTACTCGGGCCAAACGTTGGGGGGGTACTTTGCCTTTTGCCCTTTATTTTAATTAATAACTCCTCCAAGCAACTGTAGATGATATGATAGATGTGGTCTTGTGGAGCAATCAACGATGATATAATTCGGTAGGAAACAAAATGTAATTGTGATATAAATAACGTGAAGATTTTTTTCAATGAATTTGTTTTACATTATTTTTATTACGCTGAAGTGCTATATGTCAAACATACTGTGACGGAATTGTCTGTATTTGAGTTTATTGCAATGATGCATGTTGGTCATAGAGGTAAACTCTTATTCCTCCTTCTTCATTACGTCTAACTCTTGTGAGTTTTGGTCCCGCCGAGCCCTTTCTTTTCCATTCATTATCACCTCGGCATAGGAGCATTTATGAATCACCGATAGTCGGACGGCTTCTCTGTCCGACTTCGATGATCTATGCCTTTTTTTTTATCATGCTCCTATCACGGTGTTCCCTAAGCTCCACTCTCGAACGACCTATATAATCCAACTGAGGCTATTTCACCACTGAACAACCCCTACCTCTATTGGGGTCGCCGGAGATGTACTCCGATCTTTCTCTTGTAATTGGTTGCCAGTCTTCCTCAACCTCCCTTCCTCGCTTACTCTTCAGCTCATGACGTTTGTTGGTCGACGCGGCGAGGTTGCAATTGTAACAAGGGTGCTCCATCATTTTATTGTTTTCCCTATATATATTATATTTAGTCTATGGTGTCTTGTATAATTTGGGTGGGGTTGGTTTAGGGATCCGTTGTTTGCCCAATAAGCTATTGGACTCAAGTATCCGAACCCAAAAAGGTGGTCCGGGTTCGAATCGGGTTTCCGGGCGTCACTATCACTCCATCTCCGTTATCTTGACTTTCTCTGTAATGAATTTGGCTCAGATTTTATATTCAATTCAAGTTTAGACTTTGGGGTTGACTCAAGAGCTGGAATATGCCATTTTATTCATTCTGATTTTTTTCCCCATTTTTCTTTTTTTGTATTTGCGTTTAACCCCTTCATTTCCGCAAACTTGCGATTTGACTCTCTAATGCTATGTATTTCCCATCTCTAATCTATAATCTCTAATATTATAATGGAAGAATTGGGATTGTCATTTGTGGACATTCAATCCCGTGCATTGCACATGCATAATTAATATAAAAGATGTCGTAAATTCGATGCCAAATTACATCGAAAATTTTACGTTTAAAATAATATATTTATTAAGACGTGCATTACACACTTGTAAATTACTAGTAATCTATTATTTTAATGAGAGAGTTGAGGTTGTCATTTGTAGACATTCAACCATCTAATATAAACTAATAATTTTAAGCGGAAGTTATATTAACCATTCATTTACTCAACTATTATTAGTTATCATAATACCCTCGAAATTCAAATTTATTTACAACACAATTATTTACAAAAGTGTCACTCATAAAAGATAAAAGTTTATACAACTAAGGATAATTTGTAAAGAGTATGTGAGGAGTAAAGAGATGTTTCATATTCGATGCCAGATTATATCTTATTATTTATTATATAAAAAAAATAATTATAACTTGCATCACACGTGCAGATTACTGGTTAAATTAAATCCTTTAATAGAAATATCTATTTCAAATTCTCAATTGCCTTTCCTTTTTCTGAATTGTGAGGAAAATTGCAGATTACTAGTCTCTCATCTATGTGAACTGTTCGTGTTAACCTTGATGAAAAAATCATGTCTCCATATTTAAGTTCTATGTGTAAGGCAAGGGGCCTCCAAGTTTTTGAGAGAGGCAAGGGGCCTTCCATTTCAGCTAACTAATACTAGTTAGTAGTTAACACGTGCAATGTACGTTTTAATTAATATATAGTTTTTATAGTAATAAAATATAGCACGTGTTAATAAATACATATTTTTTAAAGTAATATAAAAAGTACAATGAGAAAATTTGAGTTATACGCATAATGCACGTAAATTGGTAGATTTAAATAAAATGTATAATGGAAGAGTTTGAGTTGCACATGCTATACACGTAAAGTGATATATTTACAAATAAACTGGTATATTTACAAATGACACTAAGGACTTCTCCCATCTATACTATTATTAAGCAAAGCCCCATTTTGATGGCTTTTTACTATCATGCCCTCATAAACAAAAAATGTCAAAAAAAATATAGGGTTAATATCGGAGGTCAGAAATGTAATTTACATGTATTGGAAAAATAATTAATATGCATAGATTTGCATGCCTGTCTGCATAAATTTGGGAAAATAATCTATACTATTATTAAGCAAAGCCTCATTTTGATGGCTTTTTACTATCATGCCCTCATAAACAAAAAATGCCAAAAAAATATAGGGTTAATATCGGAGGTCAGAAATGTAATTTACATGTATTGGAAAAATAATTAATATGCATAGATTTGCATGCCTGTCTGCATAAATTTGGGAAAATAATTAATAGTATAGATTTGCATGTAATTGTATGTACAATTTATTCATCTATACTATTATTAAGCAAAGCCCCATTTTGATGGCTTTTTACTATCATGCCCTCATAAACAAAAAATCCCAAAAAAAAAATATAGGGTTAATATCGGAAGTCAGAAATGTAATTTACATGTATTGGAAAAATAATTAATATGCATAGATTTTCATGTCTGTCTGCATAAATTTGAGAAAATAATTAATAGTATAGATTTGCATGTAATTGCATGTACAATTTATTCATAAGAGAGTTTCCTCCTATCAAAGCTAGTAGGTGTAACACATGCTTGCAAATATCAAAATGAATAAATTGTGCATGCCTGTCTGCATGCATGCATGCAGTTTCTTCGGTAACCTGCCCCTTCCTCAAAATCCTACACACCTTTATAGACGTGCATCGCATGTGCATTATACTAGTTATAATATTAGAGATTAGAGATTAGATAGAGATCAATACTTTTAATTATCTAACGATATAATTATTAAAATAAAAATGATACATCTTTATCATTTGGAAATAAATTAATTTAATTAAACTAATCTCAATCACATATTTTTAAATAAACGTTATATTATTAATTCTATCACTACTAGTATAATTCAAGAGTTAGAGTTTTTAAATGGGTAAACAAATCAATTTAATTAATCTAATCTCAATCACTTATTTTTAAGTAAGAGTTTAACCATCTATTTATAATTAGTTAACAAGTTATCATTATATCATTAAATTTTAAATTTATTTATAACATAATTATTTATAAAAGTGTCATTTATATCAAATAAATGTTTGGTGTGCCACTTGAAAAGTAATTTATCAAGACTAACCATCTATTTATAATTAGTTAACAAGTTATCATTATATCATTAAATTTTAAATTTATTTATAACATAATTATTTATAAAAGTGTCATTTATATCAAATAAATGTTTGGTGTGCCACTTGAAAAGTAATTTATCAAGACTGACTAGGAGTTTAAAAAAAGCCAAGCTCGCTCCTCCAAGACACGAGGAAGAGCCATATTTTTTGCTCATAAAAGTGCAGTTAGAGCATCTGTAGTCGTAACGACTACAGATGTGCTTCGTAGTCGTAACGACTACAGATGCTCTAAGGATTGGGGAAAAAGGTCCAATTTTTGGACCATAATAAAGTGCATTTAATTGGAAGTAGCACGCATCAATTCAATTTCAGTCTAGCACAACCCAGATCAAGAACAACAAGCAAATTAAACCAACCAAACTCTCAAGCACCAAAATTATCAATATACATCCGCATTCCCAGAATAGCAAAACACCTACTCATAATATTTAAACCCCCAACACTATATGAATCAAAATTAGTTACCCATACATAAACCAGAATAGTATAAAACAAAATACGAATATACACAAATCTCAATACTCATAATAAAGAATTCGCAACATCAACTAGTACTAATGGATCATCGATCTCATCTCGACCTAGACCTGAAAAGGCCATGGCCAATCCTTCAACTCATCCCCACCACCACCACCACCCCCGTCGCACCCCACCCTCGCCGTACTCCCCTTCCTCCTAACCCCACCACCACCCTCCCTCTCCACATACTCATAATATCTCAACACGAACGCAAGCACAAGCACCACCCACTCCAAGCAAAACACGACAATGCACAACCCCCCAACCATCTTCAATATCACCACCCCATCCTCCACCCTCACATAGGACCTCAACCCCCCAACCAACAACTCATACGTCCTCGTAAACGCCAAAACTGCGGTCGCACCCTGAAAGATGGCAGTGAGCACGGTAGAGACCATGTGTGCGCCGTGGGCCTTGGAGGAGGAGGAGGAGTGGTTGGTCAGCGCGAAGAGGGACGATGCGAGAGTGAGGAGTTGGAGGAGGATGAGGAGGAGACCGGGGACGGAGGGGATTAGGCGGAGGGAGAGGGTGAGGAAGATGCAGCTGGAGGCGGCGCCGAGGAGGAGGTAATTGGAGAGGAGGAAGGCCTTGTGGGAGCCGGTGGTGGTTGCGGTCGGGGTTGCGAGAGATGGGAGGCCCATTTTCAGGATTTGGGAGATTGAATTTAGAACTTAGGATTAAAACATAGGAGAAACAGAGGATTTGGTTGAGGAGGGTTTGAGGGAAGAGGAGGAGTATTTGAATTGGGGGGAATCTGACCGTTGGGATTTGGAGGGTAACGGCTAGTTTTTTCTTTCTCTCTCTCTCTTTTTTTTTGTTTAGAAAAATTGAGAAAATTCGAAGAATTATTATCACTAAAATATAATGCACGTGCGTTGCACGATTACAAAAAGTATAGTAAAGAAGAGATAAATTGTAAATTATATAACCGTCTGCAGAAGATTAGATTGCAAGTTAGTGCATGTGAAACTCTCATATGACAAAATTTAGTTCCAAAATGAAGTTCTCAAATAAGAAAACTTTGAATTCATGTATGCGTGGTTTTCAAAAAAAGAGGTGAGATACAGATGTAGGAAATTATTGCATCGTTGACTAAAATGCTATGCGAGAAATTTTGTCAAATCTACTATCAAGTCTTTTTTAGTAAAAATATCATGAGGGTGATGACACAATTTAGTTCATTGATCTCTTTCTCAATTTATTACTTCATTGATCTCTTCCTCAATATCTCAAGTCCAAAGTGATCACTTCATAGGACACAATTTTGTTCCAGAATGGAGATATCAAATAAGAGGAAAGTAATTATTTATTGTGCAATTCATAGGAAATTATTGCTTTATTGTTTGTTATTGTGCTTGTGTGCTACTTATTTATCTTTCGTTTTTCATTCATGTATAATATACATTTTGTAGTCTTTGGCAAAATTACATATATGAGCTAGATTTTTGTTTCTGTTCTTCGATAGTTCAAACTCCATACATTATATATGGACATTTCTGAATGCTTTTAATTCTTAAATGCCCCAAAGCATGTTACTTTCTGCTTTGATTGATATTGAGGAATTACACTCTAGCAGTTTGGGCATTTATGTTCTCCAATAGTTCAAACTCCATGCATTATGGACATTTCATAATGCTTTTAATTCTTAAAAGCCCCAAAACATGTTACTTTCTGCTTTGATTGATATCTAGGAATGGAGACCTCAACTGATTTTGTTAATTTATGAAAGACCCCAGCTTTATTCTGTGTATGTTATTTTAGTTTAGGTTACAATTGGGTAAGTCATTTTACAACATAAAATGATTCATTATAGACAATATGAACCAAGATAAAGAGAAAGTGTTATTTGAAGAAACTTGCATATATTGTTAATAACATCATGTAAAGGCCAAATTGTCCATATGGACCAGACTCCTAACACACTAGGTTGTTGTGTTCTGTCTCTTTCTTCACAATTAAATCCAACAGTACATCTATATCCAATTTGATCTGAGTTGATATGTGTCTTTAGTCAAATGTAGACATCCTTAACTTTAGTCGAAATTAATAATAAACATACATTCCTAAATTTATAATCCCCTATCTCTAATTTAGCCATACAAAAACGAACTCTATCATCTCCACCCTTCTAAAAAGATCACCAAAAACAAAGAATAAAAAATTATCATAATTAACCAAGAAGCTACCACTCACATCAGCGATCAATCAAATCGAAAGCTTCTCCAATTAAATTTTCAATTAAATTTCTCAACTAATCTTCTAATTTCTCCTATACTCAATACTGATAGAACAAAAATAAGGGAAATTGATAGCTAGGTAGATGGGTAGATGAATTAATAATAGACATACATTCCTAAATTTCTAATCCCTTATATCTAATTTATTCATACAAAAACGAACACTATCATTTCTGCCTTTTTAAAAAGATCACCAAAAGCAAAGAATAAAAAATTATCATAGTTAACCAAGAAGCAAAACACTTACCTTAGTGATCAATGAAATTGAAAGCTTCTCCAATCAAATTTGCAACTTAATTTCTATTCTAATCTTCTGATTTCCCTAATCTCAAAATCCATGAAACAAAAATAAGGAAAATTGTCAACTGAACCCGGACTTACAACATGATTCAGGATCCCTTTCTAACCGATGTGGAGAGGTCAGGCGTACATCTTGCACACACTCGGTGTTGAAAGTCGGCTCTGATACCATTTGTAACGCCCCGAGTCCGGCTCAGCTGCGCACGCACACAATTAACTAAATTCTAACCACGCCCACCACAGGCTGCCTCAAAAGGGCGTCTGGACGTTGGGTATCCCTTCATCATGGGCTTCCTAATATATACCTTATACTCCTCCTAGTCCCAACCGATATGGGACATTACCCCATGGTCAAACCCGGTCAAGGCACCCAGCACACAACACTCCATTCTTTCATTCATTTATTCCTATATCTAGCCCCATAGGAAATCTCATAGGCTTAGCACACCATTAATTCCCATAGGATCATCTATAGGCCACCAATCCAAACTCATCATTTCTTTCTTTCCTTTCTTTCTCCACGTCACCTACCCTCCATCCATTCTTTCTACTAGTCTACATACTATATATATATACCATACTAGTACTAGTATATTATACTATATATAGAAATACGGGGTCTCACACGTCGCCCTTCGGATTCGACGAATCGACGACAGGTATGCGAGTTTAAGACCTAGTAGCCAAATAATTTATTATATATGTCTCTCTTCGCAGCCCATGGACAAAGACATATAACCAAATAACTCAAATCCGAATCTTAGTGTATTGTAATAATGATTGTATTAAATCGCATGCCATTTGGTGCATATTCATAGTTAAGTTTCACTATTAACAGTTCAAATCCTATCGATCTAGACATAACTCATAACAAACTTATCTAAACATCTACCACACAAAGAAATATATTTACCACTGGAATCCAATTTCGTGGAACCTCAAAGCAGATCCCTTCTCCCTCTCCTGTACAGGAGCTCCCATACTCCCTGTGCCAACCAAACAAACACAAATTAGCCACATTTCGCCAACATACAGATCAAAACTTCCAAAATAAATGTAAAAAAATAAATCAACTTCCTGCAACTCATCTTGCCAAAGGAAACTCCTCCACCTCCACCACTTCAAACTCCAGTCTCCACTCCTACCATCAAAATCAATACTTATTCAACCGCCAATCATCACCAAAAATACATACTAAAAAAATACATCACAAAAGGGGGAAAAAACCTTCATACCTCCAGTTTGCTACTTCCTTTCGCCTCAGAATTAAACTCCTCTCCATAAACATACTCATTGATCTTCAAACACAAACAAACAAATAAACAAATCAGCGTGGATTTTAAAGCGAAAAATCCCAAAATCTCAAAAAAAAAACTTACATCGCAAGCTTCAGATCTGAAACCCACCAAATCCGGCTCCTATTTCAAAATCAAAGCAGCAAAATCAGCAAAATCAACACCAGAAACCAACAGAAGAGGAATCGGCGACGATTTTGACCTGGATTTTGACGAACTGAAGGAGGAGTGGGACAGGAAGTCAGAGAGAGCGGCGGCAAATGGGAGGCGATCGAGCTCGGAGCTGAGATTGAGATCGGAGAAGAGGATGTCGAGATCGGTGTCGAGGTGGGGATTGGGGGAGGAGAGAGATGGAGGAGGAGGGGGGAGAGGGCGGTGCAGGTCCAGAGAGGAGCTGAATAGAGAGAAGATGAAGAGGTTTTGGATTTATTTATTTTTTCTAACAGAGAAGATGATGCGACTGTTATTTTTTGGGGGGGCGCTGCACGTGCATATAACACGGATATGTTTAGTGGATTTAGTTTGGCCGTATATTGCACGGGTTTGCTCAGTTGCAAAATTAGGGTTTGTTTGTTTACAATCCCAACTCACCCATTAAAATAGTAGAGATTACATTTTATATGAATTTCTTTGTTATTTTTAAATATACGAGCGAAGTTTAATTTAATAATAGTGAATGCAGGCAATATTTGATATATATGCATAGAGGTCATTGAAATTTGAAATTATCTTTGTCGTGTCGTCCAGATTAGATGATTTTGTAGCGGAAGGATCATCAAATGAAGCTAAGGGAGATGATATTACAGAGGTGGGATGATGTTAGTCTCTAATGAAAGCTAGTAACTTACATATAGCACAACCAGTTATGGACATATCTATATAATAAAACACAAAGAATGCTATCAAGTGGCTCTCCTTCAATCCCCCCGAAATCAAAGGTCCAGATCTAACCTCACAAAACACATTCCTCCCCCCCCCCCCCCCCCCCCCTCCCAAAAAAAAAGTTTCCCCCAAAACAACCCTTTTATTTGTTTAATTAGCCCTCCCTCCCTCCCTCTCTCTCTCTCTCTCTCTCTCCCCCCTATGGGCAAATGAATTCAAATGATTTAATTTTACATATTTAGACTAATTTAGATGTATAGATCAATGTGTGTGTATCAGAGAGAAGGAGAGAGCTAATTAAATAAATAAAGGAGTTGTTTTGGTAGGATTTGACTTTGAGTTTTGGGGGAAACTTTGGGGGGGGGGGGATGTGTTTTGTGAGATTAGATCTGGGCCTTTGATTTTGGGGGATTTGAAGGAGAGCCACTTGATAGCTTTCTTTGTGTTTTATTATATATACTAGATTTGTCCATGGGCACGTGCTTACGACACGTCTTCGGAATGATATAACACATGAAAAGCCCTGTAAACAGTAAAACAACAATTATGTAGCTTAAGTGTGAATAGTATGGCAATAATTAGTTGTAAATAAAAGTCCATGTTTCTATTAGTATATGTTGAAAAATAATTATAAATGGGGGTGTAAAATCCAACTCCTTAGAACTTTAAGGGTGGAAAATGATAAACTTTAACTGTTGAAGAGATATCTGCTATTTTCAATATAACATGTGCAATAGAAAAAATATAAAAATTCTGAAAATTTTATAAACTTGAAATATTAAAATCTAAGTAAATAAAGAAAGAATGAGAGAGAGGGGGGGGGGGGGGGGGGGGGGGGGTAGAGATAGAAAGAGAGAGAAATATGAAAAAGTGAAGAGAGAAGAGAAAGAGTAGTAATAAAGTAATGTGTTTTTTAGTTTTCGGGGGGGAAATTGGTTTTGGGGTTTGATTTTTTTTTTTTTTTTTTTTTTTTTTGGCAGGGGGGGGGGGGGGGGGGATGTGTTTTGTGAGGTTGGATTTGAGCCTTTAATTTTCGGGGATTGAAGATGAGCCACTTGATAGCTTTGTTTGTGTTTTATTATATATATATATATATATATATATATATATATATATATATATATATATATTAAAATCCATGGTGGGACGGAACAAGTGAATTTTTTATATATATTAAAATCCATGGTGGGACGGAACAAGTGAATTTTTTGCTGTAGTAGGCCACTTTTTGAAAAAATTTGCGATTATGAGTCAGTTTCGAAACTATTAGCGCTCGTGGTCTACTTTGTGCCCCCTCAGCAGTAGCCACTATTCCCATTAGCGGTTTCTTCATTTTGAAAGTCACTAATGAGAATAGCGGCTTATGTTTAAAAAAATTTGAATTTTTTCTTTGTTGTAGCTATTCCCATTAGCGACCGTAGTATATATGAGGTCGCTAATGGGATTAGCGATCTCAAATAAATATATTGAGACACTTAGCAAAATCTATAGAGCTTTTGCTCTTTTGGGGATTTTTTTTTTGCAACTGAGGTCGCTATTGGGAACAGTGACGGCCCCATCCTTAAGGCGGGTGCCCGGAGTTTTTGCAATTTTAGGGGCCGCCAAATTTATACTTCCCTTGTAAATATAGGCACGTATTTTGCGCGTAAAAAATACTATTATTAGGGCCCTAAAAAATAATTATTTGAGCTTTTAAATTTTTTTAATAAAAATATTTGGGTTTAGCCCAGAAGACTTGAATCGAATTTGAGACTTTAAATTTTGGTGATTTAAAACAAATCCACAGTTAAATCAATATAAACCCAAACCCGAAACCCACATTCAATTTTAAACCCGAAACCCTTACGGGCCTTACCCTAAACCCGATTACCCGAAACCCACTTTTAAAATAAAACCTCTTCTTTCAGTTCTTCCCCTTTTATTTTTTTTTCAAAAAATTACTGTATACATGTTTCTTGTATACAATGTGCAAATTTTTCTTGTATACAATGTGCCTTGTATACAATGTGCAAATTTTTTGAATACATGTTTTTTTTGTGTGTATGGGGGCCCCATTTTGGGAGTTCTCCTCGGACCCCGGGAACTCAGGGCCGACCCTGACTGGGAATAGCGATCTTAGTATACTTCAGTCATTATTCACAATAGCGACCTCAGTAGGAAACTCAATCTACTTGTTCTTTGTAAAATTTGCAAAATAGTCACACAACTAAGGCCTCTTTTCGGAATAACGACCTTAGTAAAATAAAAGGTCTCTATTCGGAATAACGACCTTTGTACAACTAAGGTTGCTATTCCGAATAGCGACTTCAGTTTC
The DNA here is from genome assembly GCA_017893485.1 of Hemerocallis citrina. Classification (NCBI taxonomy): domain Eukaryota; kingdom Viridiplantae; phylum Streptophyta; class Magnoliopsida; order Asparagales; family Asphodelaceae; genus Hemerocallis; species Hemerocallis citrina. The sequence continues at coordinate 164,644 of JACEHZ010000093.1, forward strand.
AAAAATAAATTGATTGCTATTTTTTCTGAGAGCACAAGCTCTCTAGATTTTGCTCAGTGTTAGAATACATTTCATTAAAGGTCGTTATTCCCATTAGCGACCTCATATATACTAAAATTGCTAGTGGAAATTGTAACACCCCAGATCTGGCAGCGAACAGTCGACTGATCGATGCTTCAGTCGACTGGTACTGCGCGGATTTGAGAGATTTGAGATTGAGATTGAGAAATTTAGTCCCACATGGGAAGTTTGATATGATAATTTGAGTATAAATACTATTAGCCAATGATCAAGAGTCACCAATCCAGTTAACCACCTTTTGAGAGGCAACCTGTGGTGGGCAGTTGTACTACATAGTATTTATAATTTGTCTGAGTATTGGGGCGGGGCGCTACAGAAATGGTATCAGAGCCGACTTTCGACACACCGGGTGTATTTGATACACGGCAGGGAGATGAGTCTCCGGTATTTGCTTCGTGGGGTATTCACGGAAGTAGGCAGGGTGCTAGAAAGGGCGGTCCTACACTAGATGTGTGCCCTGTACTCAGCGAGGACGCTGATTTCTAAAGGGGGGGTGTATGTAATACCCCAAATTTGTAACGAACAGTCGACTGGTATACCTAGCAGTCGACTGGTAGAGAACAGTCCTGTGGTGGGCAGTTGTACTACATAGTATCTAATTTGTCTTCTAAAAATATTAAAAATTGTCTGAGTACTGGGGCGGGGCGTTACAGAAATAACAACAGCAAACAAAAAATTTCGAATATTTTAAAACAGAGGCCGCTATTCCCATTAGCGACTTTCAAAATGAAGATGTCACTAATGAGAATAGCGGCCACTGATGACGTGGCACAAAGTAGCCCATGCGTGCTAATAGTTTTGGAATTGGCCTATAATCGCAAATATTTTCAAAAAGAGGCCTACTACGGCAAAAAACTCCGAAACAAGTTGTCCGTCCCACCACACAAGAGAGAAATTTGATGATACCGTTAAAGGGACTTGGACTTGGACTTTGATGAAATAATTGGAGGGACTTTAACTCTGATGATTTTTTTTATTGCCAAAATATGGAGCCCTCCAATTTTTCCTTTTTTTTCTTCTTTTTATCGGGCTGTACATGTCCCTCCATTTTATTTTTTTTCCTTTTATCGGACGGAACAATCCAAATTTAAAAAAAATTGAGTTGTTTCGTCCGATCATGAAAATAATAATAAAAAAAATTGTCCCCTATTTTTTCGTCATTGACAAATATGACAACACACTGTTTATCCATTCTCAAATTTGGGAAAAATAAGAAACAAATGTAGTCGTTCTTTTGCTAAAATATGAAAATTTTGGCAAAATAAAAAACGAATGCAGTTGCTCTAATAAGAACTATGATACTAAATATGCATTAGCATTCGAAGGGCTAAATTAATATTTCACATTAATTGGTAGATAAATTGAGAAAAATCGCAAGTGTCTATATGATCTACATGAATCTTTTCAGCGAAAGTAAGAGGTTGGAAAGTTCAAATTCCGTTTTACGATAAAATGTGAGTGTGTAGCTGAATGCTAGAATTTTTGACCAAAATGACCCACTTTTTAAAAGTTTTTACCAAAATGACCCACTTTTGAAAGTTTTTATCAAAAACAACCCACTTGCTAACTCAGATAGCGAGTTTAGTTAAAACCTCAGATAGCGAGTGTATGATTTCGTGCTTCCCCACTCTTGTGCAAAAAAATAAAAAAACACAAAGTTTACATGCGCTGACTATGATAGCGTTGATATATATACTAAACTCGCTAACTCAGTTAGCGAGTGTGTTGAGTTAGTGAGTGTCGTTTGGAGATGGTTTAATAGACTCGCTATTTCAGATCTGTCTCACTTCATCCATATTCTCTCTCTCTCTTCTCGCCCAAATCGAAAGTAACCCACAAACCCTAGCCTCCAATCTCGCGAATTTCCCAACCAAAATCGTCCAAAATATCTCCAAATTTACTTCATCACTATCAACCTCATCTACTCCCACTCTAAAAACCCTAAATCCTACACCGTAGTTCCCTTTTGATGATATGAATTGAGATATATGATGAGACTGTGTTTGGAAATATTAGTGTGAATTGAGATGTATGAAGGGAAGACTGACAACATATTTTGAAGAGGCTGTGGTTTTAACCAAAACTGCTAAATCAGTTAGCGAGCCTGGTTAAATCCAACTCGCTAACTGAGTTAGTGTGTTTGGTATACCCCAATTTTCCAGAGACTTTCATGTCTCTGGAAAATGAGAAATAAGACAGTCGCTAACTCAGTCAGCGAGCTTTGTTAAACCACACTCGCTAATTGAGTTAGCGAGTTTCATATTTCTCATTATCCAGAGACTTTCATAGCTCTGGAAAAATGGGGTATACCACAGTCGCTAACTCAGTCAGCGAGATTGGTTAAACCACACTCGCTAACTGAGTTAGCGACTGTTATATTTCTCACTTTCCAGAGATTTTTATATAAATTTCCCAAACGACACTCGCTATATCAGTTAGCGAGTTTAGCAGAAACTAGCTCGCTAACTCAGATAGCGAGTTCTGAGTCAGGAATTTTCAAAACATTACACTTGCTAACTTGCTAACAGTTAGCGAGTTTAGTATATATATCAACGCTATCACAGTCAACGCGTGTAAACTTTGTATTTTTTCATTTTTTTGCACAAGTGTGGGGAAGCACAAAATCATACACTCGCTATCTTAGATAGCGATGAGATTTTAACCAAACTCACTATCTGAGTTAGCGAGTGGGTCATTTTGATAAAACTTTCAAAAGTGATTCATTTTGGTAAAACCTTTCAAAAAGTGGGTCATTTTGGTCAACAATTCTGAATGCTACCGCCTTCAAAAAAAGGAAGAAAAAAATAAATAAAATAAATAAAATTCCAGTTAACCTTCACTTGTGCACCCCCTTTCTCACCCACCGGGTCCCACTTACCCAAAATCCCCTCCCCTTTCTACATTCCCCCACTTTCGCACCCACCAATCCACCTCCAAAAAATCCCTTAGAAAAGCCCGGTAAGCTCACCCCTCGCCGCCGGTATCCTCACGTCGGTAACCTTACCGCCGCCGCCATGGTATCAGGAGATGAGTTGCGTATAACTCTGGATCTGGCCATTAATGGAGTATTGGAAGAATTGAGGAAGAGATAGGAAGAGATTTGGGAATGGAAGAAGAATTTTGAGAGGATGAAGATAACTTTTCTTATTGATTTTCCAACTCAACATTACACCTTATAAAGGCAGTTAGAGAGGGGGAAGATATTTTCTTCTTCTCCCCAATTCTCCCGCCCAAACTATTACAAAAAAAGGTGCTATAAGCACGTGAAAAACAACACTAAAAACAACAACAATTACATCCTATAATACTCAGCAGTATTATTATCTCTGAAACAGATATATTCACTGTAGCTGCCTGATACGCACTGTAGCAACTGATACATTCCCTTGCATACTGTAGATAGCTGATACTTCTTCAATTTGCACTGTAGCTAATTGATATATTTCCCAAATGAACTGTGGATAACTGGTACTCTTCAATATAGCTGTACACTTAATCCTCATGGACTGGGAATGTATAGCTGAATGATATATCACTTCAACTGTAGCTATCTGAAATAGCTGATACACTTCTATTCCCCTTATTCACTAACAGATACTATAGCTATCTCTTCAACTATAGCTATCTGATATAGCTGATACACTACTATTCCATTTATTCACTAACAGATGACTATATTTCTCCCACACACAAATGCAGAATAACCCAAAGTGTTCAACCATTCTTCATCAAAGGTCAATCTGATCCATGGTGTTACCCTGCATCCCTGACAACTCCCCTTCCCTTGAGGACGAACTTGTCCCAAGTTCGAACGCAGGAAACTTCCTTCTAAGATCATCAATGTCCACCCACGATGCATCTTCCACACTCCTATTCTTCCACTTAATCAGAAGTTGAATGCCCACTCTGTTGTCTTTCTTAAAAATTCTGCGATTCAAGACCAACTCAGGTTCTTCCTTAGTTTCTTCTTCAACAAATTAGTTAGCGGAGCTGCAATACTTCCATAATTCTTAACAAATTTGCGATAATAGCCGGTTAAACCCAAAAATCCTCTTAATTCTTTAACAGTACTCGGCTCTGGCCACTCCATAACCGCTTTAATCTTCACAGGATCAACTGCGATTCCATCCTGATCAATTATATGCCCTAAGTAACCCACCGAAGTTTTACCGAAGTTGCATTTACTACTCTTTGCCAACAACTGGTTGTTTCTCAGCACAGTAAGGACCTGAGTGATGTGTTGCAGATGCTCTTTCCAAGTGCGGCTATAAACTAGGATATCGTCAAAAAATACTAGCACAAACTTCCTCAAAAACTCTTTGAATACTTCATTCATAAGACTTTGGAAGGTGGCTGGAGCATTAGTGAGTCCAAACGGCATCACTACAAACTCGAAGTGACCATGATGGGTTCTAAAAGCAGTCTTCTGAATATCTTCTTGAAACACCCTAATCTGATGGTAACCTGACCTTAAGTCAATTTTTGAAAAATACCTTGCCCCATTTAACTCATCCAAGAGCTCATCGATTAGAGGGATAGGAAATTTGGCCTTAATAGTTTGACTATTAAGATTTCGATAATCAACACACATGCGCCAGCTCCCATCGGACTTCTTCACTAATATTACTGGCGAAGCATATGGGCTACTACTTGGCCTTATGAACCCAGCATTTAACATCTCTGCTACTTGCTTCTCAATTTCATTTTTGTGGAAATGTGGATGACGATAGGGTCTCATACAGGGAGGTGGCTTTCCTTCCAACAGAGGAATTCTATGGTCGATGCTTCTATGGGGTGGCAACTTCATCTCTTCACTGAAGACTTCGGAAAATGATTGCAGTATGCTATCGATTTCTGTGGTGTGTGGACTGTGCAGATCGGCATTCAACAATTCCCCTTTATCCCATCTAATCTCTTGTGCCTGTATCATATAAGCCTGACAAATGTGGTTTCCCATTCTTATAAGCTCCTCTGCTTCCATCAATTGCAATTGGGGATTAACAATCCCTTGCAATCTCTTTTGAACCCCTTCAACTTTGAACTCCATAGTCATGACATTAAAATCCATAGTGACTGGCCCCAACGAGCGTAACCAATGAGCCCCCAAAACCATTTGAGTTGGCCCCAATGGCAAGAGAAGAAGATCAGCCTGCAGATGTACTCCTTGCACTGAGAATTTAACATTGTCTATTTTTCCTTCACTAAACATAGTCTGCCCATTAGCCACTGTGATTCTATATCTAGGTTCTGCATTGATCTCTAAATTAGCTTTAATAGCTGTTTGTGGATCAAGATAATTGTGAGTGGAGCCTGTGTCAATCAAGATGTTCACCTCCCCTCCATTGATTCTTCCCTTCACCTTCATGGTCTGAGGGTACACTTGTGAACCTACTAATGCATGGAAGGAGATTTCTGGTGCTTGCGGTAGTTGGGAAGTGACATACGGCATAGTAGGGACTGAGTTTTCAGCTTCAATGTCTTGTGCCATTACACCACCTTCAAGTTCCTCCTCAGACTCTTCAAAACACTCTAAGTAATAAAACTTTTGAGTCTTGCACAAATGACCCTGGGTGTATTTCTCATCACAATTGAAACACAACCCCTTGGACCTCCTCTCTCTCATCTCCTGCCAACTTAATCTTTTGGGAACAAAGGAATTGGAATTGTTAGAGGGTATAGATGTGGTGAGTGTTTTAGCAGGTTGGTTGGGCAAGTAGTTGGATGTGGTGGTAGTTTTGGGAACAAATGGAAGTTTATGAATCTTTCGCAGGCAATACACCTTCTCTTCATAGCCTCTAGCCAATCCGATAGCCTCATTCACACTTTTAGGCCTTTGCGATTTTACATCCCAGCGAATCTCATCCCTTAAACCACTCAAAAAGGTACTTAAGAAGTGAGCTTCAGACCAATCTTCCACAAAATTCGAGAGCCTGTCAAACTCTTGAATATAGGCCTCTAAATCATTCTTCTGCTGAAGTTTTGAGAGTATTCCCCCATAATCTTCAAAAATAGTTGGTCCAAACCTTGATAACAGCTCTTCTAGAAATGCCGACCAAGAAATTTCATGAAGCTTGGGCTTAATGTGCCGCCGGTACCACTGAGCAGCCTTACCCCTCAAATTTAATGCCGCATACTTCAACTTCTGATGTTCGGGAACATTATAGAATTCCAAGAACTGTTCCACACCACAGATCCACTCAGTAGGATCTCCATCTTGGAAGATGGGAAACTCCACCTTGAATGGAGTTCTTAACAGATTACCTGTATCAACTGGATTGGTAGGATTAATGGAGTTAAGATTGGAATTGTATACCTCTCTTGAAGGACCTTGTTGGAAGGGATTGGGAAGAAGAGGCGGATTGGAAGAGTTCGGAGGTCGTGAGATGTTCTGTTGCATCGACGCCATCAAAGTTTCTAATCTGGAGAATCGATCCCCGATGCTAGCAGCAATGGCTTCCACTCTCTCAGTTAGGAATCCATGATGCAGCTGTGATTCCGCCATCTGACTTCTCAGATTTGCTACTTCTCCTTCAAGCACCATAACGCCATCATCACGACCCTCACCATCGCCCGTGTCCTGCTCTGATACCAGATTATCAGGAGATGAGTTGCGTATAACTCTGGATCTGGCCATTAATGGAGTATTGGAAGAATTGAGGAAGAGATAGGAAGAGATTTGGGAATGGAAGAAGAATTTTGAGAGGATGAAGATAACTTTTCTTATTGATTTTCCAACTCAACATTACACCTTATAAAGGCAGTTAGAGAGGGGGAAGATATTTTCTTCTTCTCCCCAATTCTCCCGCCCAAACTATTACAAAAAAAGGTGCTATAAGCACGTGAAAAACAACACTAAAAACAACAACAATTACATCCTATAATACTCAGCAGTATTATTATCTCTGAAACAGATATATTCACTGTAGCTGCCTGATACGCACTGTAGCAACTGATACATTCCCTTGCATACTGTAGATAGCTGATACTTCTTCAATTTGCACTGTAGCTAATTGATATATTTCCCAAATGAACTGTGGATAACTGGTACTCTTCAATATAGCTGTACACTTAATCCTCATGGACTGGGAATGTATAGCTGAATGATATATCACTTCAACTGTAGCTATCTGAAATAGCTGATACACTTCTATTCCCCTTATTCACTAACAGATACTATAGCTATCTCTTCAACTATAGCTATCTGATATAGCTGATACACTACTATTCCATTTATTCACTAACAGATGACTATATTTCTCCCACACACAAATGCAGAATAACCCAAAGTGTTCAACCATTCTTCATCAAAGGTCAATCTGATCCATGGTGTTACCCTGCATCCCTGACACATGGAACTCGAAGAGCCCAGCCACGGCCTCCCTTCTAGAAACCCCCGCCGCGCCCGCCCCCGCGATCTCAACTCCCAGGTACCAAGCCTAAACCCAAAATCTCGCCCAATTTCCCAAAAAGTCGCCATTTTAAACCCTAATTTCGAAAAAAGTTGGCATCTTTGACCCCAATTTTTTTTAAAATGCAATCTTTTAATCCAATTTCCGCCAATTTTGAAAAAAACGTTGATGTCTTCTGAAGGAAACCGAACTCCAATCCCTGGTCGAAGACGACAATGCCGACGAAGACGAGGATGACGTCATCGACGACGACGAAGACGCTGACACCTCCGTGGGCTACGACGGCGTTCCGGAAGTCGGCATGATCTTCAAGACGCATCTGGAAGTGTCCCGGTTCTACAAGCGGTATGCTCGCCGTATCGGGTTCGGTGTCTCGGTACGGAGATCGTCGTTTACGAAAGAGGGGCATTGTTTATACTTGGAACTTATTTGCTGTAAGGGCGGTCGGAAGCGACCGGAACCTAAGTTTAGGAAGAGGACGAGCGCGACGACGAATTGTCAGGCTAGGATTAGGGTCAAGTTATGGGGAGATGGAATGTTGCATTTGGAGTTGGCTAGTTTGGATCATAACCATCCGGTTAGCCCGTCGATGGTGCGGTTCTTGAAATGTTATAAGCATTTGACAGGGTTTGCGAAAAAGAAGGCGTTGAGAGAGAATGCGCAGGTTGAGGTGGAGGAGGAGCAGTCGGTGCGTATTGACCAGTTGGGAATTCTTGAAGATTTGCTCTTTGGGGAGTTGGAGTGTCGGAGTTTTACCGAGCGAGGGAGGTTGAGATTTGGGGAAGGGGATTCTGAGGCACTTAGGTTGTTCTTTACGCGGATGCAGGCTAGAAATTCGAATTTTTTTAGTGTGGTAGATTTGGATGAGGAAGGGTGCACGAGGAATGTGTTCTGGGCGGATGCAAGGTCGAGAGCGGCCTATCATTATTATAGTGATGTGGTGATGTTGGATACAACGTACGTTGCGAGTAGGTATGGCTTGCCGCTTGTTTCGTTTGTCGGTGTGAATCACCATGGGCAGCCGGTGTTGTTAGGCTGCGGGTTAATTTCGGATGAGACGCCGGAGACGTACGTTTGGTTGTTGAAAGCTTGGATTGCTTGTATGGGTGGGTATAGGCCGGATGCAGTGGTTTCGGATTATTGTAGTGGGATTGCGAGTGCGGTGGCGGAGGTGCTGCCGGATGTTCGACATAGGTTTTGTTTGTTTCAGATCATGAAGAAGGTTCCGGAAAAGTTGGGTGGGTTGGCGGAGTATAGAGCGATTCATAAGCAGTTGCAAAAGGCGGTGTATGATTCGTTGAAGGTGGATGAGTTTGACGAGGAGTGGAGGAAGATGATTGAGATATATGGGCTTCAGTGTAATGAATGGTTAAGGTTATTGTATGAGTGTAAGCATTGTTGGGTTCCTGTCTTTTTGAAGGATCACTTTTGGGTGGGTATGTCAACTACTCAAAGGAATGAATCTCTTAGTGCTTTCTTTGATGGGTATGTTGATGCAAAAACCACGCTGAAGCAGTTCATGTGTAAGTATGAAATGGCTTTACAGAGCAAGTATGAGAAGGAAGCACAAGCTGATTTTGAGACGTTCCATAAGAGGCGACCTGCTGTGTCGAAATTTTACATGGAAGAGCAGCTGTCTAAAGTATACACTATCAACATGTTCAAAAAGTTCCAGGATGAGATTGAGGCCATAATGTATTGCCATGCATCAATCGTAAATGTGGATGAATCGACCTCTACCTCTACCTTTGATGTCAAAGAATGCATTTTTTTGGAAGATGGTAAGAGAACGATGAATAAGAATCACTTGGTACTTTATGATGCAGAAAAAAAGGACGTGAGGTGCATTTGTGGGTCTTTTGAGTTCCGGGGGATTCTATGTAGGCATGCTCTGTCTGTTTTTAAGTTGCAGCAAGTTCATGAGATTCCTTCTCAGTATGTTTTAGACAGGTGGAAGAAGGACTTCAAGCGCTTGCATGTAATGAATCGTCCTTCAGAAGATGTGATTGCTAACAATCGTGTGGATCGCTATAATTACTTGTCGATGAGATGCCTTCAGCTTGTTGAGGTAGGGGTTTTGTCGGATAAATATCAGCTTGCATTGAGGTTGATTAGGGAGGCAGAGAAGTTTCTTCTGAGTGATGACACCCATGATGATACACGGCCGAAGATTGTTCCTCGTATAAATAAAGCAAATAAACCAGATAAGGAGAGCATTCCTGTTACTGGTAAGACTGGGGGTCCTGAAAATGGAAATGAAGAGAGAAGACGGCGTGGTAGACCATCACAAACAAAAGAAACTCAGGTAAGGAAAACCACTTATTAGGTACAAGCATTCAAAATTGACCATTCATTACATACTTTCTTTAACTCTACTGCTCACTTTCCTTACCTTACCTATTTTGTATGATCAGCCTCCTCAAGGAGCTGTGAAGGTTGGCAATCAAAACTATATTCATGTTGTTCCAACTATGCCGTACCTTCAGCCCCATGTCAGAACACAACCAAGCATCGGTCAGATGGTATATAATTCGTACATATTTCTTTATATCCCATACTAGTTTTTTCCTCCTTCAACAGGCTGTTTGGATATTTGAGAAGTGTGAAAATGTTGGAAAGTCCTATGAGTTTCATGGAAATCTCCTTTCACTGATCTTGTTTGGTTATTTGTAGTAAAGTAGTTTTTGGTTTTTTCTAGAAGATTCTTGTTTGGACGTTAGTCACGTTACTGGAATGTTTGTTGAAAATGAGTGTGTGTTTGTGCTCGCGAGAGAGGGAGAGCGAGATGCTGTCAGATTACTGAAAAGAAAAAAGTTGCCCATCATGTTTCCTCTATACAAACAATAAAATGAGTCAAAAAGTCCATTTTCCTAGCATTTCCACACTTTTACCTGTATCCCACTAGTTCTTATGTTCAACAGTTTAACTTTGGCGAATGCCATCCAAATGAATTTGTTGCAGGATGGGGCAAATCCAAATGCATTGCCAATTGGTAGCCCGTATGCAGTGCCGATGAACCCGCAACAGTTTATAGGCAATCAAGCAGCAACACGTCCAAGTTTTGTTTATATGTTTCCGGTGTGTGGTTTAGTTAAAACAAGTATATATGAACTTTTCACAATTATGTAGTGGAGATATTATCAATTTGGGCATTTTAAGTACTCTTTCATTTTATCAAATACAGAATCCACTTATTTATTGAGACGAAGTGTTATCTTTCTGACTATTACAGAGCGGGTTTGATCCTCAGACCCTTGGAAATGGATCCGTGATGCCATGGATCTATCAGCAAATGTACCAGGTATAAGTTTTAAGATTTGTTCCTCCATCTTTCCATCCCTTTGTATTATTTTCTTTGCTGACTCATTTTTTATTTGGTTTAGAGTGCTTCTTCTCAAGCTAACATGTGTCACTTGATTGATGGAATGATGTACAGACACCTCAGCAGCCAAAGGATTCTTCTGGTGTTGTGGCTGGACAACCTGGTAAGAAGAAGAAGAAGGTGTCTCAACGCCGAAAACTTGGGCAATCAGCTGAAATGCCAAAAGAAATTCCTGGATCGATCCCAGTGGGCCCAGTGTTTTCAGGCTCAACACCTCCTGTCCCATCTCCTTCTGTCTCAGCACCTCCAGGCTCAACACCTTCTGGTCCAGTACTAATGACCCCAACGCCTACTGGTCCCTCTTGTTAGTTGAGTGAGGTACCCAATTGTGCAATGCCTTTTTGTAGAATAGCTATAGTTTTACCAAGTAAAGATAGTATGGATATATAACACTAAACATGAAATGTCATATTTTTCAAAAAGTGCATTATACTACCATTTGAGAAGCACAAGAGAGTGAAATACAGACACTTTGGAAATTCTATCAGTTATAAGGGCAAATGGCATGTTTGTCGTCTCTAATATAATTTCCCGCACACCGTGCAACATAAAATGCCATAATTATCTTGTATGCATTGACTCTCCAACCAGGAGCATTGATCATAAATTGACGGTTTTTCCTTGTTACTGCCGTCTAATAACCCTGCACTGTGGGTTATAATTACTAAGAATTATAAAATTTATTAAAACTTGAACCAGTGAAATTCTTTGAGCTCAGTAATATAACGGGTAAGTTAACGGGTAAGTTATAACGGGTAAGTTAACCTCATTGCTTTAAGACAATGTCTAAGCAGATTTACAATTAAACTATATGTGGGTAAGTTAACCTCATTGCTTTAAGACAATGCCTAAGCAGATTTACAATTAAACTATATGTGGGAGTTAGCACTTAGCAATACTTCCACAGCCTTTGGGTTTGGTTGGCAGGTCCGGCCCCACCCTTGAGGCCGGTGAGGCAGCCGCCTCAGGCCCCCGGATAATTTGCAATTTTAGGGCCCCCCAAATTTGTACTCTTGTAAATATAAGCACATATTTTGCGCGTAAAAAATTATTGTTATTAGGGGCCCCAAAAATAAATATTTGGGTCTTTAGAATTTTGTTTAAATTATTTGGGTTTGGACTTGGTTGAATTTGGGTGATTTAAAAACAAATCCACATTTAAATCAATAGAAACTCAAACCCGAAACCCACATTCAAATTCAAATCAGAAACCCTTACCCTCAACCCGAAACCCACATTTAAAACAAACCCTCTTTGGCTCTTTTTTTTCAGTTATTCGATGATATATATTTTGCATATTTTGCTTTGAACAATGTGCAAATCTTTTGTATACATATATATTTTTTTATATAAATGTATAGGGGGCTCCATTTGGGGAGTTCGCCTCGGGTCCCCGGGAACTCAGGGCCAGCCTGAGTATTGGCAAAGGAAAAAATTGTTACGAAAGCGTAATCAACAAAACTAAGTTAAGCTCAATGTTCAATAGAAAATATTCACAGTGTATTGGTATTGTGGCTCATAAAGGTTGAGGTTGATAACCCCATAGGCGTCTCTTCCTTTAGTTATGAAAATAAGAGATTTAGTGCCTCTATATTTCATGGTTGTGTGTCTTCCTTTTTTGTCTTAAGCCTATCAGTCAATGCCAAAAATAACTAACTAATTAAAAGAATAATGTGAAAAGCACCCATCCTGGAGTCTGCCATGATTATTATACCCACTGTTGAGAATGGGCATATGAGTCTAAAGAAATGCTTATTGTTTATCATCTTACCACTCTTTTGTTCGGCCTCTTTTATTTTTCTTATGTCAGCCTTGGCCACTATCATATTTTTAGCAAGGGAGATTTATAATTCAATCTGCTTTGGAGAAAACTATTGGCTATTCATAAATTTGTGCAGTAAAGATGCAAGTCTCTCTTTCCGATATAAAATAGTAAAAAAAAACCCTCAAATTGAAAATATGTATACAAAAAATTTACATGGGACGGATTTTTTAAAGTTAGATATATAGATTCGATTAGGGATGTTTGGCATGTGGATTAGAGGATTATCAGGAAGGCAAGTGGGCAAGTGTTCAGAATGTGATGGGGGGAGAGTGGATATTCCCTGGAATACTATATTACTGTGCTTTACCAAATGTAGAGTTAATCAGATTTATTTATTTATTTATTATTATTGTTATTATTATTATTATTATTATTATTTTATTTTATTTTTTGGGGTGGGGGATAGAATCTAGTAATCCCACCTGGAATGATATTGGGATTTGATTTCCAGGGGAGGGAATGGAAGATCCTCCAAAAATATGCATGTGCTTTACCAAATAAGGTAATCCAAGGAAGTGCAAGTATTCCCCCCTTCAAGCCATGTACCAGATACCTTGTAAAGTTAGGACTAGAGTCTTCCCATTAAAATTTAAAAAGTCCTTTTAATACATTCTTATCTTTTTGCTTGAGTTTTTGTGAAAGGTATGTTGACTTTTCTGAGTGCACATACACCAAAAAGTAAATGTGTTCACAAATCTCAGAAGTGCATCCAATTGCTGAAACAGTGTTAATGATATGAGAGTTTATACTCATAGTCTATAAGTCCATATGAATGCACTAGCATATATGAATGCACTAGAATATTGACTTTTATGTAATGCACATGATAAAGGACACATACTCGAGTTGTAAGTTGTAACAAAAAATAGTACTTCCAGTTGTGTATCTTTGGAAGTTATATTAGTAGGTGTTGTATGTGAGAAAAGGTGTATATATAAAAAGAGTAAAGGGAGCCTTGTAGGAGGAAAACTCCCTCATATAGAGTAGTTGTAATCATATTGTGGGGTTTTATATGGACAATCCAAACCGTTCATTAAATTTATAATGTCATAAAATATGTGTACAAAAAATCAAGTTGTTCGGAGGCTTCTTTCTCATACATCGCATAGGACCAATTTGTTATATTATTGAAAAACCGTTCATTTTGCGTGCGCTTAAATTATTGATTATTGATCACTAAACCACTTGATATTTTATAGGCGTACATATTATGATATAAGGAACAAAGTGCAGTGCTGATCATCCATAGGAAGTCCCACAATGTAGTTATAAGCACTCTATAGGAGGAAATCGCCTCCTATAAGTATGAGGCTCTCTTTCCTCATATAAAAATATAGATGTAGTGCCCAAAAATGTCTCTAACTAAAAGTTAAGTAATTCGGAGACCTCTAACTGGTGCATCCGAGTACTTAGTTTGTTCTTTCATTTATGAAGAAAAATTGTTATTTTTTCAACCACTCAGTGGATGAGAAAGTTCAGAGTATCTTTCTTATTGAGAATTTGCCACTTCAAGGTAGTCTGGATCCTACATTCTTAAGTGTAAACGTGTCGAGTTTGAAAACTGTTTTTAATTTTATTCCGCTTCAGGTGGTTGTTTTTCCATAACATGATCATTTGCCTACTGTACTTTGGAAGAGGTGCATTCATTAAGCTTATAATGATTAAATTGCAGCAAGATGGTCACCATTTTTGCATGTTCTCATTTAAAGCTTCATTCAATTTAATTCTAATCAACAGAACACATTGGCTTAAAACTATTTTTATGAATATTATGGTTTTATTGGTTCTTTTACTTTATCTTTGCTGAGACATAGTTCCCTGTAGCAAACATGTCATGGTTTTCTTTCCAAGACTATTCTCAGTGTAGGAGAATTTGGTGGTGTTGTTCATAGGTTTCACAAGACCAATATGGTTGCATATTTATGTGTAACTAATAAGGTAGCTATTCGTAGACACCAACTTGCAGTATGAATGGCAGGAAATCTGGCTTTATATTTTATCCGGCTTTCAAGGGTATTTCCTCTATTGCTAATTCTATTTGGATGGAAAAGGTTGATGCTGTTTGTCAGTGACTTATTGTTTTTATTTTGTCCATGAGTATATATGATAATCAATAGACATATTAATCTAAACTTTATATTTTGTAGATAGGTACATTTTTTATTTGTATTGTTGAGTTAGATCTTGCCATATTCAAACATTGGCCACAGGCTTGTAGTTTGCAACTGGTTCTTCGAGTTTAGACTAATATTTTGTATTGCAAACATGAAAGCTTTCACATCGACACATCGACATTATAAGACACTACATACACCAACATGTACTATTGTTTAGAATACTATATCGGAATATCAAGTATATATATATATATAAGCAATGCTCCATTGCAAACGGGTCTGTGGGTACAGACCCGTGCAAACGGCGTTGCTGGCTGTTGGATAAGATCGATCAAGATCCAACGGACGTGATCGAACCCGCCTATCACCCCATCTCACTTAAGTTGTGAGGGGTAATATGGAAATTTTGTTCCAAATAACTCTTCGCCTCGTTCGCTCTTTCACTCAATCCCACTTTTGAACCTAGACTGTTGTTCCAAACAATGGCCTAGGCTATAAAATGTCGCTGTTTAAAACAACCTAGGCCATTGTTGCAAACAACGGCCTAGGTTCATTCAACGGGCAGGGCTCGATCACGGCCTTTGGATCAAGATGAACTTGATCCAATGGCCAGTAATGCCATTTGCACGGGTCTGTGCAAACAGACCCGTTTGCAACTGAGCATTACTATATATATATATATCCAGCAAGATTCAACAGTCAACACCTTCAAAAGATTAGCACCCATGCTACAAAGGGTTATGAGGTACCGTTACAGTGTTTTAAAAGTCACCCGACTTATCCGATATAACCAGATATGTCAATTTTGAAGGGTTCCCGTCACCCATATGTCATGTGAAAATCCTATACCCATTTTAAGGAAAATGTCCCTAACATAGGATTGATCCGATATTTTTCCTGAAATATCACCTAACATTGCCCCCAATATGTTGAGTTACATGTTCTTAAAGTCGTGCAGCATATGGTATTTTTAGTTAAATTTTTTCTAGAGATAGGTCCACTATTGGCTCAATAACTCGGTTACCGGTAATAGAATCATGGTGGAGAACTAGGCTTCAAATCACTCCCTAATATACCAAATATACCAAATTTATATCAATCAAAATGTTGGATTTTTTTATTATTAAAAAAACCTTTAGTTATTTTCTTTTCTTTGTTTGTCATTGTTTGTCTTTCTCTATCTCGTAGCATCTGAAGGTTATTTAGTTACATTTAGAAGATATGTTTATCCATCATGACATTCCTAAACCGTCATCGAACATGAAAATATTTAGACAAATCCAAACATTTGAGATTACGATCACATTGTTATGTTATGCATCACTGTATAAATTTTATGTCAATGTCGGTGTAATGTGTAGCATTGATTAATACCAGGGGCGGATCCAGGATTGAAATGTGAGGGGGCTGGAAATTTTTTTTGCACAAGGTAACATGCAAAATATATATAAAGTTGTTATAGATACTAGAGAAGTAAAGTTGTTATAGATACTAGATAGAATAGAGTTGACCTTGGGCCCAAAAAAATAAATAGAAGGCTCAAATATATATGGGGTGGGCTTTAAAATATATTTGGGGTGGGCTTTAAATTTTTTTTGGGGGGGGCTCAAGCATAAATTCCACACTAATATACCAAAAAAAAATAAAAAAATACAACCAAATGTCAAATGTTGGGGGGGGGGGGGGGGGGGGGGGTAGCATACCCCAGCCCCCCCTTGGATCCGCCCCTGATTAATACGTTTACTTTCCTATTATTAAGTTAGTTGTATGTTATTATTCGATTCTGTAATGTATGGAAATGTTATATAGGTCATGTTTAGGATATACTTTTCTATCCTGCGCAACATCCCAACATATATTAAATAATCCGATATATCCTGTTCAACATGAAAATTCTGGGGTAGACACTGAGACTGACATCGACCATTTAGAACCTTGACCGCCTAAGAAAATCTATGCACTTTTTGAAGCTTGACGAAGATGCATGAGAAAAGCAGAAAGCTTGATTCGTGCCTCTCACTCATGTAGTTCCAACTGTTTGATAGTGTGTAAGAAACATCAGTACAGTATTCTGTATTAGCTATGTTTACTATAACTATACATTGGATGGTGGTATTGAATTAGTTTGTTTTTTCAGGTTTGACAGGTAGATGCTGTTGATAGTAAAGGTCGACTGTACCCATCAAATCAAGATATGCAGACATGACTGCTCAAAAGAGGAAACATTAGGGATTTCCCGATCCAACAACTGAACCGTCGCAAAAAGGTCTCCAGTTGAACTCTCCTGCAACTGCATGGTGGTGCCAACAAGTTTTGCAGTATAAGTATCTGACTGAGTCTGAGGATGTTTGCATTGGTGTATAATCTCTCGACCCTTCATTTGCAGGTTGTGACCCAACATCTTCTCGTGGTCTGAAATGGAATTGTTCTAACTTCACCTCAGTTGTCTTTCTCTTTTTTTACTTTCAGGAATTTGTAGAGGTTTTTATGTTTGTAATATAATCCAGAAATGCCTTTGACCTTACTGTGTAGAATAATTGAGGTGTCAGTGAAATATGATCAGAACTTCTATGTGACCTTGTAACTGAAATCTCTCTTTCCAGATAAGCATGCATGAACCATACTCCATAGCTGCTAAAATTGGGCCACTGTTTTTGCTTATACATCCTGAACAACTTCAGATTCATGCAGAAGCAGAAGCAGTTTCTCTATGTACTTGTTTCTCATCTCTATTTAACAAATCTAAGTTCTGTGGTGAGTCACTTTGCTAGTGAGCAGGAGGTGAGAAGTGCAGGAGATGAGAAGATCGAGTTGTGCTGGTGAGTGTCGCTGAGTGTGTATGTTTGTGACTTCCGCTGGCATTGCTCCTTATGACATTATGACGAACCGGAAGATAAAGGTCAGACCCTAAACGCGCATGTGGTACGCAAACAAATCTAAGTTCAAATACACCCTCACCTGTGACACTATTTACAATCCAATCCATCTCTGGTGTATCATCACAAGCTCAATTCAAAACCTCCCTCTTCCTCTTCCTCTCACC